>CAMAOD020000013.1:930000-967500 GCA_945859595.2 Megachile willughbiella | reverse complement strand
CTGTCTCCGTCTCTGTCTCTGTCTCTGCCTCTGTCTCTGCCTCTGTGTCAGTCTCTGACTCTGCCTCTGCCTCTGAATCTGTCTCTGTCTTCGTCTCTGTTTCTGTCTCTGTCTCTGTCTCCGCCTCTGTCTCTGTCTCTTTCTCTGTCTCTATCACGGAATCTATCTGTGTCTCCCACTTTGTCTCCGTCTTTGTCTCCGTCCTTGTCCCCGTCTTTGTCTCCGTCTTTGTCTCCGTCGTTGTCTCCGTCTTTGTCTCCATCTTTGTCTCCGTCGTTGTCACCGTCCTTGTCTGCGTCTTTGTCTCCGTCTTTTTCTTCCTGTTTGTCTCCGTCTTTCTCTCCTGCCCCTCTGTCTCTGTCTCTGTCTCTGCCTCTGTCTGTGTCCCTGTCTCTGTCTCTGACTCTGTCTCTGTCTCTGTCCCTGTCTCTGTCTCTGTCTCTGTCTCTGTCTCTGTCTCTGTCCCTGTCTCTGTCTCTGTCTCAGCCTCTGTCTCTGTCTCTGTCTCTGTCTCCGTCTCTGTCTCTGTCTCCGTCTCTGTCTCTGTCTCTGTCTCTGTCTCTGTCTCTGTCTCTGTCTCTGTCTCTGTCTCTGTCTCTGTCTCTGTCTCTGTCTCTGTCTCTGTCTCTGTCTCTGTCTCTGTCTCTGTCTCTGTCTCTGTCTCTGTCTCTGTCTCTGTCTCTGTCTCTGTCTCTGTCTCTGTCTCTGTCTCTGTCTCTGTCTCTGTCTCTGTCTCTGTCTCTGTCTCTGTCTCTGTCTCTGTCTCTGTCTCTGTGTCTGTCTCTGACTCTGTCTTTGTCTGTGTCTCCGCCTCTGTCAATGTCCCTGTCTCTGTCTCTGTCTCTGTCTCTGTCTCTGTCTCTGTCTCTGTATCTGTATCTGTCTCTTTCTCTGTTTCTGTCACTGAATTTTTCTGTGTCTCCGTCTTTGTCTCCGTCTTTGTCTCCGTCTTTGTCTCCGTCTATGTCTCCGCCTTTGTATCCGTCTTTGTCTCCTGCACCTCTGTCTCTGTCTGTGTCTCTGCCTCTGTCTCTGTCCCTGTCTCTGTCTCTGTCTCCGTCCCCGCCTCTGTCTCTGTCTCTGTGTCTGTCTCTGACTCTGTATTTGTCTGTGTCACCGCCTCTGTCAATGTCCCTGCCTCTGTCTCTGTCTCCGTCTCTGTCTTTGCGTCCGTCTTTGCCTCCGTCTTTGTCTCCGTCTTTGTCTCTGTCTTTGTCTGCGTCTTTGCCTCCGCCTATGTCTCCGTCTTTGTCGCCGTCCTTGTCTCCGTCTTTGTCTCCGTCTTTTTCTTCCTGTTTGGCTCCGTCTTTGTCTCCTGCCACTCTGTCTCCGTCTTTGTCTCCGTCTTTGTCTCCGTCTTTGTCTCCGTCTATGTCTCCGTCTTTGTCTCCGTCTTTGTCTCCTGCACCTCTGTCTCTGTCTGTGTCTCTGCCTCTGTCTCTGTCCCTGTCTCTGTCTCTGTCTCCGTCTCTGTCTCTGTCTCCGTCTATGTCTCTGTCTCTGTCTCTCTCTCTGTCTCTGTCTCTGTCTCTGTCTCTGTCTCTGTCTCTGTCTCTGTCTCTGTCTCTGTCTCTGTCTCTGTCTCTGAATCTGTTTGTGTCTCTGACTCTGTCTCTGTGTCTGTCTCTGTCTCTGTCTCTGTCTCTGTCTCCGTCTCTGTCTTTGCCTCTGTCTCTGTCACTGTCTCTGTCTGTGTCTTGGTCTCTGTCTCTGTCTCTGTCTCTGTCTCTCTCTCTCTCTCTGTCTCTGTCTCTGTCTCTGTCTCTGTCTCTGTCTCTGAATCTGTCTGTGTCTCTGACTGTGTCTCTGACTGTGTCCCTGTCCCTGTCTCTGTCTCTGTCTCTGTCTCTGTCTCTGAATCTGTCTGTGTCTCTGACTCTGTCTCTGTCCCTGTCCCTGTCTCTGTCTCTGTCTCTGTCTCTGTCTCTGTCTCTGTCTCTGTCTCTGTCTCTGTCTGTGTCTCTGTCTCTGTCTCTATCTCTGTCTCTGTCTCTGTCTCTGTCTCTGTCTCTGAATCTGTCTGTGTCTCTGACTGTGTCTCTGTCCCTGTCTCTGTCTCTGTCTCTGTCTCTGTCTCTGTCTCTGTCTCTGTCTCTGTCTCTGTCTCTGTCTCTGTCTCTGTCTCTGTCTCCGTCTGCGTCTCTGTGTCTGTCTCTGTGTCTGTCTCCGACTCTGCCTCTGTCTGTGTCTCCGCCTCTGTCAATGTCCCTGTCTCTGTCTCTGTCTCTGTCTCTGTCTCTGTCTCTGTCTCTGTCTCTGTCTCTGTCTCTGTCTCTGTCTCTGTCTCTGTCTCTGTCTCTGTCTCTGTCTCTGTCTCTGTCTCTGTCTCTGTCTCTGTCTCTGTCTCTGTCTCTGTCTCTGTCTCTGTCTCTGTCTCTGTCTCTGTCTCTGTCTCTGTCTCTGTCTCTGTCTCTGTCTCTGTCTCTGTCTCTGTCTCTGTCTCTGTCTCTGTCTCTGTCTCTGTCTCTGTCTCTGTCTCTGTCTCTGTCTCTGTCTCTGTCTCCGTCTCTGTCTTTGCCTCCGTCTTTGTCTCCGTCTTTGTCTCGGTCGTTGTCTCCGTCTTTGTCTCCATCTTTGTCTCCGTCTTTGTCGCCGTCCTTGTCTCCGTCTTTGTCTCCGTCTTTTCCTTCCTGTTTGTCTCCGTCTTTGTCTCCTGCCCCTCTGTCTCCGTCTTTGTCTCTGCCTCTGTCTCTGTCCCTGTCTCTGTCTCTGTCTCTGTCTCTGTCTATGTCTCTGTCTCTGTCTTCTTCTCCGTCCTTGTCTCCGTCTTTGTCTCCGTCCTTGTCTCCGTCTTTGTCTCCTGCCCCTCCGTCTCCGTCACCGTCTCTGTCTCTGTCCCTGTATCAGACTCTGGCTCTGCCTCTGCCTCTGTCTCTGCCTCTGTCTCTGTCTCTCTCTCCATCTCTACCTCTGTCCCTGTCCCTGTCTCTGTCTCTGTCTCTGTCTTCTTCTCCGTCCTTGTCTCCACCTTTGTCTCCGTCTTCGTCGCCGTCTTTGTATCCGTCTTTGTCTCCATCTGTGTCTCCGTCTTTGGCTCCGTCCTTGTCTCCGTCTTTGTCTCCGTCCTTGTCCCAGTCTTTGACTCCTGCCCCTCTGACCTGTCACCGTCTCTGTCTCTGACTCCGTCCTTGTCTCCGTCTTTGTCTCCGTCTTTGTCTCCGTCGTTGTTTCCGTCTTTGTCTCCATCTTTGTCTCCGTCTTTGTCACCGTCCTTGTCTCCGTCTTTGTCTCCGTCTTTTTCTTCCTGTTTGGCTCCGCCTTTGTCTCCTGCCACTCTGTCTCCGTCTTTGTCTCCGTCTTTTTCTCCGTCTTTGTCTCCGTCCTTGTCTCCTTCTTTGTCTCCTGCCCCTCTGTCTCCGTCGCCGTCTCTGTCTCTGTCGCTGTCTCTGTCTCTGTCTCTGTCTCTATCTCTGTCTCTGTCTCTATCTCTGTCTCTGTCTCTGTCTCTGTGTCTGTCTCTGTGTCTGTCTCTGACTCTGTCTTTGTCTGTATCTCCGCCTCTGTCAATGTCCCTGTCTCTGTCTCTGTCTCTGTCTATGTCTCTGTCTCTGTCTCTGTCTCTGTCTCTGTCCCTGTCTCTGCCTCTGTCTCTGTCTCTGTCTCTGTCTCTGTCTCTGTCTCTGTCTCTGTCTCTGTCTCTGTCTCTGTCTCTGTCTCTGTCTCTGTCTCTGTCTCTGTCTCTGTGTCTGACTCTGTCTTTGTCTGTGTCACCGCCTCTGTCAAAGTCCCTGTCTCTGCCTCTGTCTCTGTCTCTGTCTTCTTCTCCGTCCTTGTCTCCGTCTTTGTCTCCGTCCTTGTCTCCGTCTTTGTCTCCGTCTTTTCCTTCCTGTTTGTCTCCGTCTTTGTCTCCTGCCCCTCTGCCTCCGTCTTTGTCACTGCCTCTGTCTCCGTCGCCGTCTCTGTCTCTGTCCCTGTCTCTGTCTCTGTCTCTGTCTCTGTCTCTGTCTCTGTCTCTGTCTCTGTCTCTGTCTCTGTCCCTGTCTCTGTCTCTGTCTCTGTCTCTGTCTCTGTCTCTGTCTCTGTCTCTGTCTCTGTCTCTGTCTCTGTCTCTGTCTCTGTCTCTGTCTCTGTCTCTGTCTCTGTCTCTGTCTCTGTCTCTGTCTCTGTCTCTGTCTCTGTCTCTGTCTCTGTCTCTGTCTCTGACTCTGTCTCTGTCTCTGTCTCTGTCTCTGTCTCTGTCTCTGTCTCTGTCTCTGTCTCTGTCTCTTTCTCCGTCTTTGCTCCGTCTTTGTCTCGGTCTCTGTCTCTGTATCGTTCTCTGTCTCTGTCTCCGTCTCTGTCTCTGTCTCTGTCCCTGTCTCTGTCTCTGTCTCTGACTCTGCCTCTGCCTCTGAATCTGTCTCTGTCTTCGTCTCTGTTTCTGTCTCTGTCTCTGTCTCCGCCTCTGTCTCTGTCTCTTTCTCTGTCTCTATCACGGAATCTATCTGTGTCTCCCACTTTGTCTCCGTCTTTGTCTCCGTCCTTGTCCCCGTCTTTGTCTCCATCTTTGTCTCCGTCGTTGTCTCCGTCTTTGTCTCCATCTTTGTCTCCGTCGTTGTCACCGTCCTTGTCTGCGTCTTTGTCTCCGTCTTTTTCTTCCTGTTTGTCTCCGTCTTTGTCTACTGCCGCTCTGTCTCTGTCTCTGTCTCTGCCTCTGTCTGTGTCCCTGTCTCTGTCTCTGACTCTGTCTCTGTCTCTGTCCCTGTCTCTGTCTCTGTCACTGTCTCTGTCTCTGTCTCTGTCTCTGTCCCTGTCTCTGTCTCTGTCTCAGCCTCTGTCTCTGTCTCTGTCTCTGTCTCTGTCTCTGTCTCTGTCTCCGTCTCTGTCTCTGTCTCTGCCTCTGTCTCTGCCTCTGTGTCAGTCTCTGACTCTGCCTCTGCCTCTGAATCTGTCTCCGTCTTCGTCTCTGTTTCTGTCTCTGTCTCTGTCTCCGTCTCTGTCTCTGTCTCTTTCTCTGTCTCTATCACTGAATCTATCTGTGTCTCCAACTTTGTCTCCGTCTTTGTATCCGTCCTTGTCTCCGTCTTTGTCTCCGTCTTTGTCTCCGTCGTTGTCTCCGTCTTTGTCTCCATCTTTGTCTCCGTCTTTGTCACCGTCCTTGTCTGCGTCTTTGTCTCCGTCTTTTTCTTCCTGGTTGTCTCCGTCTTTGTCTCCTGCTCCTCTGTCTGTGTCTGTGTCTCTGCCTCTGTCTGTGTCCCTGTCTCTGTCTCTGTCGCCGTCTCCGTCCCTGTGTCTGTCTCTGTGTCTGTCTCTGTGTCTGTCTCTGACTCTGTCTTTGTCTGTGTCTCCGCCTCTGTCAATGTCCCTGTCTCTGTCTCTGTCTCTGTCTCTGTCTATGTCTCTGTCTCTGTCTCTGTCTCTGCCTCTGTCTGTGTCCCTGTGTCTGTCTCTGTCGCCGTCTCCGTCCCTGTGTCTGTCTCTGTGTCTGTCTCTGACTCTGTCTTTGTCTGTGTCTCCGCCTCTGTCAATGTCCCTGTCTCTGTCTCTGTCTCTGTCTCTGTCTCTGTCTATGTCTCTGTCTCTGTCTCTGTCCCTGTCTCTGTCTCTGTCTCTGTCTCTGTGTCTGTCTCTGTCTCTCTCTCTGTCTCTGTCTCTGTCTCTGTCTTCTTCTCCGTCCTTGTCTCCGTCTTTATCTCCTGCCCCTCTGTCTCCGTCACCGTCTCTGTCTCTGTCCCTGTATCAGACTCTGCCTCTGTCTCTCTCTCTATCTCTACCTCTGTCCCTGTCTCTGTCTCTGTCTCTGTCTCTGTCTTCTTCTCCGTCCTTGTCTCCACCTTTGTCTCCGTCTTCGTCGCCGTCTTTGTATCCGTCTTTGTCTCCGTCTGCGTCTCCGTCTTTGGCTCCGTCTTTGTCTCCATCTTTGTCTCCGTCTTTGTCACCGTCCTTGTCTCCGTCTTTGTCTCCGTCTTTTTCTTCCTGTTTGGCTCCGCCTTTGTCTCCTGCCACTCTGTCTCCGTCTTTTTCTCCGTCTTTGTCTCCGTCCTTGTCTCCTTCTTTGTCTCCTGCCCCTCTGTCTCCGTCGCCGTCTCTGTCTCTGTCGCTGTCTCTGTCTCTGTCTCTGTCTCTATCTCTGTCTCTGTCTCTATCTCTGTCTCTGTCTCTGTCTCTGTCTCTGTCTCTGTCTCTGTCTCTGTCTCTGAATCTGTCTGTGTCTCTGACTGTGTCTCTGACTGTGTCTCTGTCCCTGTCTCTGTCTCTGTCTCTGTCTCTGTCTCTGAATCTGTCTGTGTCTCTGACTCTGTCTCTGTCCCTGTCTCTGTCTCTGTCTCTGTCTCTGTCTCTGTCTCTGTCTCTGTCTCTGTCTCTGTCTCTGTCTCTGTCTCTGTCTCTGTCTCTGTCTTTGCGTCCGTCTTTGCCTCCGTCTTTGTCTCCGTCTTTGTCTCCGTCTTTGTCTCTGTCTTTGTCTGCGTCTTTGCCTCCGCCTATGTCTCCGTCTTTGTCGCCGTCCTTGTCTCCGTCTTTGTCTCCGTCTTTTTCTTCCTGTTTGGCTCCGTCTTTGTCTCCTGCCACTCTGTCTCCGTCTTTGTCTCCGTCTTTTTCTCCGTCTATGTCTCCGTCTTTACCACTGTCTTTGTCTCCGTCCTTGTCTCCGTCTTTGTCTCCTGCACCTCTGTCTCTGTCTGTGTCTCTGCCTCTGTCTGTGTCCCTGTCTCTGTCTCTGTCGCCGTCTCCGTCCCTGTGTCTGTCTCTGTGTCTGTCTCTGACTCTGTCTTTGTCTGTGTCTCCGCCTCTGTCAATGTCCCTGTCTCTGTCTCTGTCTCTGTCTCTGTCTCTGTCTCTGTCTCTGTCTCTGTCTATGTCTCTGTCTCTGTCTCTGTCTCTGTCTCTGTCTCTGTCTCTGTCTCTGTCTCTGTCTCTGTCTCCGTCTCCGTCTCTGTGTCTGTCTCTGTGTCTGTCTCTGACTCTGCCTCTGACTGTGTCTCCGCCTCTGTCTCTGTCCCTGTCTCTGTCTCTGTCTCTGTCTCTGTCTCTGTCTCCGTCTCCGTCTCTGTCTCTGTCTCTGTCTCTGAATCTGTCTGTGTCTCTGACTCTGTCTCTGTCCCTGTCTCTGTCTCTGTCTCTGTCTCTGTCTCTGTCTCTGTTTCTGTCTCTGTCTCTGTCTCTGTCTCTGTCTCTGACTCTGTCTCTGTCCCTGTCTCTGTCTCTGTCTCTGTCTCTGTCTCTGCCTCTGTCTCTGTCTCTGTCTCTGTCTCTGTCTCTGTCTCTGTCTCTGTCTCCGTCTCCGTCTCTGTGTCTGTCTCTGTGTCTGTCTCTGACTCTGCCTCTGTCTCTGCCCCTGTCTCTGTCTCTGTCTCTGTCTCTGTCTCTGTCTCTGTCTCTGTCTCCGTCTCTGTCTTTGGCTCCGTCTTTGTCTCCGTCTTTGTCTCCGCCTTTGTCTCCGTCTTTGTCTCTGTCTTTGTCTGCGTCTTTGCCTCCGCCTATGTGTCCGTCTTTGTCACCGTCCTTGTCTCCGTCTTTTTCTTCCAGTGCGTCTCCGTCTCTGTCTCCTGCCCCTCTGTCTCCGTCGCCGTCTTTGTCTCTGTCCCTGTCTCTGTCTCTGTCTCTGTCTCTGTCTCGGTCTCTGTCTCTGTCTCTGTCTCTGTCTCTGTCCCTGTCTCTGTCTCTGTCTCTGCTTCTGTCTCTGTCTCTGTCTCTGTCTCTGTCTCTGTCTCTGTCTCTGTCTCTGTCTCTGTCTCTGTCTCTGTCTCTGTCTATGTCTCTGTCTCTGTCTCTGTCTCTGTCTCTGTCTCTGTCTCTGTCTCTGTCTCTGTCTCTGTCTCTGTCTCTGTCTCTGTCTCTGTCTCTGACTCTGTCTCTGTCTCTGTCTCTGTCTCTGTCTCTGTCTCTGTCTCTGTCTCTGTCTCTGTCTCTGTCTCTGTCTCTGTCTCTGTCTCTGTCTCTGTCTCTTTCTCCGTCTTTGCTCCGTCTTTGTCTCGGTCTCTGTCTCTGTATCGTTCTCTGTCTCTGTCTCTGTCTCTGTCTCTGTCTCTGTCCCTGTCTCTGTCTCTGTCTCTGCCTCTGTCTCTGTCTCTGTCTCTGTCTCTGTCTCTGTCTCTGTCTCTGTCTCTGTCTCTGTCTCTGTCTCTGTCTCTGTCTCCGTCTCTGTCTCTGTCTCTGCCTCTGTCTCTGCCTCTGTGTCAGTCTCTGACTCTGCCTCTGCCTCTGAATCTGTCTCTGTCTTCGTCTCTGTTTCTGTCTCTGTCTCTGTCTCCGCCTCTGTCTCTGTCTCTTTCTCTGTCTCTATCACGGAATCTATCTGTGTCTCCCACTTTGTCTCCGTCTTTGTCTCCGTCCTTGTCCCCGTCTTTGTCTCCGTCTTTGTCTCCGTCGTTGTCTCCGTCTTTGTCTCCATCTTTGTCTCCGTCGTTGTCACCGTCCTTGTCTGCGTCTTTGTCTCCGTCTTTTTCTTCCTGTTTGTCTCCGTCTTTGTCTCCTGCCCCTCTGTCTCTGTCTCTGTCTCTGCCTCTGTCTGTGTCCCTGTCTCTGTCTCTGACTCTGTCTCTGTCTCTGTCCCTGTCTCTGTCTCTGTCTCTGTCTCTGTCTCTGTCTCTGTCCCTGTCTCTGTCTCTGTCTCAGCCTCTGTCTCTGTCTCTGTCTCTGTCTCCGTCTCTGTCTCTGTCTCCGTCTCTGTCTCTGTCTCTGTCTCTGTCTCTGTCTCTGTCTCTGTCTCTGTCTCTGTCTCTGTCTCTGTCTCTGTCTCTGTCTCTGTCTCTGTCTCTGTCTCTGTCTCTGTCTCTGTCTCTGTCTCTGTCTCTGTCTCTGTCTCTGTCTCTGTCTCTGTCTCTGTCTCTGTCTCTGTCTCTGTCTCTGTCTCTGTCTCTGTCTCTGTCTCTGTCTCTGTCTCTGTCTCTGTCTCTGTCTCTGTCTCTGTGTCTGTCTCTGACTCTGTCTTTGTCTGTGTCTCCGCCTCTGTCAATGTCCCTGTCTCTGTCTCTGTCTCTGTCTCTGTCTCTGTCTCTGTCTCTGTATCTGTATCTGTCTCTTTCTCTGTTTCTGTCACTGAATTTTTCTGTGTCTCCGTCTTTGTCTCCGTCTTTGTCTCCGTCTTTGTCTGCGTCTTTGCCTCCGCCTATGTCTCCGTCTTTGTCGCCGTCCTTGTCTCCGTCTTTGTCTCCGTCTTTTTCTTCCTGTTTGGCTCCGTCTTTGTCTCCTGCCACTCTGTCTCCGTCTTTGTCTCCGCCTTTGTCTCCGTCTTTGTCTCCGTCTATGTCTCCGTCTTTGTCTCCGTCTTTGTCTCCTGCACCTCTGTCTCTGTCTGTGTCTCTGCCTCTGTCTCTGTCCCTGTCTCTGTCTCTGTCTCCGTCTCTGTCTCTGTCTCCGTCTATGTCTCTGTCTCTGTCTCTCTCTCTGTCTCTGTCTCTGTCTCTGTCTCTGTCTCTGTCTCTGTCTCTGTCTCTGTCTCTGTCTCTGTCTCTGTCTCTGAATCTGTTTGTGTCTCTGACTCTGTCTCTGTGTCTGTCTCTGTCTCTGTCTCTGTCTCTGTCTCCGTCTCTGTCTTTGCCTCTGTCTCTGTCACTGTCTCTGTCTGTGTCTTGGTCTCTGTCTCTGTCTCTGTCTCTGTCTCTCTCTCTCTCTCTGTCTCTGTCTCTGTCTCTGTCTCTGTCTCTGTCTCTGAATCTGTCTGTGTCTCTGACTGTGTCTCTGACTGTGTCCCTGTCCCTGTCTCTGTCTCTGTCTCTGTCTCTGTCTCTGAATCTGTCTGTGTCTCTGACTCTGTCTCTGTCCCTGTCTCTGTCTCTGTCTCTGTCTCTGTCTCTGTCTCTGTCTCTGTCTCTGTCTCTGTCTCTGTCTGTGTCTCTGTCTCTGTCTCTATCTCTGTCTCTGTCTCTGTCTCTGTCTCTGTCTCTGAATCTGTCTGTGTCTCTGACTGTGTCTCTGTCCCTGTCTCTGTCTCTGTCTCTGTCTCTGTCTCTGTCTCTGTCTCTGTCTCTGTCTCTGTCTCTGTCTCTGTCTATGTCTCTGTCTCTGTCTCTGTCTCTGTCTCTGTCTCTGTCTCTGTCTCTGTCTCTGTCTCTGTCTCTGTCTCTGTCTCTGTCTCTGTCTCTGACTCTGGCTCTGCCTCTGCCTCTGTCTCTGCCTCTGTCTCTGTCTCTCTCTCCATCTCTACCTCTGTCCCTGTCCCTGTCTCTGTCTCTGTCTCTGTCTTCTTCTCCGTCCTTGTCTCCACCTTTGTCTCCGTCTTCGTCGCCGTCTTTGTATCCGTCTTTGTCTCCATCTGTGTCTCCGTCTTTGGCTCCGTCCTTGTCTCCGTCTTTGTCTCCGTCCTTGTCCCAGTCTTTGACTCCTGCCCCTCTGACCTGTCACCGTCTCTGTCTCTGACTCCGTCCTTGTCTCCGTCTTTGTCTCCGTCTTTGTCTCCGTCGTTGTTTCCGTCTTTGTCTCCATCTTTGTCTCCGTCTTTGTCACCGTCCTTGTCTCCGTCTTTGTCTCCGTCTTTTTCTTCCTGTTTGGCTCCGCCTTTGTCTCCTGCCACTCTGTCTCCGTCTTTGTCTCCGTCTTTTTCTCCGTCTTTGTCTCCGTCCTTGTCTCCTTCTTTGTCTCCTGCCCCTCTGTCTCCGTCGCCGTCTCTGTCTCTGTCGCTGTCTCTGTCTCTGTCTCTGTCTCTATCTCTGTCTCTGTCTCTATCTCTGTCTCTGTCTCTGTCTCTGTGTCTGTCTCTGTGTCTGTCTCTGACTCTGTCTTTGTCTGTATCTCCGCCTCTGTCAATGTCCCTGTCTCTGTCTCTGTCTCTGTCTATGTCTCTGTCTCTGTCTCTGTCTCTGTCTCTGTCCCTGTCTCTGCCTCTGTCTCTGTCTCCGTCTCTGTCTCTGTCTCTGTCTCTGTCTCTGTCTCTGTCTCTGTCTCTGTCTCTGTCTCTGTCTCTGTCTCTGTCTCTGTCTCTGTCTCTGTCTCTGTCTCTGTCTCTGTCTCTGACTCTGTCTCTGTCTCTGTCTCTGTCTCTGTCTCTGTCTCTGTCTCTGTCTCTGTCTCTGTCTCTTTCTCCGTCTTTGCTCCGTCTTTGTCTCGGTCTCTGTCTCTGTATCGTTCTCTGTCTCTGTCTCCGTCTCTGTCTCTGTCTCTGTCCCTGTCTCTGTCTCTGTCTCTGACTCTGCCTCTGCCTCTGAATCTGTCTCTGTCTTCGTCTCTGTTTCTGTCTCTGTCTCTGTCTCCGCCTCTGTCTCTGTCTCTTTCTCTGTCTCTATCACGGAATCTATCTGTGTCTCCCACTTTGTCTCCGTCTTTGTCTCCGTCCTTGTCCCCGTCTTTGTCTCCATCTTTGTCTCCGTCGTTGTCTCCGTCTTTGTCTCCATCTTTGTCTCCGTCGTTGTCACCGTCCTTGTCTGCGTCTTTGTCTCCGTCTTTTTCTTCCTGTTTGTCTCCGTCTTTGTCTACTGCCGCTCTGTCTCTGTCTCTGTCTCTGCCCCTGTCTGTGTCCCTGTCTCTGTCTCTGACTCTGTCTCTGTCTCTGTCCCTGTCTCTGTCTCTGTCACTGTCTCTGTCTCTGTCTCTGTCTCTGTCCCTGTCTCTGTCTCTGTCTCAGCCTCTGTCTCTGTCTCTGTCTCTGCCTCTGTCTCTGTCTCTGTCTCCGTCTCTGTCTCTGTCTCTGCCTCTGTCTCTGCCTCTGTGTCAGTCTCTGACTCTGCCTCTGCCTCTGAATCTGTCTCCGTCTTCGTCTCTGTTTCTGTCTCTGTCTCTGTCTCCGTCTCTGTCTCTGTCTCTTTCTCTGTCTCTATCACTGAATCTATCTGTGTCTCCAACTTTGTCTCCGTCTTTGTATCCGTCCTTGTCTCCGTCTTTGTCTCCGTCTTTGTCTCCGTCGTTGTCTCCGTCTTTGTCTCCATCTTTGTCTCCGTCTTTGTCACCGTCCTTGTCTGCGTCTTTGTCTCCGTCTTTTTCTTCCTGGTTGTCTCCGTCTTTGTCTCCTGCCCCTCTGTCTGTGTCTGTGTCTCTGCCTCTGTCTGTGTCCCTGTCTCTGTCTCTGTCGCCGTCTCCGTCCCTGTGTCTGTCTCTGTGTCTGTCTCTGTGTCTGTCTCTGACTCTGTCTTTGTCTGTGTCTCCGCCTCTGTCAATGTCCCTGTCTCTGTCTCTGTCTCTGTCTCTGTCTATGTCTCTGTCTCTGTCTCTGTCTCTGCCTCTGTCTGTGTCCCTGTGTCTGTCTCTGTCGCCGTCTCCGTCCCTGTGTCTGTCTCTGTGTCTGTCTCTGACTCTGTCTTTGTCTGTGTCTCCGCCTCTGTCAATGTCCCTGTCTCTGTCTCTGTCCCTGTCTCTGTCTCTGTCTATGTCTCTGTCTCTGTCTCTGTCCCTGTCTCTGTCTCTGTCTCTGTCTCTGTGTCTGTATCTGTCTCTCTCTCTGTCTCTGTCTCTGTCTCTGTCTTCTTCTCCGTCCTTGTCTCCGTCTTTATCTCCTGCCCCTCTGTCTCCGTCACCGTCTCTGTCTCTGTCCCTGTATCAGACTCTGCCTCTGTCTCTCTCTCTATCTCTACCTCTGTCCCTGTCTCTGTCTCTGTCTCTGTCTCTGTCTTCTTCTCCGTCCTTGTCTCCACCTTTGTCTCCGTCTTCGTCGCCGTCT
The DNA here is from genome assembly GCA_945859595.2 of Megachile willughbiella. Lineage (NCBI taxonomy): Eukaryota > Metazoa > Arthropoda > Insecta > Hymenoptera > Megachilidae > Megachile > Megachile willughbiella. The sequence continues at coordinate 954,992 of CAMAOD020000013.1, read as the reverse complement.
TTGTATCCGTCTTTGTCTCCGTCTGTGTCTCCGTCTTTGGCTCCGTCTTTGTCTCCATCTTTGTCTCCGTCTTTGTCACCGTCCTTGTCTCCGTCTTTGTCTCCGTCTTTTTCTTCCTGTTTGGCTCCGCCTTTGTCTCCTGCCACTCTGTCTCCGTCTTTTTCTCCGTCTTTGTCTCCGTCCTTGTCTCCTTCTTTGTCTCCTGCCCCTCTGTCTCCGTCGCCGTCTCTGTCTCTGTCGCTGTCTCTGTCTCTGTCTCTGTCTCTATCTCTGTCTCTGTCTCTATCTCTGTCTCTGTCTCTGTCTCTGTCTCTGTCTCTGTCTCTGTCTCTGTCTCTGAATCTGTCTGTGTCTCTGACTGTGTCTCTGACTGTGTCTCTGTCCCTGTCTCTGTCTCTGTCTCTGTCTCTGTCTCTGAATCTGTCTGTGTCTCTGACTCTGTCTCTGTCCCTGTCTCTGTCTCTGTCTCTGTCTCTGTCTCTGTCTCTGTCTCTGTCTCTGTCTCTGTCTCTGTCTCTGTCTCTGTCTCTGTCTCTGTCTCTGTCTCTGTCTTTGCGTCCGTCTTTGCCTCCGTCTTTGTCTCCGTCTTTGTCTCCGTCTTTGTCTCTGTCTTTGTCTGCGTCTTTGCCTCCGCCTATGTCTCCGTCTTTGTCGCCGTCCTTGTCTCCGTCTTTGTCTCCGTCTTTTTCTTCCTGTTTGGCTCCGTCTTTGTCTCCTGCCACTCTGTCTCCGTCTTTGTCTCCGTCTTTTTCTCCGTCTATGTCTCCGTCTTTACCACTGTCTTTGTCTCCGTCCTTGTCTCCGTCTTTGTCTCCTGCACCTCTGTCTCTGTCTGTGTCTCTGCCTCTGTCTGTGTCCCTGTCTCTGTCTCTGTCGCCGTCTCCGTCCCTGTGTCTGTCTCTGTGTCTGTCTCTGACTCTGTCTTTGTCTGTGCCTCCGCCTCTGTCAATGTCCCTGTCTCTGTCTCTGTCTCTGTCTCTGTCTCTGTCTCTGTCTCTGTCTCTGTCTATGTCTCTGTCTCTGTCTCTGTCTCTGTCTCTGTCTCTGTCTCTGTCTCTGTCTCTGTCTCTGTCTCCGTCTCCGTCTCTGTGTCTGTCTCTGTGTCTGTCTCTGACTCTGCCTCTGACTGTGTCTCCGCCTCTGTCTCTGTCCCTGTCTCTGTCTCTGTCTCTGTCTCTGTCTCTGTCTCCGTCTCCGTCTCTGTCTCTGTCTCTGTCTCTGAATCTGTCTGTGTCTCTGACTCTGTCTCTGTCCCTGTCTCTGTCTCTGTCTCTGTCTCTGTCTCTGTCTCTGTTTCTGTCTCTGTCTCTGTCTCTGTCTCTGTCTCTGACTCTGTCTCTGTCCCTGTCTCTGTCTCTGTCTCTGTCTCTGTCTCTGCCTCTGTCTCTGTCTCTGTCTCTGTCTCTGTCTCTGTCTCTGTCTCTGTCTCCGTCTCCGTCTCTGTGTCTGTCTCTGTGTCTGTCTCTGACTCTGCCTCTGTCTCTGCCCCTGTCTCTGTCTCTGTCTCTGTCTCTGTCTCTGTCTCTGTCTCCGTCTCTGTCTTTGGCTCCGTCTTTGTCTCCGTCTTTGTCTCCGCCTTTGTCTCCGTCTTTGTCTCTGTCTTTGTCTGCGTCTTTGCCTCCGCCTATGTGTCCGTCTTTGTCACCGTCCTTGTCTCCGTCTTTTTCTTCCAGTGCGTCTCCGTCTCTGTCTCCTGCCCCTCTGTGTCCGTCGCCGTCTTTGTCTCTGTCCCTGTCTCTGTCTCTGTCTCTGTCTCTGTCTCGGTCTCTGTCTCTGTCTCGGTCTCTGTCTCTGTCTCTGTCTCTGTCTCTGTCTCTGTCTCTGTCTCTGTCTCTGTCTCTGTCTCTGTCTCTGTCTCTGTCTCTGTCTCTGTCTCTGTCTCTGTCTCTGTCTCTGACTCTGTCTTTGTCTGTGTCTCCGCCTCTGACAATGTCCCTGTCTCTGTCTCTGTCTCTGTCTATGTCTCTGTCTATGTCTCTGTCTCTGTCCCTGTCTCTGCCTCTGTCTCTGTCTCTGTCTCTGTCTCTGTCTCTGTCTCTGTCTCTGTCTCTGTCTCTGTCTCTGTCTCTGTCTCTGTCTCTGTCTCTGTCTCTGTCTCTGTGTCTGACTCTGTCTTTGTCTGTGTCACCGCCTCTGTCAATGTCCCTGTCTCTGCCTCTGTCTCTGTCTCTGTCTTCTTCTCCGTCCTTGTCTCCGTCTTTGTCTCCGTCCTTGTCTCCGTCTTTGTCTCCGTCTTTTCCTTCCTGTTTGTCTCCGTCTTTGTCTCCTGCCCCTCTGTCTCCGTCTTTGTCTCTGCCTCTGTCTCCGTCGCCGTCTCTGTCTCTGTCCCTGTCTCTGTCTCTGTCTCTGTCTCTGTCTCGGTCTCTGTCTCTGCCTCTGTCTCTGTCTCTGTCTCTGTCTCTGTCTCTGTCTCTGTCTCTGTCTCTGTCTCTGTCTCTGTCTCTGCCTCTGCCTCTGTCTCTGTCTCTGCCTCTGTCTCTGTCTCTGTCTCTGTCTCTGTGTCTGTCTCTGACTCTGTCTTTGTCTGTGTCTCCGCCTCTGACAATGTCCCTGTCTCTGTCTCTCTCTCTGTCTCTGTCTCTGTCTCTGTCTCTGTCTCTGTCTCTGTCTCTGTCTCTGTCTCTGTCTCTGTCTCTGTCTCTGTCTCTGTCTCTGTCTCTGAGTCTGTCTCTGACTCTGTCTTGGTCTGTGTCTCCGCCTCTGACAATGTCCCTGTCTCTGCCTCTGTCTCTGTCTATGTCTCTGTCTCTGTCCCTGTCTCTGCCTCTGTCTCTGTCTCTGTCTCTGTTTCTGTCTCCATCTCTGTCTCTGTCTCTGTCTCTGTCTCTGTCTCTGTCTCTGTCTCTGTCTCTGTGTCTGTCTCTGACTCTGTCTTTGTCTGTGTCTCCGCCTCTGTCAATGTCCCTGTCTCTGTCTCTGTCTCTGTCTATGTCTCTGTCTCTGTCCCTGTCTCTGTCTCTGTCTCTGTCTCTGTCTCTGTCTCTGTTTCTGTCTCTGTCTCTGTCTCTGTCTCTGTCTCTGTCTCTGTCTCTGTCTCCGTCGCCGTCTCTGTCTCTGTCCCTGTCTCTGTCTCTGTCTCTGTCCCTGTCTCTGCCTCTGTCTCTGCCTCTGTCTCTGTCTCTGTCTCTGTCTCTGTCTCTGTCTCTGTCTCTGTGTCTGTCTCTGACTCTGTCTTTGTCTGTGTCTCCGCCTCTGTCAATGTCCCTGTCTCTGTCTCTGTCTCTGTCTATGTCTCTGTCTCTGTCCCTGTCTCTGTCTCTGTCTCTGTCTCTGTCTCTGTTTCTGTCTCTGTCTCTGTCTCTGTCTCTGTCTCTGTCTCTGTCTCTGTCTCTGTCTCTGTCTCTGTCTCTGTCTCTGTCTCTGTCTCTGTCTCTGTCTCTGTCTCTGTCTCTGTCTCTGTCTCTGTCTCTGTCTCTGTGTCTGTGTCTGACTCTGTCTTTGTCTGTGTCACCGCCTCTGTCAATGTCCCTGTCTCTGTCTCTGTCTCTGTCTCTGTCTTCTTCTCCGTCCTTGTCTCCGTCTTTGTCTCCTGCCCCTCTGTCTCCGTCGCCGTCTCTGCCTCTGTCTCCGTCTCTGTCTTTGGCTCCGTCTTTGTCTCCGTCTTTGTCTCCGCCTTTGTCTCCGTCTTTGTCTCTGTCTTTGTCTGCGTCTTTGCCTCCGCCTATGTCTCCGTCTTTGTCACCGTCCTTGTCTCCGTCTTTTTCTTCCAGTGCGTCTCCGTCTCTGTCTCCGGCCCCTCTGTCTCCGCCTTTGTCTCCGTCCTTGTCTCCTTCTTTGTCTCCTGCCCCTCTGTCTCCGTCACCGTCTCTGTCTCTGTCCCTGTCTCTGTCTCTGTCTCTGTCTCTGTCTCGGTCTCTGTCTCTGTCTCTGTCTCTGTGTCTGTCTCTGTCTCTGTCTCCGTCTCTGTCTTTGGCTCCGTCTTTGTCTCCGTCTTTGTCTCCGCCTTTGTCTCCGTCTTTGTCTCTGTCTTTGTCTGCGTCTTTGCCTCCGCCTATGTCTCCGTCTTTGTCACCGTCCTTGTCTCCGTCTTTTTCTTCCAGTGCATCTCCGTCTCTGTCTCCGGCCCCTCTGTCTCCGCCTTTGTCTCCGTCCTTGTCTCCTTCTTTGTCTCCTGCCCCTCTGTCTCCGTCACCGTCTCTGTCTCTGTCCCTGTCTCTGTCTCTGTCTCTGTCTCTGTCTCGGTCTCTGTCTCTGTCTCTGTCTCTGTCTCTGTCTCGGTCTCTGTCTCTGTCTCTGTCTTCTTCTCCGTCCTTGTCTCCACCTTTGTCTCCGTCTTCGTCGCCGTCTTTGTATCCGTCTTTGTCTCCGTCTGTGTCTCCGTCTTTGGCTCCGTCTTTGTCTCCATCTTTGTCTCCGTCTTTGTCACCGTCCTTGTCTCCGTCTTTGTCTCCGTCTTTTTCTTCCTGTTTGGCTCCGCCTTTGTCTCCTGCCACTCTGTCTCCGTCTTTTTCTCCGTCTTTGTCTCCGTCCTTGTCTCCTTCTTTGTCTCCTGCCCCTCTGTCTCCGTCGCCGTCTCTGTCTCTGTCGCTGTCTCTGTCTCTGTCTCTGTCTCTATCTCTGTCTCTGTCTCTATCTCTGTCTCTGTCTCTGTCTCTGTCTCTGTCTCTGTCTCTGTCTCTGAATCTGTCTGTGTCTCTGACTGTGTCTCTGACTGTGTCTCTGTCCCTGTCTCTGTCTCTGTCTCTGTCTCTGTCTCTGAATCTGTCTGTGTCTCTGACTCTGTCTCTGTCCCTGTCTCTGTCTCTGTCTCTGTCTCTGTCTCTGTCTCTGTCTCTGTCTCTGTCTCTGTCTCTGTCTCTGTCTCTGTCTCTGTCTTTGCGTCCGTCTTTGCCTCCGTCTTTGTCTCCGTCTTTGTCTCCGCCTTTGTCTCTGTCTTTGTCTGCGTCTTTGCCTCCGCCTATGTCTCCGTCTTTGTCGCCGTCCTTGTCTCCGTCTTTGTCTCCGTCTTTTTCTTCCTGTTTGGCTCCGTCTTTGTCTCCTGCCACTCTGTCTCCGTCTTTGTCTCCGTCTTTTTCTCCGTCTATGTCTCCGTCTTTACCACTGTCTTTGTCTCCGTCCTTGTCTCCGTCTTTGTCTCCTGCACCTCTGTCTCTGTCTGTGTCTCTGCCTCTGTCTGTGTCCCTGTCTCTGTCTCTGTCGCCGTCTCCGTCCCTGTGTCTGTCTCTGTGTCTGTCTCTGACTCTGTCTTTGTCTGTGTCTCCGCCTCTGTCAATGTCCCTGTCTCTGTCTCTGTCTCTGTCTCTGTCTCTGTCTCTGTCTCTGTCTCTGTCTATGTCTCTGTCTCTGTCTCTGTCTCTGTCTCTGTCTCTGTCTCTGTCTCTGTCTCTGTCTCTGTCTCCGTCTCCGTCTCTGTGTCTGTCTCTGTGTCTGTCTCTGACTCTGCCTCTGACTGTGTCTCCGCCTCTGTCTCTGTCCCTGTCTCTGTCTCTGTCTCTGTCTCTGTCTCTGTCTCCGTCTCCGTCTCTGTCTCTGTCTCTGTCTCTGAATCTGTCTGTGTCTCTGACTCTGTCTCTGTCCCTGTCTCTGTCTCTGTCTCTGTCTCTGTCTCTGTTTCTGTCTCTGTCTCTGTCTCTGTCTCTGTCTCTGACTCTGTCTCTGTCCCTGTCTCTGTCTCTGTCTCTGTCTCTGTCTCTGCCTCTGTCTCTGTCTCTGTCTCTGTCTCTGTCTCTGTCTCTGTCTCTGTCTCTGTCTCCGTCTCCGTCTCTGTGTCTGTCTCTGTGTCTGTCTCTGACTCTGCCTCTGTCTCTGCCCCTGTCTCTGTCTCTGTCTCTGTCTCTGTCTCTGTCTCTGTCTCTGTCTCCGTCTCTGTCTTTGGCTCCGTCTTTGTCTCCGTCTTTGTCTCCGCCTTTGTCTCCGTCTTTGTCTCTGTCTTTGTCTGCGTCTTTGCCTCCGCCTATGTGTCCGTCTTTGTCACCGTCCTTGTCTCCGTCTTTTTCTTCCAGTGCGTCTCCGTCTCTGTCTCCTGCCCCTCTGTCTCCGTCGCCGTCTTTGTCTCTGTCCCTGTCTCTGTCTCTGTCTCTGTCTCTGTCTCGGTCTCTGTCTCTGTCTCGGTCTCTGTCTCTGTCTCTGTCTCTGTCTCTGTCTCTGTCTCTGTCTCTGTCTCTGTCTCTGTCTCTGTCTCTGTCTCTGTCTCTGTGTCTGTGTCTGACTCTGTCTTTGTCTGTGTCACCGCCTCTGTCAATGTCCCTGTCTCTGTCTCTGTCTCTGTCTCTGTCTTCTTCTCCGTCCTTGTCTCCGTCTTTGTCTCCTGCCCCTCTGTCTCCGTCGCCGTCTCTGCCTCTGTCTCCGTCTCTGTCTTTGGCTCCGTCTTTGTCTCCGTCTTTGTCTCCGCCTTTGTCTCCGTCTTTGTCTCTGTCTTTGTCTGCGTCTTTGCCTCCGCCTATGTCTCCGTCTTTGTCACCGTCCTTGTCTCCGTCTTTTTCTTCCAGTGCGTCTCCGTCTCTGTCTCCGGCCCCTCTGTCTCCGCCTTTGTCTCCGTCCTTGTCTCCTTCTTTGTCTCCTGCCCCTCTGTCTCCGTCACCGTCTCTGTCTCTGTCTCTGTCTCTATCTCTGTCTCTGTCTCTATCTCTGTCTCTGTCTCTGTCTCTGTCTCTGTCTCTGTCTCTGTCTCTGAATCTGTCTGTGTCTCTGACTGTGTCTCTGACTGTGTCTCTGTCCCTGTCTCTGTCTCTGTCTCTGTCTCTGTCTCTGAATCTGTCTGTGTCTCTGACTCTGTCTCTGTCCCTGTCTCTGTCTCTGTCTCTGTCTCTGTCTCTGTCTCTGTCTCTGTCTCTGTCTCTGTCTCTGTCTCTGTCTTTGCGTCCGTCTTTGCCTCCGTCTTTGTCTCCGTCTTTGTCTCCGCCTTTGTCTCTGTCTTTGTCTGCGTCTTTGCCTCCGCCTATGTCTCCGTCTTTGTCGCCGTCCTTGTCTCCGTCTTTGTCTCCGTCTTTTTCTTCCTGTTTGGCTCCGTCTTTGTCTCCTGCCACTCTGTCTCCGTCTTTGTCTCCGTCTTTTTCTCCGTCTATGTCTCCGTCTTTACCACTGTCTTTGTCTCCGTCCTTGTCTCCGTCTTTGTCTCCTGCACCTCTGTCTCTGTCTGTGTCTCTGCCTCTGTCTGTGTCCCTGTCACTGTCTCTGTCGCCGTCTCCGTCCCTGTGTCTGTCTCTGTGTCTGTCTCTGACTCTGTCTTTGTCTGTGTCTCCGCCTCTGTCAATGTCCCTGTCTCTGTCTCTGTCTCTGTCTCTGTCTCTGTCTCTGTCTCTGTCTCTGTCTATGTCTCTGTCTCTGTCTCTGTCTCTGTCTCTGTCTCTGTCTCTGTCTCTGTCTCTGTCTCTGTCTCCGTCTCCGTCTCTGTGTCTGTCTCTGTGTCTGTCTCTGACTCTGCCTCTGACTGTGTCTCCGCCTCTGTCTCTGTCCCTGTCTCTGTCTCTGTCTCTGTCTCTGTCTCTGTCTCCGTCTCCGTCTCTGTCTCTGTCTCTGTCTCTGAATCTGTCTGTGTCTCTGACTCTGTCTCTGTCCCTGTCTCTGTCTCTGTCTCTGTCTCTGTCTCTGTTTCTGTCTCTGTCTCTGTCTCTGTCTCTGTCTCTGACTCTGTCTCTGTCCCTGTCTCTGTCTCTGTCTCTGTCTCTGTCTCTGCCTCTGTCTCTGTCTCTGTCTCTGTCTCTGTCTCTGTCTCTGTCTCTGTCTCTGTCTCCGTCTCCGTCTCTGTGTCTGTCTCTGTGTCTGTCTCTGACTCTGCCTCTGTCTCTGCCCCTGTCTCTGTCTCTGTCTCTGTCTCTGTCTCTGTCTCTGTCTCTGTCTCCGTCTCTGTCTTTGGCTCCGTCTTTGTCTCCGTCTTTGTCTCCGCCTTTGTCTCCGTCTTTGTCTCTGTCTTTGTCTGCGTCTTTGCCTCCGCCTATGTGTCCGTCTTTGTCACCGTCCTTGTCTCCGTCTTTTTCTTCCAGTGCGTCTCCGTCTCTGTCTCCTGCCCCTCTGTCTCCGTCGCCGTCTTTGTCTCTGTCCCTGTCTCTGTCTCTGTCTCTGTCTCTGTCTCGGTCTCTGTCTCTGTCTCGGTCTCTGTCTCTATCTCTGTCTCTGTCTCTGTCTCTGTCTCTGTCTCTGTCTCTGTCTCTGTCTCTGTCTCTGTCTCTGTCTCTGTCTCTGTCTCTGACTCTGTCTTTGTCTGTGTCTCCGCCTCTGACAATGTCCCTGTCTCTGTCTCTGTCTCTGTCTATGTCTCTGTCTATGTCTCTGTCTCTGTCCCTGTCTCTGCCTCTGTCTCTGTCTCTGTCTCTGTCTCTGTCTCTGTCTCTGTCTCTGTCTCTGTCTCTGTCTCTGTCTCTGTCTCTGTCTCTGTGTCTGACTCTGTCTTTGTCTCTGCCTCTGTCTCTGTCTCTGTCTCTGTCTCTGTCTCTGTCTCTGTCTCTGTGTCTGTCTCTGACTCTGTCTTTGTCTGTGTCTCCGCCTCTGTCAATGTCCCTGTCTCTGTCTCTGTCTCTGTCTATGTCTCTGTCTCTGTCCCTGTCTCTGTCTCTGTCTCTGTCTCTGTCTCTGTTTCTGTCTCTGTCTCTGTCTCTGTCTCTGTCTCTGTCTCTGTCTCTGTCTCTGTCTCTGTCTCTGTCTCTGTCTCTGTCTCTGTCTCTGTCTCTGTCTCTGTCTCTGTCTCTGTCTCTGTCTCTGTCTCTGTCTCTGTCTCTGTCTCTGTCTCTGTCTCTGTGTCTGTGTCTGACTCTGTCTTTGTCTGTGTCACCGCCTCTGTCAATGTCCCTGTCTCTGTCTCTGTCTCTGTCTCTGTCTTCTTCTCCGTCCTTGTCTCCGTCTTTGTCTCCTGCCCCTCTGTCTCCGTCGCCGTCTCTGCCTCTGTCTCCGTCTCTGTCTTTGGCTCCGTCTTTGTCTCCGTCTTTGTCTCCGCCTTTGTCTCCGTCTTTGTCTCTGTCTTTGTCTGCGTCTTTGCCTCCGCCTATGTCTCCGTCTTTGTCACCGTCCTTGTCTCCGTCTTTTTCTTCCAGTGCGTCTCCGTCTCTGTCTCCGGCCCCTCTGTCTCCGCCTTTGTCTCCGTCCTTGTCTCCTTCTTTGTCTCCTGCCCCTCTGTCTCCGTCACCGTCTCTGTCTCTGTCCCTGTCTCTGTCTCTGTCTCTGTCTCTGTCTCGGTCTCTGTCTCTGTCTCTGTCTCTGTCTCTGTCTCTGTCTCTGTCTCCGTCTCTGTCTTTGGCTCCGTCTTTGTCTCCGTCTTTGTCTCCGCCTTTGTCTCCGTCTTTGTCTCTGTCTTTGTCTGCGTCTTTGCCTCCGCCTATGTCTCCGTCTTTGTCACCGTCCTTGTCTCCGTCTTTTTCTTCCAGTGCATCTCCGTCTCTGTCTCCGGCCCCTCTGTCTCCGCCTTTGTCTCCGTCCTTGTCTCCTTCTTTGTCTCCTGCCCCTCTGTCTCCGTCACCGTCTCTGTCTCTGTCCCTGTCTCTGTCTCTGTCTCTGTCTCTGTCTCGGTCTCTGTCTCTGTCTCTGTCTCTGTCTCTGTCTCGGTCTCTGTCTCTGTCTCTGTCTTCTTCTCCGTCCTTGTCTCCACCTTTGTCTCCGTCTTCGTCGCCGTCTTTGTATCCGTCTTTGTCTCCGTCTGTGTCTCCGTCTTTGGCTCCGTCTTTGTCTCCATCTTTGTCTCCGTCTTTGTCACCGTCCTTGTCTCCGTCTTTGTCTCCGTCTTTTTCTTCCTGTTTGGCTCCGCCTTTGTCTCCTGCCACTCTGTCTCCGTCTTTTTCTCCGTCTTTGTCTCCGTCCTTGTCTCCTTCTTTGTCTCCTGCCCCTCTGTCTCCGTCGCCGTCTCTGTCTCTGTCGCTGTCTCTGTCTCTGTCTCTGTCTCTATCTCTGTCTCTGTCTCTATCTCTGTCTCTGTCTCTGTCTCTGTCTCTGTCTCTGTCTCTGTCTCTGAATCTGTCTGTGTCTCTGACTGTGTCTCTGACTGTGTCTCTGTCCCTGTCTCTGTCTCTGTCTCTGTCTCTGTCTCTGAATCTGTCTGTGTCTCTGACTCTGTCTCTGTCCCTGTCTCTGTCTCTGTCTCTGTCTCTGTCTCTGTCTCTGTCTCTGTCTCTGTCTCTGTCTCTGTCTCTGTCTCTGTCTCTGTCTCTGTCTTTGCGTCCGTCTTTGCCTCCGTCTTTGTCTCCGTCTTTGTCTCCGCCTTTGTCTCTGTCTTTGTCTGCGTCTTTGCCTCCGCCTATGTCTCCGTCTTTGTCGCCGTCCTTGTCTCCGTCTTTGTCTCCGTCTTTTTCTTCCTGTTTGGCTCCGTCTTTGTCTCCTGCCACTCTGTCTCCGTCTTTGTCTCCGTCTTTTTCTCCGTCTATGTCTCCGTCTTTACCACTGTCTTTGTCTCCGTCCTTGTCTCCGTCTTTGTCTCCTGCACCTCTGTCTCTGTCTGTGTCTCTGCCTCTGTCTGTGTCCCTGTCTCTGTCTCTGTCGCCGTCTCCGTCCCTGTGTCTGTCTCTGTGTCTGTCTCTGACTCTGTCTTTGTCTGTGTCTCCGCCTCTGTCAATGTCCCTGTCTCTGTCTCTGTCTCTGTCTCTGTCTCTGTCTCTGTCTCTGTCTCTGTCTATGTCTCTGTCTCTGTCTCTGTCTCTGTCTCTGTCTCTGTCTCTGTCTCTGTCTCTGTCTCTGTCTCCGTCTCCGTCTCTGTGTCTGTCTCTGTGTCTGTCTCTGACTCTGCCTCTGACTGTGTCTCCGCCTCTGTCTCTGTCCCTGTCTCTGTCTCTGTCTCTGTCTCTGTCTCTGTCTCCGTCTCCGTCTCTGTCTCTGTCTCTGTCTCTGAATCTGTCTGTGTCTCTGACTCTGTCTCTGTCCCTGTCTCTGTCTCTGTCTCTGTCTCTGTCTCTGTTTCTGTCTCTGTCTCTGTCTCTGTCTCTGTCTCTGACTCTGTCTCTGTCCCTGTCTCTGTCTCTGTCTCTGTCTCTGTCTCTGCCTCTGTCTCTGTCTCTGTCTCTGTCTCTGTCTCTGTCTCTGTCTCTGTCTCCGTCTCCGTCTCTGTGTCTGTCTCTGTGTCTGTCTCTGACTCTGCCTCTGTCTCTGCCCCTGTCTCTGTCTCTGTCTCTGTCTCTGTCTCTGTCTCTGTCTCTGTCTCCGTCTCTGTCTTTGGCTCCGTCTTTGTCTCCGTCTTTGTCTCCGCCTTTGTCTCCGTCTTTGTCTCTGTCTTTGTCTGCGTCTTTGCCTCCGCCTATGTGTCCGTCTTTGTCACCGTCCTTGTCTCCGTCTTTTTCTTCCAGTGCGTCTCCGTCTCTGTCTCCTGCCCCTCTGTCTCCGTCGCCGTCTTTGTCTCTGTCCCTGTCTCTGTCTCTGTCTCTGTCTCTGTCTCGGTCTCTGTCTCTGTCTCGGTCTCTGTCTCTATCTCTGTCTCTGTCTCTGTCTCTGTCTCTGTCTCTGTCTCTGTCTCTGTCTCTGTCTCTGTCTCTGTCTCTGTCTCTGTCTCTGTCTCTGTCTCTGACTCTGTCTTTGTCTGTGTCTCCGCCTCTGACAATGTCCCTGTCTCTGTCTCTGTCTCTGTCTATGTCTCTGTCTCTGTCCCTGTCTCTGCCTCTGTCTCTGTCTCTGTCTCTGTCTCTGTCTCTGTCTCTGTCTCTGTCTCTGTCTCTGTCTCTGTCTCTGTCTCTGTCTCTGTCTCTGTCTCTGTGTCTGACTCTGTCTTTGTCTCTGCCTCTGTCTCTGTCTCTGTCTCTGTCTCTGTCTCTGTCTCTGTCTCTGTGTCTGTCTCTGACTCTGTCTTTGTCTGTGTCTCCGCCTCTGTCAATGTCCCTGTCTCTGTCTCTGTCTCTGTCTATGTCTCTGTCTCTGTCCCTGTCTCTGTCTCTGTCTCTGTCTCTGTCTCTGTTTCTGTCTCTGTCTCTGTCTCTGTCTCTGTCTCTGTCTCTGTCTCTGTCTCTGTCTCTGTCTCTGTCTCTGTCTCTGTCTCTGTCTCTGTCTCTGTCTCTGTCTCTGTCTCTGTCTCTGTCTCTGTCTCTGTGTCTGTGTCTGACTCTGTCTTTGTCTGTGTCACCGCCTCTGTCAATGTCCCTGTCTCTGTCTCTGTCTCTGTCTCTGTCTTCTTCTCCGTCCTTGTCTCCGTCTTTGTCTCCTGCCCCTCTGTCTCCGTCGCCGTCTCTGCCTCTGTCTCCGTCTCTGTCTTTGGCTCCGTCTTTGTCTCCGTCTTTGTCTCCGCCTTTGTCTCCGTCTTTGTCTCTGTCTTTGTCTGCGTCTTTGCCTCCGCCTATGTCTCCGTCTTTGTCACCGTCCTTGTCTCCGTCTTTTTCTTCCAGTGCGTCTCCGTCTCTGTCTCCGGCCCCTCTGTCTCCGCCTTTGTCTCCGTCCTTGTCTCCTTCTTTGTCTCCTGCCCCTCTGTCTCCGTCACCGTCTCTGTCTCTGTCCCTGTCTCTGTCTCTGTCTCTGTCTCTGTCTCGGTCTCTGTCTCTGTCTCTGTCTCTGTCTCTGTCTCTGTCTCTGTCTCCGTCTCTGTCTTTGGCTCCGTCTTTGTCTCCGTCTTTGTCTCCGCCTTTGTCTCCGTCTTTGTCTCTGTCTTTGTCTGCGTCTTTGCCTCCGCCTATGTCTCCGTCTTTGTCACCGTCCTTGTCTCCGTCTTTTTCTTCCAGTGCATCTCCGTCTCTGTCTCCGGCCCCTCTGTCTCCGCCTTTGTCTCCGTCCTTGTCTCCTTCTTTGTCTCCTGCCCCTCTGTCTCCGTCACCGTCTCTGTCTCTGTCCCTGTCTCTGTCTCTGTCTCTGTCTCTGTCTCGGTCTCTGTCTCTGTCTCTGTCTCTGTCTCTGTCTCGGTCTCTGTCTCTGTCTCTGTCTTCTTCTCCGTCCTTGTCTCCACCTTTGTCTCCGTCTTCGTCGCCGTCTTTGTATCCGTCTTTGTCTCCGTCTGTGTCTCCGTCTTTGGCTCCGTCTTTGTCTCCATCTTTGTCTCCGTCTTTGTCACCGTCCTTGTCTCCGTCTTTGTCTCCGTCTTTTTCTTCCTGTTTGGCTCCGCCTTTGTCTCCTGCCACTCTGTCTCCGTCTTTTTCTCCGTCTTTGTCTCCGTCCTTGTCTCCTTCTTTGTCTCCTGCCCCTCTGTCTCCGTCGCCGTCTCTGTCTCTGTCGCTGTCTCTGTCTCTGTCTCTGTCTCTATCTCTGTCTCTGTCTCTATCTCTGTCTCTGTCTCTGTCTCTGTCTCTGTCTCTGTCTCTGTCTCTGAATCTGTCTGTGTCTCTGACTGTGTCTCTGACTGTGTCTCTGTCCCTGTCTCTGTCTCTGTCTCTGTCTCTGTCTCTGAATCTGTCTGTGTCTCTGACTCTGTCTCTGTCCCTGTCTCTGTCTCTGTCTCTGTCTCTGTCTCTGTCTCTGTCTCTGTCTCTGTCTCTGTCTCTGTCTCTGTCTCTGTCTCTGTCTCTGTCTTTGCGTCCGTCTTTGCCTCCGTCTTTGTCTCCGTCTTTGTCTCCGCCTTTGTCTCTGTCTTTGTCTGCGTCTTTGCCTCCGCCTATGTCTCCGTCTTTGTCGCCGTCCTTGTCTCCGTCTTTGTCTCCGTCTTTTTCTTCCTGTTTGGCTCCGTCTTTGTCTCCTGCCACTCTGTCTCCGTCTTTGTCTCCGTCTTTTTCTCCGTCTATGTCTCCGTCTTTACCACTGTCTTTGTCTCCGTCCTTGTCTCCGTCTTTGTCTCCTGCACCTCTGTCTCTGTCTGTGTCTCTGCCTCTGTCTGTGTCCCTGTCTCTGTCTCTGTCGCCGTCTCCGTCCCTGTGTCTGTCTCTGTGTCTGTCTCTGACTCTGTCTTTGTCTGTGTCTCCGCCTCTGTCAATGTCCCTGTCTCTGTCTCTGTCTCTGTCTCTGTCTCTGTCTCTGTCTCTGTCTCTGTCTCTGTCTATGTCTCTGTCTCTGTCTCTGTCTCTGTCTCTGTCTCTGTCTCTGTCTCTGTCTCTGTCTCTGTCTCCGTCTCCGTCTCTGTGTCTGTCTCTGTGTCTGTCTCTGACTCTGCCTCTGACTGTGTCTCCGCCTCTGTCTCTGTCCCTGTCTCTGTCTCTGTCTCTGTCTCTGTCTCTGTCTCCGTCTCCGTCTCTGTCTCTGTCTCTGTCTCTGAATCTGTCTGTGTCTCTGACTCTGTCTCTGTCCCTGTCTCTGTCTCTGTCTCTGTCTCTGTCTCTGTTTCTGTCTCTGTCTCTGTCTCTGTCTCTGTCTCTGACTCTGTCTCTGTCCCTGTCTCTGTCTCTGTCTCTGTCTCTGTCTCTGCCTCTGTCTCTGTCTCTGTCTCTGTCTCTGTCTCTGTCTCTGTCTCTGTCTCCGTCTCCGTCTCTGTGTCTGTCTCTGTGTCTGTCTCTGACTCTGCCTCTGTCTCTGCCCCTGTCTCTGTCTCTGTCTCTGTCTCTGTCTCTGTCTCTGTCTCTGTCTCCGTCTCTGTCTTTGGCTCCGTCTTTGTCTCCGTCTTTGTCTCCGCCTTTGTCTCCGTCTTTGTCTCTGTCTTTGTCTGCGTCTTTGCCTCCGCCTATGTGTCCGTCTTTGTCACCGTCCTTGTCTCCGTCTTTTTCTTCCAGTGCGTCTCCGTCTCTGTCTCCTGCCCCTCTGTCTCCGTCGCCGTCTTTGTCTCTGTCCCTGTCTCTGTCTCTGTCTCTGTCTCTGTCTCGGTCTCTGTCTCTGTCTCGGTCTCTGTCTCTGTCTCTGTCTCTGTCTCTGTCTCTGTCTCTGTCTCTGTCTCTGTCTCTGTCTCTGTCTCTGTCTCTGTCTCTGTCTCTGTCTCTGTCTCTGTCTCTGACTCTGTCTTTGTCTGTGTCTCCGCCTCTGACAATGTCCCTGTCTCTGTCTCTGTCTCTGTCTATGTCTCTGTCTATGTCTCTGTCTCTGTCCCTGTCTCTGCCTCTGTCTCTGTCTCTGTCTCTGTCTCTGTCTCTGTCTCTGTCTCTGTCTCTGTCTCTGTCTCTGTCTCTGTCTCTGTCTCTGTCTCTGTGTCTGACTCTGTCTTTGTCTGTGTCACCGCCTCTGTCAATGTCCCTGTCTCTGCCTCTGTCTCTGTCTCTGTCTTCTTCTCCGTCCTTGTCTCCGTCTTTGTCTCCGTCCTTGTCTCCGTCTTTGTCTCCTGCACCTCTGTCTCTGTCTGTGTCTCTGCCTCTGTCTGTGTCCCTGTCTCTGTCTCTGTCGCCGTCTCCGTCCCTGTGTCTGTCTCTGTGTCTGTCTCTGACTCTGTCTTTGTCTGTGTCTCCGCCTCTGTCAATGTCCCTGTCTCTGTCTCTGTCTCTGTCTCTGTCTCTGTCTCTGTCTCTGTCTCTGTCTATGTCTCTGTCTCTGTCTCTGTCTCTGTCTCTGTCTCTGTCTCTGTCTCTGTCTCTGTCTCTGTCTCCGTCTCCGTCTCTGTGTCTGTCTCTGTGTCTGTCTCTGACTCTGCCTCTGACTGTGTCTCCGCCTCTGTCTCTGTCCCTGTCTCTGTCTCTGTCTCTGTCTCTGTCTCTGTCTCCGTCTCCGTCTCTGTCTCTGTCTCTGTCTCTGAATCTGTCTGTGTCTCTGACTCTGTCTCTGTCCCTGTCTCTGTCTCTGTCTCTGTCTCTGTCTCTGTTTCTGTCTCTGTCTCTGTCTCTGTCTCTGTCTCTGACTCTGTCTCTGTCCCTGTCTCTGTCTCTGTCTCTGTCTCTGTCTCTGCCTCTGTCTCTGTCTCTGTCTCTGTCTCTGTCTCTGTCTCTGTCTCTGTCTCCGTCTCCGTCTCTGTGTCTGTCTCTGTGTCTGTCTCTGACTCTGCCTCTGTCTCTGCCCCTGTCTCTGTCTCTGTCTCTGTCTCTGTCTCTGTCTCTGTCTCTGTCTCCGTCTCTGTCTTTGGCTCCGTCTTTGTCTCCGTCTTTGTCTCCGCCTTTGTCTCCGTCTTTGTCTCTGTCTTTGTCTGCGTCTTTGCCTCCGCCTATGTGTCCGTCTTTGTCACCGTCCTTGTCTCCGTCTTTTTCTTCCAGTGCGTCTCCGTCTCTGTCTCCTGCCCCTCTGTCTCCGTCGCCGTCTTTGTCTCTGTCCCTGTCTCTGTCTCTGTCTCTGTCTCTGTCTCGGTCTCTGTCTCTGTCTCGGTCTCTGTCTCTGTCTCTGTCTCTGTCTCTGTCTCTGTCTCTGTCTCTGTCTCTGTCTCTGTCTCTGTCTCTGTCTCTGTCTCTGTCTCTGTCTCTGTCTCTGTCTCTGTCTCTGACTCTGTCTTTGTCTGTGTCTCCGCCTCTGACAATGTCCCTGTCTCTGTCTCTGTCTCTGTCTATGTCTCTGTCTATGTCTCTGTCTCTGTCCCTGTCTCTGCCTCTGTCTCTGTCTCTGTCTCTGTCTCTGTCTCTGTCTCTGTCTCTGTCTCTGTCTCTGTCTCTGTCTCTGTCTCTGTCTCTGTCTCTGTCTCTGTGTCTGACTCTGTCTTTGTCTGTGTCACCGCCTCTGTCAATGTCCCTGTCTCTGCCTCTGTCTCTGTCTCTGTCTTCTTCTCCGTCCTTGTCTCCGTCTTTGTCTCCGTCCTTGTCTCCGTCTTTGTCTCCTGCACCTCTGTCTCTGTCTGTGTCTCTGCCTCTGTCTGTGTCCCTGTCTCTGTCTCTGTCGCCGTCTCCGTCCCTGTGTCTGTCTCTGTGTCTGTCTCTGACTCTGTCTTTGTCTGTGTCTCCGCCTCTGTCAATGTCCCTGTCTCTGTCTCTGTCTCTGTCTCTGTCTCTGTCTCTGTCTCTGTCTCTGTCTATGTCTCTGTCTCTGTCTCTGTCTCTGTCTCTGTCTCTGTCTCTGTCTCTGTCTCTGTCTCTGTCTCCGTCTCCGTCTCTGTGTCTGTCTCTGTGTCTGTCTCTGACTCTGCCTCTGACTGTGTCTCCGCCTCTGTCTCTGTCCCTGTCTCTGTCTCTGTCTCTGTCTCTGTCTCTGTCTCCGTCTCCGTCTCTGTCTCTGTCTCTGTCTCTGAATCTGTCTGTGTCTCTGACTCTGTCTCTGTCCCTGTCTCTGTCTCTGTCTCTGTCTCTGTCTCTGTTTCTGTCTCTGTCTCTGTCTCTGTCTCTGTCTCTGACTCTGTCTCTGTCCCTGTCTCTGTCTCTGTCTCTGTCTCTGTCTCTGCCTCTGTCTCTGTCTCTGTCTCTGTCTCTGTCTCTGTCTCTGTCTCTGTCTCCGTCTCCGTCTCTGTGTCTGTCTCTGTGTCTGTCTCTGACTCTGCCTCTGTCTCTGCCCCTGTCTCTGTCTCTGTCTCTGTCTCTGTCTCTGTCTCTGTCTCTGTCTCTGTCTCCGTCTCTGTCTTTGGCTCCGTCTTTGTCTCCGTCTTTGTCTCCGCCTTTGTCTCCGTCTTTGTCTCTGTCTTTGTCTGCGTCTTTGCCTCCGCCTATGTGTCCGTCTTTGTCACCGTCCTTGTCTCCGTCTTTTTCTTCCAGTGCGTCTCCGTCTCTGTCTCCTGCCCCTCTGTCTCCGTCGCCGTCTTTGTCTCTGTCCCTGTCTCTGTCTCTGTCTCTGTCTCTGTCTCGGTCTCTGTCTCTGTCTCGGTCTCTGTCTCTGTCTCTGTCTCTGTCTCTGTCTCTGTCTCTGTCTCTGTCTCTGTCTCTGTCTCTGTCTCTGTCTCTGTCTCTGTCTCTGTCTCTGACTCTGTCTTTGTCTGTGTCTCCGCCTCTGACAATGTCCCTGTCTCTGTCTCTGTCTCTGTCTATGTCTCTGTCTATGTCTCTGTCTCTGTCCCTGTCTCTGCCTCTGTCTCTGTCTCTGTCTCTGTCTCTGTCTCTGTCTCTGTCTCTGTCTCTGTCTCTGTCTCTGTCTCTGTCTCTGTCTCTGTCTCTGTGTCTGACTCTGTCTTTGTCTCTGCCTCTGTCTCTGTCTCTGTCTCTGTCTCTGTCTCTGTCTCTGTCTCTGTGTCTGTCTCTGACTCTGTCTTTGTCTGTGTCTCCGCCTCTGTCAATGTCCCTGTCTCTGTCTCTGTCTCTGTCTATGTCTCTGTCTCTGTCCCTGTCTCTGTCTCTGTCTCTGTCTCTGTCTCTGTTTCTGTCTCTGTCTCTGTCTCTGTCTCTGTCTCTGTCTCTGTCTCTGTCTCTGTCTCTGTCTCTGTCTCTGTCTCTGTCTATGTCTCTGTCTCTGTCTCTGTCTCTGTCTCTGTCTCTGTCTCTGTCTCTGTCTCTGTCTCTGTCTCCGTCTCCGTCTCTGTGTCTGTCTCTGTGTCTGTCTCTGACTCTGCCTCTGACTGTGTCTCCGCCTCTGTCTCTGTCCCTGTCTCTGTCTCTGTCTCTGTCTCTGTCTCTGTCTCCGTCTCCGTCTCTGTCTCTGTCTCTGTCTCTGAATCTGTCTGTGTCTCTGACTCTGTCTCTGTCCCTGTCTCTGTCTCTGTCTCTGTCTCTGTCTCTGTTTCTGTCTCTGTCTCTGTCTCTGTCTCTGTCTCTGACTCTGTCTCTGTCCCTGTCTCTGTCTCTGTCTCTGTCTCTGTCTCTGCCTCTGTCTCTGTCTCTGTCTCTGTCTCTGTCTCTGTCTCTGTCTCTGTCTCCGTCTCCGTCTCTGTGTCTGTCTCTGTGTCTGTCTCTGACTCTGCCTCTGTCTCTGCCCCTGTCTCTGTCTCTGTCTCTGTCTCTGTCTCTGTCTCTGTCTCTGTCTCTGTCTCCGTCTCTGTCTTTGGCTCCGTCTTTGTCTCCGTCTTTGTCTCCGCCTTTGTCTCCGTCTTTGTCTCTGTCTTTGTCTGCGTCTTTGCCTCCGCCTATGTGTCCGTCTTTGTCACCGTCCTTGTCTCCGTCTTTTTCTTCCAGTGCGTCTCCGTCTCTGTCTCCTGCCCCTCTGTCTCCGTCGCCGTCTTTGTCTCTGTCCCTGTCTCTGTCTCTGTCTCTGTCTCTGTCTCGGTCTCTGTCTCTGTCTCGGTCTCTGTCTCTGTCTCTGTCTCTGTCTCTGTCTCTGTCTCTGTCTCTGTCTCTGTCTCTGTCTCTGTCTCTGTCTCTGTCTCTGTCTCTGTCTCTGTCTCTGACTCTGTCTTTGTCTGTGTCTCCGCCTCTGACAATGTCCCTGTCTCTGTCTCTGTCTCTGTCTATGTCTCTGTCTATGTCTCTGTCTCTGTCCCTGTCTCTGCCTCTGTCTCTGTCTCTGTCTCTGTCTCTGTCTCTGTCTCTGTCTCTGTCTCTGTCTCTGTCTCTGTCTCTGTCTCTGTCTCTGTCTCTGTGTCTGACTCTGTCTTTGTCTCTGCCTCTGTCTCTGTCTCTGTCTCTGTCTCTGTCTCTGTCTCTGTCTCTGTGTCTGTCTCTGACTCTGTCTTTGTCTGTGTCTCCGCCTCTGTCAATGTCCCTGTCTCTGTCTCTGTCTCTGTCTATGTCTCTGTCTCTGTCCCTGTCTCTGTCTCTGTCTCTGTCTCTGTCTCTGTTTCTGTCTCTGTCTCTGTCTCTGTCTCTGTCTCTGTCTCTGTCTCTGTCTCTGTCTCTGTCTCTGTCTCTGTCTCTGTCTCTGTCTCTGTCTCTGTCTCTGTCTCTGTCTCTGTCTCTGTCTCTGTCTCTGTCTCTGTCTCTGTCTCTGTGTCTGTGTCTGACTCTGTCTTTGTCTGTGTCACCGCCTCTGTCAATGTCCCTGTCTCTGTCTCTGTCTCTGTCTCTGTCTTCTTCTCCGTCCTTGTCTCCGTCTTTGTCTCCTGCCCCTCTGTCTCCGTCGCCGTCTCTGCCTCTGTCTCCGTCTCTGTCTTTGGCTCCGTCTTTGTCTCCGTCTTTGTCTCCGCCTTTGTCTCCGTCTTTGTCTCTGTCTTTGTCTGCGTCTTTGCCTCCGCCTATGTCTCCGTCTTTGTCACCGTCCTTGTCTCCGTCTTTTTCTTCCAGTGCGTCTCCGTCTCTGTCTCCGGCCCCTCTGTCTCCGCCTTTGTCTCCGTCCTTGTCTCCTTCTTTGTCTCCTGCCCCTCTGTCTCCGTCACCGTCTCTGTCTCTGTCCCTGTCTCTGTCTCTGTCTCTGTCTCTGTCTCGGTCTCTGTCTCTGTCTCTGTCTCTGTCTCTGTCTCTGTCTCTGTCTCCGTCTCTGTCTTTGGCTCCGTCTTTGTCTCCGTCTTTGTCTCCGCCTTTGTCTCCGTCTTTGTCTCTGTCTTTGTCTGCGTCTTTGCCTCCGCCTATGTCTCCGTCTTTGTCACCGTCCTTGTCTCCGTCTTTTTCTTCCAGTGCATCTCCGTCTCTGTCTCCGGCCCCTCTGTCTCCGCCTTTGTCTCCGTCCTTGTCTCCTTCTTTGTCTCCTGCCCCTCTCTCTCCGTCACCGTCTCTGTCTCTGTCCCTGTCTCTGTCTCTGTCTCTGTCTCTGTCTCGGTCTCTGTCTCTGTCTCTGTCTCTGTCTCTGTCTCGGTCTCTGTCTCTGTCTCTGTCTTCTTCTCCGTCCTTGTCTCCACCTTTGTCTCCGTCTTCGTCGCCGTCTTTGTATCGGTCTTTGTCTCCGTCTGTGTCTCCGTCTTTGGCTCCGTCTTTGTCTCCATCTTTGTCTCCGTCTTTGTCACCGTCCTTGTCTCCGTCTTTGTCTCCGTCTTTTTCTTCCTGTTTGGCTCCGCCTTTGTCTCCTGCCACTCTGTCTCCGTCTTTTTCTCCGTCTTTGTCTCCGTCCTTGTCTCCTTCTTTGTCTCCTGCCCCTCTGTCTCCGTCGCCGTCTCTGTCTCTGTCGCTGTCTCTGTCTCTGTCTCTGTCTCTATCTCTGTCTCTGTCTCTATCTCTGTCTCTGTCTCTGTCTCTGTCTCTGTCTCTGTCTCTGTCTCTGAATCTGTCTGTGTCTCTGACTGTGTCTCTGACTGTGTCTCTGTCCCTGTCTCTGTCTCTGTCTCTGTCTCTGTCTCTGAATCTGTCTGTGTCTCTGACTCTGTCTCTGTCCCTGTCTCTGTCTCTGTCTCTGTCTCTGTCTCTGTCTCTGTCTCTGTCTCTGTCTCTGTCTCTGTCTCTGTCTCTGTCTCTGTCTTTGCGTCCGTCTTTGCCTCCGTCTTTGTCTCCGTCTTTGTCTCCGCCTTTGTCTCTGTCTTTGTCTGCGTCTTTGCCTCCGCCTATGTCTCCGTCTTTGTCGCCGTCCTTGTCTCCGTCTTTGTCTCCGTCTTTTTCTTCCTGTTTGGCTCCGTCTTTGTCTCCTGCCACTCTGTCTCCGTCTTTGTCTCCGTCTTTTTCTCCGTCTATGTCTCCGTCTTTACCACTGTCTTTGTCTCCGTCCTTGTCTCCGTCTTTGTCTCCTGCACCTCTGTCTCTGTCTGTGTCTCTGCCTCTGTCTGTGTCCCTGTCTCTGTCTCTGTCGCCGTCTCCGTCCCTGTGTCTGTCTCTGTGTCTGTCTCTGACTCTGTCTTTGTCTGTGTCTCCGCCTCTGTCAATGTCCCTGTCTCTGTCTCTGTCTCTGTCTCTGTCTCTGTCTCTGTCTCTGTCTCTGTCTATGTCTCTGTCTCTGTCTCTTACTCTGTCTCTGTCTCTGTCTCTGTCTCTGTCTCTGTCTCTGTCTCTGTCTCCGTCTCCGTCTCTGTGTCTGTCTCTGTGTCTGTCTCTGACTCTGCCTCTGACTGTGTCTCCGCCTCTGTCTCTGTCCCTGTCTCTGTCTCTGTCTCTGTCTCTGTCTCTGTCTCCGTCTCCGTCTCTGTCTCTGTCTCTGTCTCTGAATCTGTCTGTGTCTCTGACTCTGTCTCTGTCCCTGTCTCTGTCTCTGTCTCTGTCTCTGTCTCTGTTTCTGTCTCTGTCTCTGTCTCTGTCTCTGTCTCTGACTCTGTCTCTGTCCCTGTCTCTGTCTCTGTCTCTGTCTCTGTCTCTGCCTCTGTCTCTGTCTCTGTCTCTGTCTCTGTCTCTGTCTCTGTCTCTGTCTCCGTCTCCGTCTCTGTGTCTGTCTCTGTGTCTGTCTCTGACTCTGCCTCTGTCTCTGCCCCTGTCTCTGTCTCTGTCTCTGTCTCTGTCTCTGTCTCTGTCTCTGTCTCCGTCTCTGTCTTTGGCTCCGTCTTTGTCTCCGTCTTTGTCTCCGCCTTTGTCTCCGTCTTTGTCTCTGTCTTTGTCTGCGTCTTTGCCTCCGCCTATGTGTCCGTCTTTGTCACCGTCCTTGTCTCCGTCTTTTTCTTCCAGTGCGTCTCCGTCTCTGTCTCCTGCCCCTCTGTCTCCGTCGCCGTCTTTGTCTCTGTCCCTGTCTCTGTCTCTGTCTCTGTCTCTGTCTCGGTCTCTGTCTCTGTCTCGGTCTCTGTCTCTATCTCTGTCTCTGTCTCTGTCTCTGTCTCTGTCTCTGTCTCTGTCTCTGTCTCTGTCTCTGTCTCTGTCTCTGTCTCTGTCTCTGTCTCTGACTCTGTCTTTGTCTGTGTCTCCGCCTCTGACAATGTCCCTGTCTCTGTCTCTGTCTCTGTCTATGTCTCTGTCTATGTCTCTGTCTCTGTCCCTGTCTCTGCCTCTGTCTCTGTCTCTGTCTCTGTCTCTGTCTCTGTCTCTGTCTCTGTCTCTGTCTCTGTCTCTGTCTCTGTCTCTGTCTCTGTCTCTGTGTCTGACTCTGTCTTTGTCTCTGCCTCTGTCTCTGTCTCTGTCTCTGTCTCTGTCTCTGTCTCTGTCTCTGTGTCTGTCTCTGACTCTGTCTTTGTCTGTGTCTCCGCCTCTGTCAATGTCCCTGTCTCTGTCTCTGTCTCTGTCTATGTCTCTGTCTCTGTCCCTGTCTCTGTCTCTGTCTCTGTCTCTGTCTCTGTTTCTGTCTCTGTCTCTGTCTCTGTCTCTGTCTCTGTCTCTGTCTCTGTCTCTGTCTCTGTCTCTGTCTCTGTCTCTGTCTCTGTCTCCGTCACCGTCTCTGTCTCTGTCCCTGTCTCTGTCTCTGTCTCTGTCTCTGTCTCGGTCTCTGTCTCTGTCTCTGTCTCTGTCTCTGTCTCTGTCTCTGTCTCCGTCTCTGTCTTTGGCTCCGTCTTTGTCTCCGTCTTTGTCTCCGCCTTTGTCTCCGTCTTTGTCTCTGTCTTTGTCTGCGTCTTTGCCTCCGCCTATGTCTCCGTCTTTGTCACCGTCCTTGTCTCCGTCTTTTTCTTCCAGTGCATCTCCGTCTCTGTCTCCGGCCCCTCTGTCTCCGCCTTTGTCTCCGTCCTTGTCTCCTTCTTTGTCTCCTGCCCCTCTGTCTCCGTCACCGTCTCTGTCTCTGTCCCTGTCTCTGTCTCTGTCTCTGTCTCTGTCTCGGTCTCTGTCTCTGTCTCTGTCTCTGTCTCTGTCTCGGTCTCTGTCTCTGTCTCTGTCTTCTTCTCCGTCCTTGTCTCCACCTTTGTCTCCGTCTTCGTCGCCGTCTTTGTATCCGTCTTTGTCTCCGTCTGTGTCTCCGTCTTTGGCTCCGTCTTTGTCTCCATCTTTGTCTCCGTCTTTGTCACCGTCCTTGTCTCCGTCTTTGTCTCCGTCTTTTTCTTCCTGTTTGGCTCCGCCTTTGTCTCCTGCCACTCTGTCTCCGTCTTTTTCTCCGTCTTTGTCTCCGTCCTTGTCTCCTTCTTTGTCTCCTGCCCCTCTGTCTCCGTCGCCGTCTCTGTCTCTGTCGCTGTCTCTGTCTCTGTCTCTGTCTCTATCTCTGTCTCTGTCTCTATCTCTGTCTCTGTCTCTGTCTCTGTCTCTGTCTCTGTCTCTGTCTCTGAATCTGTCTGTGTCTCTGACTGTGTCTCTGACTGTGTCTCTGTCCCTGTCTCTGTCTCTGTCTCTGTCTCTGTCTCTGAATCTGTCTGTGTCTCTGACTCTGTCTCTGTCCCTGTCTCTGTCTCTGTCTCTGTCTCTGTCTCTGTCTCTGTCTCTGTCTCTGTCTCTGTCTCTGTCTCTGTCTCTGTCTCTGTCTTTGCGTCCGTCTTTGCCTCCGTCTTTGTCTCCGTCTTTGTCTCCGCCTTTGTCTCTGTCTTTGTCTGCGTCTTTGCCTCCGCCTATGTCTCCGTCTTTGTCGCCGTCCTTGTCTCCGTCTTTGTCTCCGTCTTTTTCTTCCTGTTTGGCTCCGTCTTTGTCTCCTGCCACTCTGTCTCCGTCTTTGTCTCCGTCTTTTTCTCCGTCTATGTCTCCGTCTTTACCACTGTCTTTGTCTCCGTCCTTGTCTCCGTCTTTGTCTCCTGCACCTCTGTCTCTGTCTGTGTCTCTGCCTCTGTCTGTGTCCCTGTCTCTGTCTCTGTCGCCGTCTCCGTCCCTGTGTCTGTCTCTGTGTCTGTCTCTGACTCTGTCTTTGTCTGTGTCTCCGCCTCTGTCAATGTCCCTGTCTCTGTCTCTGTCTCTGTCTCTGTCTCTGTCTCTGTCTCTGTCTCTGTCTATGTCTCTGTCTCTGTCTCTGTCTCTGTCTCTGTCTCTGTCTCTGTCTCTGTCTCTGTCTCTGTCTCCGTCTCCGTCTCTGTGTCTGTCTCTGTGTCTGTCTCTGACTCTGCCTCTGACTGTGTCTCCGCCTCTGTCTCTGTCCCTGTCTCTGTCTCTGTCTCTGTCTCTGTCTCTGTCTCCGTCTCCGTCTCTGTCTCTGTCTCTGTCTCTGAATCTGTCTGTGTCTCTGACTCTGTCTCTGTCCCTGTCTCTGTCTCTGTCTCTGTCTCTGTCTCTGTTTCTGTCTCTGTCTCTGTCTCTGTCTCTGTCTCTGTCTCTGTCTCTGTCTCTGTCTCTGTCTCTGTCTCTGTCTCTGTCTCTGTCTCTGTCTCTGTCTCTGTCTCTGTCTCTGTCTCTGTCTCTGTCTCTGTCTCTGTCTCTGACTCTGTCTTTGTCTGTGTCTCCGCCTCTGACAATGTCCCTGTCTCTGTCTCTGTCTCTGTCTATGTCTCTGTCTATGTCTCTGTCTCTGTCCCTGTCTCTGCCTCTGTCTCTGTCTCTGTCTCTGTCTCTGTCTCTGTCTCTGTCTCTGTCTCTGTCTCTGTCTCTGTCTCTGTCTCTGTCTCTGTCTCTGTGTCTGACTCTGTCTTTGTCTGTGTCACCGCCTCTGTCAATGTCCCTGTCTCTGCCTCTGTCTCTGTCTCTGTCTTCTTCTCCGTCCTTGTCTCCGTCTTTGTCTCCGTCCTTGTCTCCGTCTTTGTCTCCGTCTTTTCCTTCCTGTTTGTCTCCGTCTTTGTCTCCTGCCCCTCTGTCTCCGTCTTTGTCTCTGCCTCTGTCTCCGTCGCCGTCTCTGTCTCTGTCCCTGTCTCTGTCTCTGTCTCTGTCTCTGTCTCTGTCTCGGTCTCTGTCTCTGCCTCTGTCTCTGTCTCTGTCTCTGTCTCTGTCTCT
>CAMAOD020000013.1:907500-922500 GCA_945859595.2 Megachile willughbiella | reverse complement strand
CTGTCTCCTTCTCCGTCCTTGTCTCCGTCTTCGTCTCCTGCCCCTCTGTCTCCGTCACCGTCTCTGTCTCTGTCTCTGTCTCTGTCTCTGTGTCTGTCTCTGACTCTGTCTTTGTCTGTGTCTCCGCCTCTGTCAATGTCCCTGTCTCTGTCTCTGTCTCTGTCTCTGTCTCTGTCCCTGTCTCAGTCTCTGTCTCTGTCTCTGTCTCTGTCTCTGTCTCTGTCTCTGTCTCTGTCTCTGACTCTGTCTCTGTCCCTGTCTCTGTCTCTGTCTCTGTCTCTGTCTCTGTCTCTGTCTCTGTCTCTGTCTCTGTCTCTGTCTCTGTCTCTGTCTCTGTCTCTGTCTCCGTCTCCGTCTCTGTGTCTGTCTCTGTGTCTGTCTCTGACTCTGCCTCTGTCTCTGTCTCCGTCTCTGTCTTTGGCTCCGTCTTTGTCTCCGTCTTTGTCTCCGCCTTTGTCTCCGTCTTTGTCTCTGTCTTTGTCTGCGTCTTTGCCTCCGCCTATGTCTCCGTCTTTGTCACCGTCCTTGTCTCCGTCTTTTTCTTCCAGTGCGTCTCCGTCTCTGTCTCCTGCCCCTCTGTCTCCGCCTTTGTCTCCGTCCTTGTCTCCTTCTTTGTCTCCTGCCCCTCTGTCTCCGTCGCCGTCTCTGTCTCTGTCCCTGTCTCTGTCTCTGTCTCTGTCTCTGTCTCGGTCTCTGTCTCTGTCTCTGTCTCTGTCTCTGTCTCGGTCTCTGTCTCTGTCTCTGTCTCTCTCTCTGTCTCTGTCTCTGTCTCTGTCTCTGTCTCCGTCTCTGTCTTTGCCTCCGTCTTTGTCTCCGTCTTTGTCTCCGTCGTTGTCTCCGTCTATGTCTCCATCATTGTCTCCGTCTTTGTCACCGTCCTTGTCTCCGTCTTTGTCTCCGTATTTTCCTTCCTGTTTGTCTCCGTCTTTGTCTCCTGCCCCTCTGTCTCCGCCTTTGTCTCTGCCTCTGTCTCTGTCCCTGTCTCTGTCTCTGCCTCCGTCTCCGTCCCTGTGTCTGTCTCTGTGTCTGTCTCTGACGCTGTCTTTGTCTGTGTCTCCGCCGCTGTCAATGTCCCTGTCTCTGTCTCTGTCTCTGTCTCTGTCTCTGTCTCTGTCCCTGTCTCTGTCTCTGTCTCTGTCTCTGCCTCTGTCTCTGTCTCTGTCTCTGACTCTGTCTCTGTCTCTGTCTCTGTCTCTGTCTCTGTCTCTGTCTCTGTCTCTGTCTCTGTCTCGGTCTCTGTCTCTGTCTCTGTCTCTGTCTCTGTCTCTGTCTCTGTCTCTGTCTCTGTCTCTGTCTCTGTCCCTGTCTCTGTCTCTGTCTCTGCTTCTGTCTCTGTATCTGTCTCTGTCTCTGTCTCTGTCTCTGTCTCTGTCTCTGTCTCTGTCTCTGTCTCTGTCTCTGTCTCCGTCTCTGTCTCTGTCTCTGCCTTTGTCTCTGCCTCTGTGTCAGTCTCTGACTCTGCCTCTGCCTCTGAATCTGTCTCTGTCTCTGTCTTCGTCTCTGTTTCTGTCTCTGTCTCTGTCTCCGCCTCTGTCTCTGTCTCTTTCTCTGTCTCTATCACTGAATCTATCTGTGTCTCCCACTTTGTCTCCGTCTTTGTCTCCGTCCTTGTCTCCGTCTTTGTCTCCGTCTTTGTCTACGTCATTTTCTCCGTCTTTGTCTCCATCTTTGTCTCCGTCTTTGTCAGCGTCCTTGTCTGCGTCTTTGTCTCCGTCTTTTTCTTCCTGTTTGTCTCCGTCTTTGTCTCCTGCCCCTCTGTCTCTGTCTGTGTCTCTGCCTCTGTCTGTGACCCTGTCTCTGTCTCTGTCGCCGTCTCCGTCCCTGTGTCTGTCTCTGTGTCTGTCTCTGTGTCTGTCTCTGACTCTGTCTTTGTCTGTGTCTCCGCCTCTGTCAATGTCCCTGTCTCTGTCTCTGTCTCTGTCTCTGTCTCTGTCTCTGTCTCTGTCTCTGTCTCTGACTCTGTCTCTGTCCCTGTCTCTGTCTCTGTCTCTGTCTCTGTCTCTGTCTCTGTCTCTGTCTCTGTCTCCGTCTCCGTCGCTGTGTCTGTCTCTGTGTCTGTCTCTGACTCTGTCTCTGTCCCTGTCTCTGTCTCTGTCTCTGTCTCTGTCTCTGTCTCTGTCTCTGTCTCTGTCTCTGTCTCTGTCTCTGTCTCTGTCTCTGTCTCTGTCTCGGTCTCTGTCTCTGTCTCTGTCTCTGTCTCTGTCTCTGTCTCTGTCTCTGTCTCTGTCTCTGTCTCTGTCTCTGTCTCTGTCTCTGTCTCTGTCTCTGTCTCTGTCTCTGTCTCTGTCTCTGTCTCTGTCTCTGTCTCTGTCTCTGTCTCTGTCTCTGTCTCTGTCTCTGTCTCTGTCTCTGTCTCTGTCTCTGTCTCTGTCTCTGTCTGTGTCTCTGTCTCTGTCTCTGTCTCTGTCTCTGTCTCTGTCTCTGTCTCTGTCTCTGTCTCTGTCTCTGTCTCTGTCTCTCTCTCTCTGTCTCTGTCTCTGTCTCTGTCTCCTTCTCCGCCCTTGTCTCCGCCTTTGTCTCCTGCCCCTCTGTCTCCGTCACCGTCTCTGTCTCTGTCTCTGTCTCTGTCTCTGTCTCTGTCTCCGGCTCTGTCTTTGCCTCCGTCTTTGTCTCCGTCTTTGTCTCCGTCATTGTTTCCGTCTTTGTCTCCATCATTGTCTCCGTCTTTGTCACCGTCCTTGTCTCCGTCTTTGTCTCCGTCTTTTCCTTCCTGTTTCTCTCCGCCTTTGTCTCCTGCCCCTCTGTCTCCGTCTTTGTCTCTGCCTCTGTCTCTGTCTCTGTCTCTGTCTCTGTCTCTGTCTCTGTCTCTGTCTCTGTCTCTGTCTCTGTCTCTGACTCTGTCTCTGTCCCTGTCTCTGTCTCTGTCTCTGTCTCTGTCTCTGTCTCTGTCTCTGTCTCTGTCTCCGTCTCCGTCGCTGTGTCTGTCTCTGTGTCTGTCTCTGACTCTGCCTCTGTCTCTGTCCCTGTCTCTGTCTCTGTCTCTGTCTCTGTCTCTGTCTCTGTCTCTGTCTCTGTCTCTGTCTCCGTCTCTGTCTTTGGCTCCGTCTTTGTCTCCGTCTTTGTCTCCGCCTTTGTCTCCGTCTTTGTCTCTGTCTTTGTCTGCGTCGTTGCCTCCGCCTATGTCTCCGTCTTTGTCACCGTCCTTGTCTCCGTCTTTTTCTTCCAGTGCGTCTCCGTCTCTGTCTCCTGCCCCTCTGCCTCCGTCTTTGTCTCCGTCCTTGTCTCCTTCTTTGTCTCCTGCCCCTCTGTCTCTGTCGCCGTCTCTGTCTCTGTCCCTGTCTCTGTCTCTGTCTCTGTCTCTGTCTCGGTCTCTGTCTCTGTCTCTGTCTCTGTCTCTGTCTCTGTCTCTGTCTCTGTCTCTGTCTCTGTCTCTGTCTCTGTCTCTGTCTCTGTCTCTGTCGCTCTCTCTCTGTCTCTGTCTCTGCCTCTGTCTCCTTCTCCGTCCTTGTCTCCGTCTTCGTCTCCTGCCCCTCTGTCTCCGTCACCGTCTCTGTCTCTGTCTCTGTCTCTGTCTCTGTGTCTGTCTCTGACTCTGTCTTTGTCTGTGTCTCCGCCTCTGTCAATGTCCCTGTCTCTGTCTCTGTCTCTGTCTCTGTCTCTGTCCCTGTCTCAGTCTCTGTCTCTGTCTCTGTCTCTGTCTCTGTCTCTGTCTCTGTCTCTGTCTCTGACTCTGTCTCTGTCCCTGTCTCTGTCTCTGTCTCTGTCTCTGTCTCTGTCTCTGTCTCTGTCTCTGTCTCTGTCTCTGTCTCTGTCTCTGTCTCTGTCTCTGTCTCCGTCTCCGTCTCTGTGTCTGTCTCTGTGTCTGTCTCTGACTCTGCCTCTGTCTCTGTCTCCGTCTCTGTCTTTGGCTCCGTCTTTGTCTCCGTCTTTGTCTCCGCCTTTGTCTCCGTCTTTGTCTCTGTCTTTGTCTGCGTCTTTGCCTCCGCCTATGTCTCCGTCTTTGTCACCGTCCTTGTCTCCGTCTTTTTCTTCCAGTGCGTCTCCGTCTCTGTCTCCTGCCCCTCTGTCTCCGCCTTTGTCTCCGTCCTTGTCTCCTTCTTTGTCTCCTGCCCCTCTGTCTCCGTCGCCGTCTCTGTCTCTGTCCCTGTCTCTGTCTCTGTCTCTGTCTCTGTCTCGGTCTCTGTCTCTGTCTCTGTCTCTGTCTCTGTCTCGGTCTCTGTCTCTGTCTCTGTCTCTCTCTCTGTCTCTGTCTCTGTCTCTGTCTCTGTCTCCGTCTCTGTCTTTGCCTCCGTCTTTGTCTCCGTCTTTGTCTCCGTCGTTGTCTCCGTCTATGTCTCCATCATTGTCTCCGTCTTTGTCACCGTCCTTGTCTCCGTCTTTGTCTCCGTATTTTCCTTCCTGTTTGTCTCCGTCTTTGTCTCCTGCCCCTCTGTCTCCGCCTTTGTCTCTGCCTCTGTCTCTGTCCCTGTCTCTGTCTCTGCCTCCGTCTCCGTCCCTGTGTCTGTCTCTGTGTCTGTCTCTGACGCTGTCTTTGTCTGTGTCTCCGCCGCTGTCAATGTCCCTGTCTCTGTCTCTGTCTCTGTCTCTGTCTCTGTCTCTGTCCCTGTCTCTGTCTCTGTCTCTGTCTCTGCCTCTGTCTCTGTCTCTGTCTCTGACTCTGTCTCTGTCTCTGTCTCTGTCTCTGTCTCTGTCTCTGTCTCTGTCTCTGTCTCTGTCTCGGTCTCTGTCTCTGTCTCTGTCTCTGTCTCTGTCTCTGTCTCTGTCTCTGTCTCTGTCTCTGTCTCTGTCCCTGTCTCTGTCTCTGTCTCTGCTTCTGTCTCTGTATCTGTCTCTGTCTCTGTCTCTGTCTCTGTCTCTGTCTCTGTCTCTGTCTCTGTCTCTGTCTCTGTCTCCGTCTCTGTCTCTGTCTCTGCCTTTGTCTCTGCCTCTGTGTCAGTCTCTGACTCTGCCTCTGCCTCTGAATCTGTCTCTGTCTCTGTCTTCGTCTCTGTTTCTGTCTCTGTCTCTGTCTCCGCCTCTGTCTCTGTCTCTTTCTCTGTCTCTATCACTGAATCTATCTGTGTCTCCCACTTTGTCTCCGTCTTTGTCTCCGTCCTTGTCTCCGTCTTTGTCTCCGTCTTTGTCTACGTCATTTTCTCCGTCTTTGTCTCCATCTTTGTCTCCGTCTTTGTCAGCGTCCTTGTCTGCGTCTTTGTCTCCGTCTTTTTCTTCCTGTTTGTCTCCGTCTTTGTCTCCTGCCCCTCTGTCTCTGTCTGTGTCTCTGCCTCTGTCTGTGACCCTGTCTCTGTCTCTGTCGCCGTCTCCGTCCCTGTGTCTGTCTCTGTGTCTGTCTCTGTGTCTGTCTCTGACTCTGTCTTTGTCTGTGTCTCCGCCTCTGTCAATGTCCCTGTCTCTGTCTCTGTCTCTGTCTCTGTCTCTGTCTCTGCCTCTCTCTGTGTCCCTGCCTCTGTCTCTGTCGCCGTCTCCGTCCCTGTGTCTGTCTCTGTGTCTGTCTCTGTGTCTGTCTCTGACTCTGTCCTTGTCTGTGTCTCCGCCTCTGTCAATGTCCCTGTCTCTGTCTCTGTCTCTGTCTCTGTCTATGTCTCTGTCTCTGTCTCTGTCTCTGTCTCTGTCTCTGTCTCTGTCTCTGTCTCTGTCTCTGTCTCCGGCTCTGTCTTTGCCTCCGTCTTTGTCTCCGTCTTTGTCTCCGTCGTTGTCTCCGTCTTTGTCTCCATCATTGTCTCCGTCTTTGTCACCGTCCTTGTCTCCGTCTTTGTCTCCGTCTTTGTCTCCGTCTTTTCCTTCTTGTTTGTCTCCGTCCTTGTCTCCTGCCCCTCTGTCTCCGTCTTTGTCTCTGCCTCTGTCTCTGTCCCTGTCTCAGTCTCTGCCTCCGTGTCCGTCCCTGTGTCTGTCTCTGTGTCTGTCTCTGACTCTGTCTTTGTCTGTGTCTCCGCCTCTGTCAATGTCCCTGTCTCTGTCTCTGTCTCTGTCTCTGTCTCTGTCCCTGTCTCTGTCTCTGTCTCTGTCTCTGTCTCTGTCTCTGTCTCTGTCTCTGTCTCTGTCTCTGACTCTGTCTCTGTCCCTGTCTCTGTCTCTGTCTCTGTCTCTGTCTCTGTCTCTGTCTCTGTCTCTGTCTCTGTCTCTGTCTCTGTCTCTGTCTCCGTCTCCGTCTCTGTGTCTGTCTCTGTGTCTGTCTCTGACTCTGCCTCTGTCTCTGTCCCTGTCTCTGTCTCTGTCTCTGTCTCTGTCTCCGTCTCTGTCTTTGGCTCCGTCTTTGTCTCCGTCTTTGTCTCCGTCTTTGTCTCCGCCTTTGTCTCCGTCTTTGTCTCTGTCTTTGTCTGCGTCTTTGCCTCCGCCTATGTCTCCGTCTTTGTCACCGTCCTTGTCTCCGTCTTTTTCTTCCAGTGCGTCTCCGTCCCTGTCTCCTGCCCCTCTGTCTCCGTCTTTGTCTCCGTCCTTGTCTCCTTCTTTGTCTCCTGCCCCTCTGTCTCCGTCGCCGTCTCTGTCTCTGTCCCTGTCTCTGTCTCTATCTCTGTCTCTGTCTCGGTCTCTGTCTCTGTCTCTGTCTCTGTCTCTGTCTCTGTCTCTGTCTCTGTCTCTGTCTCTGTCTCTGTCTCTGTCTCTGTCTCTGTCTCTGTCTCTGTCTCTGTCTCTGTCTCTGTCTCTGTCTCTGTCTCTGTCTCTGTCTCTGTCTCTGTCTCTGTCTCTGTCTCTGTCTCTGTCTCTGTCTCTGTCTCTGTCTCTGTGTCTGTCTCTGACTCTGTCTTTGTCTGTGTCTCCGCCTCTGACAATGTCCCTATCTCTGTCTCTGTCTCTGTCTATGTCTCTGTCTCTGTCTCTGTCCCTGTCTCTGCCTCTGTCTCTGTCTCTGTCTCTGTCTCTGTCTCTGTCTCTGTCTCTGTCTCTGTCTCTGTCTCTGTCTCTGTCTCTGTCTCTGTCTCTGTCTCTGTCTCTGTCTCTGTCTCCGTCTCCGTCGCTGTGTCTGTCTCTGTGTCTGTCTCTGTGTCTGTCTCTGACTCTGCCTCTGTCTCTGTCCCTGTCTCTGTCTCTGTCTCTGTCTCTGTCTCTGTCTCTGTCTCTGTCTCTGTCTCTGTCTCCGTCTCTGTCTTTGGCTCCGTCTTTGTCTCCGTCTTTGTCTCCGCCTTTGTCTCCGTCTTTGTCTCTGTCTTTGTCTGCGTCGTTGCCTCCGCCTATGTCTCCGTCTTTGTCACCGTCCTTGTCTCCGTCTTTTTCTTCCAGCGCGTCTCCGTCTCTGTCTCCTGCCCCTCTGCCTCCGTCTTTGTCTCCGTCCTTGTCTCCTTCTTTGTCTCCTGCCCCTCTGTCTCCGTCGCCGTCTCTGTCTCTGTCCCTGTCTCTGTCTCTGTCTCGGTCTCTGTCTCTGTCTCTGTCTCTGTCTCTGTCTCTGTCTCTGTCTCTGTCTCTGTCTCTGTCGCTCTCTCTCTGTCTCTGTCTCTGTCTCTGTCTCCTTCTCCGTCCTTGTCTCCGTCTTTGTCTCCTGCCCCTCTGTCTCCGTCACCGTCTCTGTCTCCGTCTCTGTCTCTGTCTCTGTCCCTGTCTCTGTCTCTGTCTCTGTCTCTGTCTCTGTCTCTGTCTCTGTCTCTGTCTCTGTCTCTGTCTCTGTCTCTGTCTCTGTCTCTGTCTCTCTCTCTGTCTCTGTCTCTGTCTCTGTCTTCTTCTCCGTCCTTGTCTCCGTCTTTGTCTCCTGCCCCTCTGTCTCCGTCACAGTCACCGTCTCTGTTTCTGTCTCTGTCTCTGTCTCCGCCTCTGTCTCTGTCTCTTTCTCTGTCTCTATCACTGAATCTATCTGTGTCTCCCACTTTGTCTCCGTCTTTGTCTCCGTCCTTGTCTCCGTCTTTGTCTCCGTCTTTGTCTACGTCATTTTCTCCGTCTTTGTCTCCATCTTTGTCTCCGTCTTTGTCAGCGTCCTTGTCTGCGTCTTTGTCTCCGTCTTTTTCTTCCTGTTTGTCTCCGTCTTTGTCTCCTGCCCCTCTGTCTCTGTCTGTGTCTCTGCCTCTGTCTGTGACCCTGTCTCTGTCTCTGTCGCCGTCTCCGTCCCTGTGTCTGTCTCTGTGTCTGTCTCTGTGTCTGTCTCTGACTCTGTCTTTGTCTGTGTCTCCGCCTCTGTCAATGTCCCTGTCTCTGTCTCTGTCTCTGTCTCTGTCTCTGTCTCTGCCTCTCTCTGTGTCCCTGCCTCTGTCTCTGTCGCCGTCTCCGTCCCTGTGTCTGTCTCTGTGTCTGTCTCTGTGTCTGTCTCTGACTCTGTCCTTGTCTGTGTCTCCGCCTCTGTCAATGTCCCTGTCTCTGTCTCTGTCTCTGTCTCTGTCTATGTCTCTGTCTCTGTCTCTGTCTCTGTCTCTGTCTCTGTCTCTGTCTCTGTCTCTGTCTCTGTCTCCGGCTCTGTCTTTGCCTCCGTCTTTGTCTCCGTCTTTGTCTCCGTCGTTGTCTCCGTCTTTGTCTCCATCATTGTCTCCGTCTTTGTCACCGTCCTTGTCTCCGTCTTTGTCTCCGTCTTTGTCTCCGTCTTTTCCTTCTTGTTTGTCTCCGTCCTTGTCTCCTGCCCCTCTGTCTCCGTCTTTGTCTCTGCCTCTGTCTCTGTCCCTGTCTCAGTCTCTGCCTCCGTGTCCGTCCCTGTGTCTGTCTCTGTGTCTGTCTCTGACTCTGTCTTTGTCTGTGTCTCCGCCTCTGTCAATGTCCCTGTCTCTGTCTCTGTCTCTGTCTCTGTCTCTGTCCCTGTCTCTGTCTCTGTCTCTGTCTCTGTCTCTGTCTCTGTCTCTGTCTCTGTCTCTGTCTCTGTCTCTGACTCTGTCTCTGTCCCTGTCTCTGTCTCTGTCTCTGTCTCTGTCTCTGTCTCTGTCTCTGTCTCTGTCTCTGTCTCTGTCTCTGTCTCTGTCTCCGTCTCCGTCTCTGTGTCTGTCTCTGTGTCTGTCTCTGACTCTGCCTCTGTCTCTGTCCCTGTCTCTGTCTCTGTCTCTGTCTCTGTCTCCGTCTCTGTCTTTGGCTCCGTCTTTGTCTCCGTCTTTGTCTCCGTCTTTGTCTCCGCCTTTGTCTCCGTCTTTGTCTCTGTCTTTGTCTGCGTCTTTGCCTCCGCCTATGTCTCCGTCTTTGTCACCGTCCTTGTCTCCGTCTTTTTCTTCCAGTGCGTCTCCGTCCCTGTCTCCTGCCCCTCTGTCTCCGTCTTTGTCTCCGTCCTTGTCTCCTTCTTTGTCTCCTGCCCCTCTGTCTCCGTCGCCGTCTCTGTCTCTGTCCCTGTCTCTGTCTCTATCTCTGTCTCTGTCTCGGTCTCTGTCTCTGTCTCTGTCTCTGTCTCTGTCTCTGTCTCTGTCTCTGTCTCTGTCTCTGTCTCTGTCTCTGTCTCTGTCTCTGTCTCTGTCTCTGTCTCTGTCTCTGTCTCTGTCTCTGTCTCTGTCTCTGTCTCTGTCTCTGTCTCTGTCTCTGTCTCTGTCTCTGTCTCTGTCTCTGTCTCTGTCTCTGTGTCTGTCTCTGACTCTGTCTTTGTCTGTGTCTCCGCCTCTGACAATGTCCCTATCTCTGTCTCTGTCTCTGTCTATGTCTCTGTCTCTGTCTCTGTCCCTGTCTCTGCCTCTGTCTCTGTCTCTGTCTCTGTCTCTGTCTCTGTCTCTGTCTCTGTCTCTGTCTCTGTCTCTGTCTCTGTCTCTGTCTCTGTCTCTGTCTCTGTCTCTGTCTCTGTCTCCGTCTCCGTCGCTGTGTCTGTCTCTGTGTCTGTCTCTGTGTCTGTCTCTGACTCTGCCTCTGTCTCTGTCCCTGTCTCTGTCTCTGTCTCTGTCTCTGTCTCTGTCTCTGTCTCTGTCTCTGTCTCTGTCTCCGTCTCTGTCTTTGGCTCCGTCTTTGTCTCCGTCTTTGTCTCCGCCTTTGTCTCCGTCTTTGTCTCTGTCTTTGTCTGCGTCGTTGCCTCCGCCTATGTCTCCGTCTTTGTCACCGTCCTTGTCTCCGTCTTTTTCTTCCAGCGCGTCTCCGTCTCTGTCTCCTGCCCCTCTGCCTCCGTCTTTGTCTCCGTCCTTGTCTCCTTCTTTGTCTCCTGCCCCTCTGTCTCCGTCGCCGTCTCTGTCTCTGTCCCTGTCTCTGTCTCTGTCTCGGTCTCTGTCTCTGTCTCTGTCTCTGTCTCTGTCTCTGTCTCTGTCTCTGTCTCTGTCTCTGTCGCTCTCTCTCTGTCTCTGTCTCTGTCTCTGTCTCCTTCTCCGTCCTTGTCTCCGTCTTTGTCTCCTGCCCCTCTGTCTCCGTCACCGTCTCTGTCTCCGTCTCTGTCTCTGTCTCTGTCCCTGTCTCTGTCTCTGTCTCTGTCTCTGTCTCTGTCTCTGTCTCTGTCTCTGTCTCTGTCTCTGTCTCTGTCTCTGTCTCTGTCTCTGTCTCTCTCTCTGTCTCTGTCTCTGTCTCTGTCTTCTTCTCCGTCCTTGTCTCCGTCTTTGTCTCCTGCCCCTCTGTCTCCGTCACAGTCACCGTCTCTGTCTCTGTCTCTGTCTCTGTCTCTGTCTCTGTCTCTGTCTCTGTCTCTGTCTCTGTCTCTGTCTCTGTCTCTGTCTCTGTCTCTGTCTCTGTCTCTGTCTCTGTCTCTGTCTCTGTCTCTGTCTCTGTCTCCGTCTCTGTCTTTGCCTCCGTCTTTGTCTCCGTCTTTGTCTCCGTCGTTGTCTCCGTCTTTGTCTCCACCATTGTCTCCGTCTTAGTCACCGTCCTTGTCTCCGTCTTTGTCTCCGTCTTTTCCTTCCTGTTTGTCTCCGTCTTTGTCTCCTGCCCCTCTGTCTCCATCTTTGTATCTGCCTCTGTCTCCGTCGCCGTCTCTGTCTCTGTCCCTGTCTCTGTCTCTGTCTCTGTCTCTGTCTCGGTCTCTGTCTCTGTCTCTGTCTCTGTGTCTGGGTCTGACTCTGTCTTTGTCTGTGTCACCGCCTCTGTCAATCTCCCTGTCTCTGTCTCTCTCTCTGTCTCTGTCTCTGTCTCTGGCTCTGTCTCTGTCTCTGTCTCTGTCTCTGCCTCTGTCTCTGTCTCTCTCTCTGTCTCTGTCTCTGTCTCTGTCTCTGTCTCTGTCTTCTTCTTCGTCCTTGTCTCCGTCTTTGTCTCCTGCCCCTCTGTCTCCGTCACCGTCTCTGTCTCTGTCTCTGTCTCTGTCTCTGCCTCTGTCTCTGTCTCTGTCTCTGTCTCTGTCTCTGTCTCTGTCTCTGTCTCTGTCTCTGTTTCTGTCTCTGTCTCTGTCTCTGTCTCTGTCTCCGTCTCTGTCTTTGCCTCCGTCTTTGTCTCCGTCTTTGTCTCCGTCGTTGTCTCCGTCTATGTCTCCATCATTGTCTCCGTCTTTGTCACCGTCCTTGTCTCCGTCTTTGTCTCCGTATTTTCCTTCCTGTTTGTCTCCGTCTTTGTCTCCTGCCCCTCTGTCTCCGCCTTTGTCTCTGCCTCTGTCTCTGTCCCTGTCTCTGTCTCTGCCTCCGTCTCCGTCCCTGTGTCTGTCTCTGTGTCTGTCTCTGACGCTGTCTTTGTCTGTGTCTCCGCCTCTGTCAATGTCCCTGTCTCTGTCTCTGTCTCTGTCTCTGTCTCTGTCTCTGTCCCTGTCTCTGTCTCTGTCTCTGTCTCTGTCTCTGTCTCTGTCTCTGTCTCTGACTCTGTCTCTGTCTCTGTCTCTGTCTCTGTCTCTGTCTCTGTCTCTGTCTCTGTCTCTGTCTCGGTCTCTGTCTCTGTCTCTGTCTCTGTCTCTGTCTCTGTCTCTGTCTCTGTCTCTGTCTCTGTCTCTGTCTCTGTCTCTGTCCCTGTCTCTGTCTCTGTCTCTGCTTCTGTCTCTGTATCTGTCTCTGTCTCTGTCTCTGTCTCTGTCTCTGTCTCTGTCTCTGTCTCTGTCTCTGTCTCTGTCTCCGTCTCTGTCTCTGTCTCTGCCTTTGTCTCTGCCTCTGTGTCAGTCTGTGACTCTGCCTCTGCCTCTGAATCTGTCTCTGTCTCTGTCTTCGTCTCTGTTTCTGTCTCTGTCTCTGTCTCCGCCTCTGTCTCTGTCTCTTTCTCTGTCTCTATCACTGAATCTATCTGTGTCTCCCACTTTGTCTCCGTCTTTGTCTCCGTCCTTGTCTCCGTCTTTGTCTCCGTCTTTGTCTACGTCATTTTCTCCGTCTTTGTCTCCATCTTTGTCTCCGTCTTTGTCAGCGTCCTTGTCTGCGTCTTTGTCTCCGTCTTTTTCTTCCTGTTTGTCTCCGTCTTTGTCTCCTGCCCCTCTGTCTCTGTCTGTGTCTCTGCCTCTGTCTGTGTCCCTGTCTCTGTCTCTGTCGCCGTCTCCGTCCCTGTGTCTGTCTCTGTGTCTGTCTCTGTGTCTGTCTCTGACTCTGTCTTTGTCTGTGTCTCCGCCTCTGTCAATGTCCCTGTCTCTGTCTCTGTCTCTGTCTCTGTCTCTGTCTCTGTCTCTGCCTCTCTCTGTGTCCCTGCCTCTGTCTCTGTCGCCGTCTCCGTCCCTGTGTCTGTCTCTGTGTCTGTCTCTGTGTCTGTCTCTGACTCTG
Source organism: Megachile willughbiella (assembly GCA_945859595.2). Classification (NCBI taxonomy): domain Eukaryota; kingdom Metazoa; phylum Arthropoda; class Insecta; order Hymenoptera; family Megachilidae; genus Megachile; species Megachile willughbiella. The sequence continues at coordinate 910,102 of CAMAOD020000013.1, read as the reverse complement.
TCCTTGTCTGTGTCTCCGCCTCTGTCAATGTCCCTGTCTCTGTCTCTGTCTCTGTCTCTGTCTATGTCTCTGTCTCTGTCTCTGTCTCTGTCTCTGTCTCTGTCTCTGTCTCTGTCTCTGTCTCCGGCTCTGTCTTTGCCTCCGTCTTTGTCTCCGTCTTTGTCTCCGTCGTTGTCTCCGTCTTTGTCTCCATCATTGTCACCGTCTTTGTCACCGTCCTTGTCTCCGTCTTTGTCTCCGTCTTTGTCTCCGTCTTTTCCTTCTTGTTTGTCTCCGTCTTTGTCTCCTGCCCCTCTGTCTCCGTCTTTGTCTCTGCCTCTGTCTCTGTCCCTGTCTCAGTCTCTGCCTCCGTGTCCGTCCCTGTGTCTGTCTCTGTGTCTGTCTCTGACTCTGTCTTTGTCTGTGTCTCCGCCTCTGTCAATGTCCCTGTCTCTGTCTCTGTCTCTGTCTCCGTCTCTGTCCCTGTCTCTGTCTCTGTCTCTGTCTCTGTCTCTGTCTCTGTCTCTGTCTCTGTCTCTGACTCTGTCTCTGTCCCTGTCTCTGTCTCTGTCTCTGTCTCTGTCTCTGTCTCTGTCTCTGTCTCTGTATCTGTCTCTGTCTCTGTCTCTGTCTCCGTCTCCGTCTCTGTGTCTGTCTCTGTGTCTGTCTCTGACTCTGCCTCTGTCTCTGTCCCTGTCTCTGTCTCTGTCTCTGTCTCTGTCTCCGTCTCTGTCTTTGGCTCCGTCTTTGTCTCCGTCTTTGTCTCCGTCTTTGTCTCCGCCTTTGTCTCCGTCTTTGTCTCTGTCTTTGTCTGCGTCTTTGCCTCCGCCTATGTCTCCGTCTTTGTCACCGTCCTTGTCTCAGTCTTTTTCTTCCAGTGCGTCTCCGTCCCTGTCTCCTGCCCCTCTGTCTCCGTCTTTGTCTCCGTCCTTGTCTCCTTCTTTGTCTCCTGCCCCTCTGTCTCCGTCGCCGTCTCTGTCTCTGTCCCTGTCTCTGTCTCTATCTCTGTCCCTGTCTCGGTCTCTGTCTCTGTCTCTGTCTCTGTCTCTGTCTCTGTCTCTGTGTCTGTCTCTGTGTCTGTCTCCTTCTCCGCCCTTGTCTCCGCCTTTGTCTCCTGCCCCTCTGTCTTCCTCACCGTCTCTGTCTCTGTCTCTGTCTCTGTCTCTGTCCCTGTCTCTGTCTCTGTCTCTGTCTCTGTCTCTGTCTCTGTCTCTGTCTCTGTCCCTGTCTCTGTCTCTGTCTCTGTCTCTGTCTCTGTCTCTGTCTCTGTCTCTGTCTCTGTCTCTGTCTCTGTCTCTGTCTCTGTCTCTGTCTCTGTCTCTGTCTCTGTCTCTGTCTCTGTCTCTGTCTCCGTCTCTGTCTTTGTCTCCGTCTTTGTCTCCTGCCCCTCTGTCTCCGTCTTTGTCTCTGCCTCTGTCTCTGTCCCTGTCTCAGTCTCTGCCTCCGTGTCCGTCCCTGTGTCTGTCTCTGTGTCTGTCTCTGACTCTGTCTTTGTCTCCGTCGCCGTCTCTGTCTCTGTCCCTGTCTCTGTCTCTGTCTCTGTCTCTGTCTCGGTCTCTGTCTCTGCCTCTGTCTCTGTCTCTGTCTCTGTCTCTGTCTCTGTCTCTGTCTCTGTCTCTGTCTCTGTCTCTGCCTCTGTCTCTGTCTCTGTCTCTGTCTCTGTCTCTGTCTCTGTCTCTGTCTCTGTCTCTGTGTCTGTCTCTGACTCTGTCTTTGTCTGTGTCTCCGCCACTGATAATGTCCCTGTCTCTGTCTCTGTCTCTGTCTCTGTCTCTGTCTCTGTCTCTGTCTCTGCCTCTGTCTCGGTCTCTGTCTCTGTCTCTGTCTCTGTCTCTGTCTCTGTCTCTGCCTCTGTCTCGGTCTCTGTCTCTGTCTCTGTCTCTGTCTCTGTCTCTGTCTCTGTCTCTGTCTCTGTCTCTGTCTCTGTCTCTGTCTCTGTCTCTGTCTCTGTCTCTGTCTCTGTCTCTGTCTCTGTCTCTGTCTCTGTCTCTGTCTCTGTCTCTGTCTCTGTCTCTGTCTCTGTCTCTGTCTCTGTCTCTGTCTCTGTCTCTGTCTCTGTCTCTGTCTCTGTCTCTGTCTCTGTCTCTGTCTCTGTCTCTGTCTCTGTCTCTGTCTCTGTCTCTGTCTCTGTCTCTGTCTCTGACTCTGTCTCTGTCCCTGTCTCTGTCTCTGTCTCTGTCTCTGTCTCTGTCTCTGTCTCTGTCTCCGTCTCCGTCGCTGTGTCTGTCTCTGTGTCTGTCTCTGTGTCTGTCTCTGACTCTGCCTCTGTCTCTGTCCCTGTCTCTGTCTCTGTCTCTGTCTCTGTCTCTGTCTCTGTCTCTGTCTCTGTCTCTGTCTCTGTCTCTGTCTCCGTCTCTGTCTTTGGCTCCGTCTTTGTCTCCGTCTTTGTCTCCGCCTTTGTCTCCGTCTTTGTCTCTGTCTTTGTCTGCGTCGTTGCCTCCGCCTATGTCTCCGTCTTTGTCACCGTCCTTGTCTCCGTCTTTTTCTTCCAGTGCGTCTCCGTCTCTGTCTCCTGCCCCTCTGCCTCCGTCTTTGTCTCCGTCCTTGTCTCCTTCTTTGTCTCCTGCCCCTCTGTCTCTGTCGCCGTCTCTGTCTCTGTCCCTGTCTCTGTCTCTGTCTCTGT
>CAMAOD020000013.1:752500-902500 GCA_945859595.2 Megachile willughbiella | reverse complement strand
GTCTCTGTCTCTGTCTCTGTCTCTGTCTATGTCTCTGTCTCTGTCTCTGTCCCTGTCTCTGTCTCTGTCTCTGCTTCTGTCTCTGTATCTGTCTCTGTCTCTGTCTCTGTCTCTGTCTCTGTCTCTGTCTCTGTCTCTGTCTCTGTCTCTGTCTCTGTCTCCGTCTCTGTCTCTGTCTCTGCCTTTGTCTCTGCCTCTGTGTCAGTCTCTGACTCTGCCTCTGCCTCTGAATCTGTCTCTGTCTCTGTCTTCGTCTCTGTTTCTGTCTCTGTCTCTGTCTCCGCCTCTGTCTCTGTCTCTTTCTCTGTCTCTATCACTGAATCTATCTGTGTCTCCCACTTTGTCTCCGTCTTTGTCTCCGTCCTTGTCTCCGTCTTTGTCTCCGTCTTTGTCTACGTCATTTTCTCCGTCTTTGTCTCCATCTTTGTCTCTGTCTTTGTCAGCGTCCTTGTCTGCGTCTTTGTCTCCGTCTTTTTCTTCCTGTTTGTCTCCGTCTTTGTCTCCTGCCCCTCTGTCTCTGTCTGTGTCTCTGCCTCTGTCTGTGACCCTGTCTCTGTCTCTGTCGCCGTCTCCGTCCCTGTGTCTGTCTCTGTGTCTGTCTCTGTGTCTGTCTCTGACTCTGTCTTTGTCTGTGTCTCCGCCTCTGTCAATGTCCCTGTCTCTGTCTCTGTCTCTGTCTCTGTCTCTGTCTCTGTCTCTGCCTCTCTCTGTGTCCCTGCCTCTGTCTCTGTCGCCGTCTCCGTCCCTGTGTCTGTCTCTGTGTCTGTCTCTGTGTCTGTCTCTGACTCTGTCCTTGTCTGTGTCTCCGCCTCTGTCAATGTCCCTGTCTCTGTCTCTGTCTCTGTCTCTGTCTATGTCTCTGTCTCTGTCTCTGTCTCTGTCTCTGTCTCTGTCTCTGTCTCTGTCTCTGTCTCCGGCTCTGTCTTTGCCTCCGTCTTTGTCTCCGTCTTTGTCTCCGTCGTTGTCTCCGTCTTTGTCTCCATCATTGTCTCCGTCTTTGTCACCGTCCTTGTCTCCGTCTTTGTCTCCGTCTTTGTCTCCGTCTTTTCCTTCTTGTTTGTCTCCGTCCTTGTCTCCTGCCCCTCTGTCTCCGTCTTTGTCTCTGCCTCTGTCTCTGTCCCTGTCTCAGTCTCTGCCTCCGTGTCCGTCCCTGTGTCTGTCTCTGTGTCTGTCTCTGACTCTGTCTTTGTCTGTGTCTCCGCCTCTGTCAATGTCCCTGTCTCTGTCTCTGTCTCTGTCTCTGTCTCTGTCCCTGTCTCTGTCTCTGTCTCTGTCTCTGTCTCTGTCTCTGTCTCTGTCTCTGTCTCTGTCTCTGTCTCTGACTCTGTCTCTGTCCCTGTCTCTGTCTCTGTCTCTGTCTCTGTCTCTGTCTCTGTCTCTGTCTCTGTCTCTGTCTCTGTCTCTGTCTCTGTCTCCGTCTCCGTCTCTGTGTCTGTCTCTGTGTCTGTCTCTGACTCTGCCTCTGTCTCTGTCCCTGTCTCTGTCTCTGTCTCTGTCTCTGTCTCCGTCTCTGTCTTTGGCTCCGTCTTTGTCTCCGTCTTTGTCTCCGTCTTTGTCTCCGCCTTTGTCTCCGTCTTTGTCTCTGTCTTTGTCTGCGTCTTTGCCTCCGCCTATGTCTCCGTCTTTGTCACCGTCCTTGTCTCCGTCTTTTTCTTCCAGTGCGTCTCCGTCCCTGTCTCCTGCCCCTCTGTCTCCGTCTTTGTCTCCGTCCTTGTCTCCTTCTTTGTCTCCTGCCCCTCTGTCTCCGTCGCCGTCTCTGTCTCTGTCCCTGTCTCTGTCTCTATCTCTGTCTCTGTCTCGGTCTCTGTCTCTGTCTCTGTCTCTGTCTCTGTCTCTGTCTCTGTCTCTGTCTCTGTCTCTGTCTCTGTCTCTGTCTCTGTCTCTGTCTCTGTCTCTGTCTCTGTCTCTGTCTCTGTCTCTGTCTCTGTCTCTGTCTCTGTCTCTGTCTCTGTCTCTGTGTCTGTCTCTGACTCTGTCTTTGTCTGTGTCTCCGCCTCTGACAATGTCCCTATCTCTGTCTCTGTCTCTGTCTATGTCTCTGTCTCTGTCTCTGTCCCTGTCTCTGCCTCTGTCTCTGTCTCTGTCTCTGTCTCTGTCTCTGTCTCTGTCTCTGTCTCTGTCTCTGTCTCTGTCTCTGTCTCTGTCTCTGTCTCTGTCTCTGTCTCTGTCTCTGTCTCTGTCTCTGTCTCCGTCTCCGTCGCTGTGTCTGTCTCTGTGTCTGTCTCTGTGTCTGTCTCTGACTCTGCCTCTGTCTCTGTCCCTGTCTCTGTCTCTGTCTCTGTCTCTGTCTCTGTCTCTGTCTCTGTCTCTGTCTCTGTCTCCGTCTCTGTCTTTGGCTCCGTCTTTGTCTCCGTCTTTGTCTCCGCCTTTGTCTCCGTCTTTGTCTCTGTCTTTGTCTGCGTCGTTGCCTCCGCCTATGTCTCCGTCTTTGTCACCGTCCTTGTCTCCGTCTTTTTCTTCCAGCGCGTCTCCGTCTCTGTCTCCTGCCCCTCTGCCTCCGTCTTTGTCTCCGTCCTTGTCTCCTTCTTTGTCTCCTGCCCCTCTGTCTCCGTCGCCGTCTCTGTCTCTGTCCCTGTCTCTGTCTCTGTCTCTGTCTCTGTCTCGGTCTCTGTCTCTGTCTCTGTCTCTGTCTCTGTCTCTGTCTCTGTCTCTGTCTCTGTCTCTGTCGCTCTCTCTCTGTCTCTGTCTCTGTCTCTGTCTCCTTCTCCGTCCTTGTCTCCGTCTTTGTCTCCTGCCCCTCTGTCTCCGTCACCGTCTCTGTCTCCGTCTCTGTCTCTGTCTCTGTCCTTGTCTCTGTCTCTGTCTCTGTCTCTGTCTCTGTCTCTGTCTCTGTCTCTGTCTCTGTCTCTGTCTCTGTCTCTGTCTCTGTCTCTCTCTCTGTCTCTGTCTCTGTCTCTGTCTTCTTCTCCGTCCTTGTCTCCGTCTTTGTCTCCTGCCCCTCTGTCTCCGTCTCTGTCTCTGTCTCTGTCTCTGTCTCTGTCTCTGTCTCTGTCTCTGTCTCTGTCTCTGTCTCTGTCTCTGTCTCTGTCTCTGTCTCTGTCTCTGTCTCTGTCTCTGTCTCTGTCTCTGTCTCTGTCTCTGTCTCTGTCTCCGTCTCTGTCTTTGCCTCCGTCTTTGTCTCCGTCTTTGTCTCCGTCGTTGTCTCCGTCTTTGTCTCCACCATTGTCTCCGTCTTAGTCACCGTCCTTGTCTCCGTCTTTGTCTCCGTCTTTTCCTTCCTGTTTGTCTCCGTCTTTGTCTCCTGCCCCTCTGTCTCCATCTTTGTATCTGCCTCTGTCTCCGTCGCCGTCTCTGTCTCTGTCCCTGTCTCTGTCTCTGTCTCTGTCTCTGTCTCGGTCTCTGTCTCTGTCTCTGTCTCTGTGTCTGGGTCTGACTCTGTCTTTGTCTGTGTCACCGCCTCTGTCAATCTCCCTGTCTCTGTCTCTCTCTCTGTCTCTGTCTCTGTCTCTGGCTCTGTCTCTGTCTCTGTCTCTGTCTCTGCCTCTGTCTCTGTCTCTCTCTCTGTCTCTGTCTCTGCCTCTGTCTCTGTCTCTGTCTTCTTCTTCGTCCTTGTCTCCGTCTTTGTCTCCTGCCCCTCTGTCTCCGTCACCGTCTCTGTCTCTGTCTCTGTCTCTGCCTCTGTCTCTGTCTCTGTCTCTGTCTCTGTCTCTGTCTCTGTCTCTGTCTCTGTCTCTGTTTCTGTCTCTGTCTCTGTCTCTGTCTCTGTCTCTGTCTCCGTCTCTGTCCTTGCCTCCGTCTTTGTCTCCGTCTTTGTCTCCGTCGTTGTCTCCGTCTATGTCTCCATCATTGTCTCCGTCTTTGTCACCGTCCTTGTCTCCGTCTTTGTCTCCGTATTTTCCTTCCTGTTTGTCTCCGTCTTTGTCTCCTGCCCCTCTGTCTCCGCCTTTGTCTCTGCCTCTGTCTCTGTCCCTGTCTCTGTCTCTGCCTCCGTCTCCGTCCCTGTGTCTGTCTCTGTGTCTGTCTCTGACGCTGTCTTTGTCTGTGTCTCCGCCTCTGTCAATGTCCCTGTCTCTGTCTCTGTCTCTGTCTCTGTCTCTGTCTCTGTCCCTGTCTCTGTCTCTGTCTCTGTCTCTGTCTCTGTCTCTGTCTCTGTCTCTGACTCTGTCTCTGTCTCTGTCTCTGTCTCTGTCTCTGTCTCTGTCTCTGTCTCTGTCTCTGTCTCTGTCTCTGTCTCGGTCTCTGTCTCTGTCTCTGTCTCTGTCTCTGTCTCTGTCTCTGTCTCTGTCTCTGTCTCTGTCTCTGTCTCTGTCCCTGTCTCTGTCTCTGTCTCTGCTTCTGTCTCTGTATCTGTCTCTGTCTCTGTCTCTGTCTCTGTCTCTGTCTCTGTCTCTGTCTCTGTCTCTGTCTCCGTCTCTGTCTCTGTCTCTGCCTTTGTCTCTGCCTCTGTGTCAGTCTGTGACTCTGCCTCTGCCTCTGAATCTGTCTCTGTCTCTGTCTTCGTCTCTGTTTCTGTCTCTGTCTCTGTCTCCGCCTCTGTCTCTGTCTCTTTCTCTGTCTCTATCACTGAATCTATCTGTGTCTCCCACTTTGTCTCCGTCTTTGTCTCCGTCCTTGTCTCCGTCTTTGTCTCCGTCTTTGTCTACGTCATTTTCTCCGTCTTTGTCTCCATCTTTGTCTCCGTCTTTGTCAGCGTCCTTGTCTGCGTCTTTGTCTCCGTCTTTTTCTTCCTGTTTGTCTCCGTCTTTGTCTCCTGCCCCTCTGTCTCTGTCTGTGTCTCTGCCTCTGTCTGTGTCCCTGTCTCTGTCTCTGTCGCCGTCTCCGTCCCTGTGTCTGTCTCTGTGTCTGTCTCTGTGTCTGTCTCTGACTCTGTCTTTGTCTGTGTCTCCGCCTCTGTCAATGTCCCTCTCTGTCTCTGTCTCTGTCTCTGTCTCTGTCTCTGTCTCTGCCTCTCTCTGTGTCCCTGCCTCTGTCTCTGTCGCCGTCTCCGTCCCTGTGTCTGTCTCTGTGTCTGTCTCTGTGTCTGTCTCTGACTCTGTCCTTGTCTGTGTCTCCGCCTCTGTCAATGTCCCTGTCTCTGTCTCTGTCTCTGTCTCTGTCTATGTCTCTGTCTCTGTCTCTGTCTCTGTCTCTGTCTCTGTCTCTGTCTCTGTCTCTGTCTCTGTCTCTGTCTCTGTCTCCGGCTCTGTCTTTGCCTCCGTCTTTGTCTCCGTCTTTGTCTCCGTCGTTGTCTCCGTCTTTGTCTCCATCATTGTCACCGTCTTTGTCACCGTCCTTGTCTCCGTCTTTGTCTCCGTCTTTGTCTCCGTCTTTTCCTTCTTGTTTGTCTCCGTCTTTGTCTCCTGCCCCTCTGTCTCCGTCTTTGTCTCTGCCTCTGTCTCTGTCCCTGTCTCAGTCTCTGCCTCCGTGTCCGTCCCTGTGTCTGTCTCTGTGTCTGTCTCTGACTCTGTCTTTGTCTGTGTCTCCGCCTCTGTCAATGTCCCTGTCTCTGTCTCTGTCTCTGTCTCTGTCTCTGTCCCTGTCTCTGTCTCTGTCTCTGTCTCTGTCTCTGTCTCTGTCTCTGTCTCTGTCTCTGACTCTGTCTCTGTCCCTGTCTCTGTCTCTGTCTCTGTCTCTGTCTCTGTCTCTGTCTCTGTCTCTGTCTCTGTATCTGTCTCTGTCTCTGTCTCTGTCTCCGTCTCCGTCTCTGTGTCTGTCTCTGTGTCTGTCTCTGACTCTGCCTCTGTCTCTGTCCCTGTCTCTGTCTCTGTCTCTGTCTCTGTCTCCGTCTCTGTCTTTGGCTCCGTCTTTGTCTCCGTCTTTGTCTCCGTCTTTGTCTCCGCCTTTGTCTCCGTCTTTGTCTCTGTCTTTGTCTGCGTCTTTGCCTCCGCCTATGTCTCCGTCTTTGTCACCGTCCTTGTCTCCGTCTTTTTCTTCCAGTGCGTCTCCGTCCCTGTCTCCTGCCCCTCTGTCTCCGTCTTTGTCTCCGTCCTTGTCTCCTTCTTTGTCTCCTGCCCCTCTGTCTCCGTCGCCGTCTCTGTCTCTGTCCCTGTCTCTGTCTCTATCTCTGTCCCTGTCTCGGTCTCTGTCTCTGTCTCTGTCTCTGTCTCTGTCTCTGTCTCTGTCTCTGTCTCTGTCTCTGTCTCTGTCTCTGTCTCTGTCTCTGTCTCTGTCTCTGTCTCTGTCTCTGTCTCTGTCTCTGTCTCTGTCTCTGTCTCTGTCTCTGTCTCTGTCTCTGTCTCTGTGTCTGTCTCTGACTCTGTCTTTGTCTGTGTCTCCGCCTCTGACAATGTCCCTATCTCTGTCTCTGTCTCTGTCTATGTCTCTATCTCTGTCTCTGTCCCTGTCTCTGCCTCTGTCTCTGTCTCTGTCTCTGTCTCTGTCTCTGTCTCTGTCTCTGTCTCTGTCTCTGTCTCTGTCTCTGTCTCTGTCTCTGTCTCTGTCTCTGTCTCTGTCTCTGTGTCTGACTCTGTCTTTGTCTGTGTCACCGCCTCTGTCTCTGTCCCTGTCTCTGTCTCTGTCTCTGTCTCTGTCTCTGTCTCTGTCTCTGTCTCTGTCTCCGTCTCCGTCGCTGTGTCTGTCTCTGTGTCTGTCTCTGTGTCTGTCTCTGACTCTGCCTCTGTCTCTGTCCCTGTCTCTGTCTCTGTCTCTGTCTCTGTCTCTGTCTCTGTCTCTGTCTCTGTCTCTGTCTCCGTCTCTGTCTTTGGCTCCGTCTTTGTCTCCGTCTTTGTCTCCGCCTTTGTCTCCGTCTTTGTCTCTGTCTTTGTATGCGTCGTTGCCTCCGCCTGTGTCTCCGTCTTTGTCACCGTCCTTGTCTCCGCCTTTTTCTTCCAGTGCGTCTCCGTCTCTGTCTCCTGCCCCTCTGCCTCCGTCTTTGTCTCCGTCCTTGTCTCCTTCTTTGTCTCCTGCCCCTCTGTCTCCGTCGCCGTCTCTGTCTCTGTCCCTGTCTCTGTCTCTGTCTCTGTCTCTGTCTCGGTCTCTGTCTCTGTCTCTGTCTCTGTCTCTGTCTCTGTCTCTGTCTCTGTCTCTGTCGCTCTCTCTCTGTCTCTGTCTCTGTCTCTGTCTCCTTCTCCGTCCTTGTCTCCGTCTTTGTCTCCTGCCCCTCTGTCTCCGTCACCGTCTCTGTCTCTGTCTCTGTCTCTGTCTCTGTCTCTGTCTCTGTGTCTGTCTCTGACTCTGTCTTTGTCTGTGTCTCCGCCTCTGTCAATGTCCCTGTCTCTGTCTCTGTCTCTGTCTCTGTCTCTGTCCCTGTCTCAGTCTCTGTCTCTGTCTCTGTCTCTGTCTCTGTCTCTGTCTCTGTCTCTGACTCTGTCTCTGTCCCTGTCTCTGTCTCTGTCTCTGTCTCTGTCTCTGTCTCTGTCTCTGTCTCTGTCTCTGTCTCTGTCTCTGTCTCTGTCTCTGTGTCTGTCTCTGACTCTGTCTTTGTCTGTGTCTCCGCCTCTGTCAATGTCTCTGTCTCTGTCTCTGTCTCTGTCTCTGTCTCTGTCTCTGTCTCTGTCTCTGTCTCTGTCTCTGTCTCTGTCTCTGTCTCTGTCTCTGTCTCTGTCTCTGTCTCTGTCTCTCTCTCTGTCTCTGTCTCTGTCTCTGTCTTCTTCTCCGTCCTTGTATCCGTCTTTGTCTCCTGCCCCTCTGTCTCCGTCACAGTCACCGTCTCTGTCTCTGTCTCTGTCTCTGTCTCTGTCTCTGTCTCTGTCTCTGTCTCTGTCTCTGTCTCTGTCTCTGTCTCTGTCTCTGTCTCTGTCTCTGTCTCTGTCTCCGTCTCTGTCTTTGCCTCCGTCTTTGTCTCCGTCTTTGTCTCCGTCGTTGTCTCCGTCTTTGTCTCCACCATTGTCTCCGTCTTAGTCACCGTCCTTGTCTCCGTCTTTGTCTCCGTCTTTTCCTTCCTGTTTGTCTCCGTCTTTGTCTCCTGCCCCTCTGTCTCCATCTTTGTATCTGCCTCTGTCTCCGTCGCCGTCTCTGTCTCTGTCCCTGTCTCTGTCTCTGTCTCTGTCTCTGTCTCGGTCTCTGTCTCTGTCTCTGTCTCTGTCTCTGTCTCTGTCTCTGTCTCTGTCTCTGTCTCTGTCTCTGTCTCTGTCTCTGTCTCTGTCTCTGTGTCTGTCTCTGTCTCTGTCTCTGTCTCTGTCTCTGTCTCTGTCTCTGTCTCTGTCTCTGTCTCTATCTCTGTCCCTGTCTCGGTCTCTGTCTCTGTCTCTGTCTCTGTCTCTGTCTCTGTCTCTGTCTCTGTCTCTGTCTCTGTCTCTGTCTCTGTCTCTGTCTCTGTATCTGTCTCTGTCTCTGTCTCTGTCTCCGTCTCCGTCTCTGTGTCTGTCTCTGTGTCTGTCTCTGACTCTGCCTCTGTCTCTGCCCCTGTCTCTGTCTCTGTCTCTGTCTCTGTCTCCGTCTCTGTCTTTGGCTCCGTCTTTGTCTCCGTCTTTGTCTCCGTCTTTGTCTCCGCCTTTGTCTCCGTCTTTGTCTCTGTCTTTGTCTGCGTCTTTGCCTCCGCCTATGTCTCCGTCTTTGTCACCGTCCTTGTCTCCGTCTTTTTCTTCCAGTGCGTCTCCGTCCCTGTCTCCTGCCCCTCTGTCTCCGTCTTTGTCTCCGTCCTTGTCTCCTTCTTTGTCTCCTGCCCCTCTGTCTCCGTCGCCGTCTCTGTCTCTGTCCCTGTCTCTGTCTCTATCTCTATCACTGTCTCGGTCTCTGTCTCTGTCTCTGTCTCTGTCTCTGTCTCTGTCTCTGTCTCTGTCTCTGTCTCTGTCTCTGTCTCTGTCTCTGTCTCTGTCTCTGTCTCTGTCTCTGTCTCTGTCTCTGTCTCTGTCTCTGTCTCTGTCTCTGTCTCTGTCTCTGTCTCTGTCTCTGTCTCTGTCTCTGTCTCTGTCTCTGTCTCTGTCTCTGTGTCTGTCTCTGACTCTGTCTTTGTCTGTGTCTCCGCCTCTGACAATGTCCCTATCTCTGTCTCTGTCTCTGTCTATGTCTCTGTCTCTGTCTCTGTCCCTGTCTCTGCCTCTGTCTCTGTCTCTGTCTCTGTCTCTGTCTCTGTCTCTGTCTCTGTCTCTGTCTCTGTCTCTGTCTCTGTCTCTGTCTCTGTGTCTGACTCTGTCTTTGTCTGTGTCACCGCCTCTGTCTCTGTCCCTGTCTCTGTCTCTGTCTCTGTCTCTGTCTCTGTCTCTGTCTCTGTCTCTGTCTCTGTCTCCGTCTCCGTCGCTGTGTCTGTCTCTGTGTCTGTCTCTGTGTCTGTCTCTGACTCTGCCTCTGTCTCTGTCCCTGTCTCTGTCTCTGTCTCTGTCTCTGTCTCTGTCTCTGTCTCTGTCTCTGTCTCTGTCTCTGTCTCCGTCTCTGTCTTTGGCTCCGTCTTTGTCTCCGTCTTTGTCTCCGCCTTTGTCTCCGTCTTTGTCTCTGTCTTTGTATGCGTCGTTGCCTCCGCCTGTGTCTCCGTCTTTGTCACCGTCCTTGTCTCCGTCTTTTTCTTCCAGTGCGTCTCCGTCTCTGTCTCCTGCCCCTCTGCCTCCGTCTTTGTCTCCGTCCTTGTCTCCTTCTTTGTCTCCTGCCCCTCTGTCTCCGTCGCCGTCTCTGTCTCTGTCCCTGTCTCTGTCTCTGTCTCTGTCTCTGTCTCGGTCTCTGTCTCTGTCTCTGTCTCTGTCTCTGTCTCTGTCTCTGTCTCTGTCTCTGTCGCTCTCTCTCTGTCTCTGTCTCTGTCTCCTTCTCCGTCCTTGTCTCCGTCTTTGTCTCCTGCCCCTCTGTCTCCGTCACCGTCTCTGTCTCTGTCTCTGTCTCTGTCTCTGTCTCTGTCTCTGTGTCTGTCTCTGACTCTGTCTTTGTCTGTGTCTCCGCCTCTGTCAATGTCCCTGTCTCTGTCTCTGTCTCTGTCTCTGTCTCTGTCCCTGTCTCAGTCTCTGTCTCTGTCTCTGTCTCTGTCTCTGTCTCTGTCTCTGTCTCTGACTCTGTCTCTGTCCCTGTCTCTGTCTCTGTCTCTGTCTCTGTCTCTGTCTCTGTCTCTGTCTCTGTCTCTGTCTCTGTGTCTGTCTCTGTCTCTGTCTCTGTCTCTGTGTCTGTCTCTGACTCTGTCTTTGTCTGTGTCTCCGCCTCTGTCAATGTCCCTGTCTCTGTCTCTGTCTCTGTCTCTGTCTCTGTCTCTGTCTCTGTCTCTGTCTCTGTCTCTGTCTCTGTCTCTGTCTCTGTCTCTGTCTCTGTCTCTGTCTCTGTCTCTGTCTCTCTCTCTGTCTCTGTCTCTGTCTCTGTCTTCTTCTCCGTCCTTGTATCCGTCTTTGTCTCCTGCCCCTCTGTCTCCGTCACAGTCACCGTCTCTGTCTCTGTCTCTGTCTCTGTCTCTGTCTCTGTCTCTGTCTCTGTCTCTGTCTCTGTCTCTGTCTCTGTCTCTGTCTCTGTCTCTGTCTCTGTCTCTGTCTCTGTCTCCGTCTCTGTCTTTGCCTCCGTCTTTGTCTCCGTCTTTGTCTCCGTCGTTGTCTCCGTCTTTGTCTCCACCATTGTCTCCGTCTTAGTCACCGTCCTTGTCTCCGTCTTTGTCTCCGTCTTTTCCTTCCTGTTTGTCTCCGTCTTTGTCTCCTGCCCCTCTGTCTCCATCTTTGTATCTGCCTCTGTCTCCGTCGCCGTCTCTGTCTCTGTCCCTGTCTCTGTCTCTGTCTCTGTCTCTGTCTCGGTCTCTGTCTCTGTCTCTGTCTCTGTCTCTGTCTCTGTCTCTGTCTCTGTCTCTGTCTCTGTCTCTGTCTCTGTCTCTGTCTCTGTGTCTGTCTCTGTCTCTGTCTCTGTCTCTGTCTCTGTCTCTGTCTCTGTCTCTGTCTCTGTCTCTGTCTCTATCTCTGTCCCTGTCTCGGTCTCTGTCTCTGTCTCTGTCTCTGTCTCTGTCTCTGTCTCTGTCTCTGTCTCTGTCTCTGTCTCTGTCTCTGTCTCTGTCTCTGTATCTGTCTCTGTCTCTGTCTCTGTCTCCGTCTCCGTCTCTGTGTCTGTCTCTGTGTCTGTCTCTGACTCTGCATCTGTCTCTGTCCCTGTCTCTGTCTCTGTCTCTGTCTCTGTCTCCGTCTCTGTCTTTGGCTCCGTCTTTGTCTCCGTCTTTGTCTCCGTCTTTGTCTCCGCCTTTGTCTCCGTCTTTGTCTCTGTCTTTGTCTGCGTCTTTGCCTCCGCCTATGTCTCCGCCTTTGTCACCGTCCTTGTCTCCGTCTTTTTCTTCCAGTGCGTCTCCGTCCCTGTCTCCTGCCCCTCTGTCTCCGTCTTTGTCTCCGTCCTTGTCTCCTTCTTTGTCTCCTGCCCCTCTGTCTCCGTCGCCGTCTCTGTCTCTGTCCCTGTCTCTGTCTCTATCTCTGTCCCTGTCTCGGTCTCTGTCTCTGTCTCTGTCTCTGTCTCTGTCTCTGTCTCTGTCTCTGTCTCTGTCTCTGTCTCTGTCTCTGTCTCTGTCTCTGTCTCTGTCTCTGTCTCTGTCTCTGTCTCTGTCTCTGTCTCTGTCTCTGTCTCTGTCTCTGTCTCTGTCTCTGTCTCTGTCTCTGTCTCTGTCTCTGTCTCTGTCTCTGTGTCTGTCTCTGACTCTGTCTTTGTCTGTGTCTCCGCCTCTGACAATGTCCCTATCTCTGTCTCTGTCTCTGTCTATGTCTCTGTCTCTGTCTCTGTCCCTGTCTCTGCCTCTGTCTCTGTCTCTGTCTCTGTCTCTGTCTCTGTCTCTGTCTCTGTCTCTGTCTCTGTCTCTGTCTCTGTCTCTGTCTCTGTCTCTGTCTCTGTCTCTGTGTCTGACTCTGTCTTTGTCTGTGTCACCGCCTCTGTCTCTGTCCCTGTCTCTGTCTCTGTCTCTGTCTCTGTCTCTGTCTCTGTCTCTGTCTCTGTCTCCGTCTCCGTCGCTGTGTCTGTCTCTGACTCTGCCTCTGTCTCTGTCCCTGTCTCTGTCTCTGTCTCTGTCTCTGTCTCTGTCTCTGTCTCTGTCTCTGTCTCTGTCTCTGTCTCTGTCTCTGTCTCTGTCTCCGTCTCTGTCTTTGGCTCCGTCTTTGTCTCCGTCTTTGTCTCCGCCTTTGTCTCCGTCTTTGTCTCTGTCTTTGTATGCGTCGTTGCCTCCGCCTGTGTCTCCGTCTTTGTCACCGTCCTTGTCTCCGTCTTTTTCTTCCAGTGCGTCTCCGTCTCTGTCTCCTGCCCCTCTGCCTCCGTCTTTGTCTCCGTCCTTGTCTCCTTCTTTGTCTCCTGCCCCTCTGTCTCCGTCGCCGTCTCTGTCTCTGTCCCTGTCTCTGTCTCTGTCTCTGTCTCTGTCTCGGTCTCTGTCTCTGTCTCTGTCTCTGTCTCTGTCTCTGTCTCTGTCTCTGTCTCTGTCTCTGTCTCTGTCGCTCTCTCTCTGTCTCTGTCTCTGTCTCTGTCTCCTTCTCCGTCCTTGTCTCCGTCTTTGTCTCCTGCCCCTCTGTCTCCGTCACCGTCTCTGTCTCTGTCTCTGTCTCTGTCTCTGTCTCTGTCTCTGTGTCTGTCTCTGACTCTGTCTTTGTCTGTGTCTCCGCCTCTGTCAATGTCCCTGTCTCTGTCTCTGTCTCTGTCTCTGTCTCTGTCCCTGTCTCAGTCTCTGTCTCTGTCTCTGTCTCTGTCTCTGTCTCTGTCTCTGTCTCTGACTCTGTCTCTGTCCCTGTCTCTGTCTCTGTCTCTGTCTCTGTCTCTGTCTCTGTCTCTGTCTCTGTCTCTGTCTCTGTCTCTGTCTCTGTGTCTGTCTCTGACTCTGTCTTTGTCTGTGTCTCCGCCTCTGTCAATGTCCCTGTCTCTGTCTCTGTCTCTGTCTCTGTCTCTGTCTCTGTCTCTGTCTCTGTCTCTGTCTCTGTCTCTGTCTCTGTCTCTGTCTCTGTCTCTGTCTCTGTCTCTGTCTCTGTCTCTGTCTCTGTCTCTCTCTCTGTCTCTGTCTCTGTCTCTGTCTTCTTCTCCGTCCTTGTATCCGTCTTTGTCTCCTGCCCCTCTGTCTCCGTCACAGTCACCGTCTCTGTCTCTGTCTCTGTCTCTGTCTCTGTCTCTGTCTCTGTCTCTGTCTCTGTCTCTGTCTCTGTCTCTGTCTCTGTCTCTGTCTCTGTCTCTGTCTCTGTCTCTGTCTCTGTCTCTGTCTCCGTCTCTGTCTTTGCCTCCGTCTTTGTCTCCGTCTTTGTCTCCGTCGTTGTCTCCGTCTTTGTCTCCACCATTGTCTCCGTCTTAGTCACCGTCCTTGTCTCCGTCTTTGTCTCCGTCTTTTCCTTCCTGTTTGTCTCCGTCTTTGTCTCCTGCCCCTCTGTCTCCATCTTTGTATCTGCCTCTGTCTCCGTCGCCGTCTCTGTCTCTGTCCCTGTCTCTGTCTCTGTCTCTGTCTCTGTCTCGGTCTCTGTCTCTGTCTCTGTCTCTGTCTCTGTCTCTGTCTCTGTCTCTGTCTCTGTCTCTGTCTCTGTCTCTGTCTCTGTCTCTGTGTCTGTCTCTGTCTCTGTCTCTGTCTCTGTCTCTGTCTCTGTCTCTGTCTCTGTCTCTGTCTCTGTCTCTGTCTCTGTCTCTGTCTCTGTCTCTGTCTCTGTCTCTGTCTCTGTCTCTGTCTCTGTGTCTGTCTCTGACTCTGTCTTTGTCTGTGTCTCCGCCTCTGTCAATGTCCCTGTCTCTGTCTCTGTCTCTGTCTATGTCTCTGTCTCTGTCTCTGTCCCTGTCGCTGTCTCTGTCTCTGTCTCTGTCTCTGTTTCTGTCTCTGTCTCTGTCTCTGTCTCTGTCTCTGTCTCTGTCTCTGTCTCTGTCTCTGTGTCTGGGTCTGACTCTGTCTTTGTCTGTGTCACCGCCTCTGTCAATCTCCCTGTCGCTGTCTCTCTCTCTGTCTCTGTCTCTGTCTCTGGCTCTGTCTCTGTCTCTGTCTCTGTCTCTGTCTCTGTCTCTGTCTCTCTCTCTGTCTCTGTCTCTGTCTCTGTCTCTGTCTCTGTCTTCTTCTTCGTCCTTGTCTCCGTCTTTGTCTCCTGCCCCTCTGTCTCCGTCACCGTCTCTGCCTCTGTCTCTGTCTCTGCCTCTGTCTCTGTCTCTGTCTCTGTCTCTGTCTCTGTCTCTGTCTCTGTCTCTGTCTCTGTCTCTGTCTCTGTCTCTGTCTCCGTCTCTGTCTTTGCCTCCGTCTTTGTCTCCGTCTTTGTCTCCGTCGTTGTCTCCGTCTATGTCTCCATCATTGTCTCCGTCTTTGTCACCGTCCTTGTCTCCGTCTTTGTCTCCGTATTTTCCTTCCTGTTTGTCTCCGTCTTTGTCTCCTGCCCCTCTGTCTCCGCCTTTGTCTCTGCCTCTGTCTCTGTCCCTGTCTCTGTCTCTGCCTCCGTCTCCGTCCCTGTGTCTGTCTCTGTGTCTGTCTCTGACTCTGTCTTTGTCTGTGTCTCCGCCTCTGTCAATGTCCCTGTCTCTGTCTCTGTCTCTGTCTCTGTCTCTGTCTCTGTCCCTGTCTCTGTCTCTGTCTCTGTCTCTGTCTCTGTCTCTGTCTCTGTCTCTGTCTCTGTCTCTGTCTCTGTCTCTGTCTCTGTCTCTGTCTCTGTCTCTGTCTCTGTCTCTGTCTCTGTCTCTGTCTCTGTCTCTGTCTCTGTCTCTGTCTCTGTCTCTGTCTCTGTCTCTGTCTCTGTCTCTGTCTCTGTCTCTGTCTCTGTCTCTGTCTCTGTCTCTGTCTCTGTCTCTGTCTCTGTCTCTGTCTCTGTCTCTGTCTCTGTCTCTGTCTCTGTCTCTGTCTCTGTCTCTGTCTCTGTCCCTGTCTCTGTCTCTGTCTCTGCTTCTGTCTCTGTCTCTGTCTCTGTCTCTGTCTCTGTCTCTGTCTCTGTCTCTGTCTCTGTCTCTGTCTCTGTCTCTGTCTATGTCTCTGTCTCTGTCTCTGTCTCTGTCTCTGTCTCTGTCTCTGTCTCTGTCTCTGTCTCTGTCTCTGTCTCTGTCTCTGTCTCTGTCTCTGACTCTGTCTCTGTCTCTGTCTCTGTCTCTGTCTCTGTCTCTGTCTCTGTCTCTGTCTCTGTCTCTGTCTCTGTCTCTGTCTCTGTCTCTGTCTCTGTCTCTGTCTCTGTCTCTTTCTCCGTCTTTGCTCCGTCTTTGTCTCGGTCTCTGTCTCTGTATCGTTCTCTGTCTCTGTCTCTGTCTCTGTCTCTGTCCCTGTCTCTGTCTCTGTCTCTGCCTCTGTCTCTGTCTCTGTCTCTGTCTCTGTCTCTGTCTCTGTCTCTGTCTCTGTCTCTGTCTCTGTCTCCGTCTCTGTCTCTGTCTCTGCCTCTGTCTCTGCCTCTGTGTCAGTCTCTGACTCTGCCTCTGCCTCTGAATCTGTCTCTGTCTTCGTCTCTGTTTCTGTCTCTGTCTCTGTCTCCGCCTCTGTCTCTGTCTCTTTCTCTGTCTCTATCACGGAATCTATCTGTGTCTCCCACTTTGTCTCCGTCTTTGTCTCCGTCCTTGTCCCCGTCTTTGTCTCCGTCTTTGTCTCCGTCGTTGTCTCCGTCTTTGTCTCCATCTTTGTCTCCGTCGTTGTCACCGTCCTTGTCTGCGTCTTTGTCTCCGTCTTTTTCTTCCTGTTTGTCTCCGTCTTTGTCTCCTGCCCCTCTGTCTCTGTCTCTGTCTCTGCCTCTGTCTGTGTCCCTGTCTCTGTCTCTGACTCTGTCTCTGTCTCTGTCCCTGTCTCTGTCTCTGTCTCTGTCTCTGTCTCTGTCTCTGTCTCTGTCCCTGTCTCTGTCTCTGTCTCAGCCTCTGTCTCTGTCTCTGTCTCTGTCTCCGCCTCTGTCTCTGTCTCCGTCTCTGTCTCTGTCTCTGTCTCTGTCTCTGTCTCTGTCTCTGTCTCTGTCTCTGTCTCTGTCTCTGTCCCAGTCTCTGCGTCTGTCTCGGTCTTTGTCTCCGTCTCTGTCTCTGTCTCTGTCACTGTCTCCGTCTCTGTCTCTGTCTCTGTCTCTGTCTCTGTCTCTTGCTCTGTCTCTGTCTCTGTCGCTGTCTCTGTCTCCGTATCTGTCTCTGTCTCTGTCTCTGTCTTTGTCTCTGTCTCTGTCTCTGTTTCTGTCTCTGTCTCTGTCCCTGTTTCTGTCTCTGTCTTTGTCTCTGTCTCTGTCTCTGTCTCTGTCTTTGTCTCTGTCTGTGTCTGTGCCTCTGCCTCTGTCTCCGTCTCTGTCTCTGTCCCTATCTCTGCCTCTGTCTCTGTCCCCGTATCTGTCTCTGTCTCTGTCTCTGTCTCTGTTTCTGTCTCTGTCCCTGTCTCTGTCTCTGTCTCCGCCTCTGTCTCTGTCCCTGTCCCTCTCCCTGTCCCTGTCGCTGTCTCTGTCTCTGTCTCTGTCTCTGTCTCTGTCTCTGTCTCTGTCTCTGTCTCTGCCTCTGTCTCTGTCTCTGTCTCTGTCTCTGTCGCTGTCTCTCCCTCTGTCTCTGTTTCTGTCTCTGTCTCTGGCTCTGTCTCTGCCTCTGTCTCTGTCTCTGTCGCTGTCTCTCCCTCTGTCTCTGTCTCTGTCTCTGTCTCTGTCTCTGTCTCTGTCTCTGTCTCTGTCTCTGTCTCTGTCTCTGTCTCCGTCTCTGTCTCTGTCCCTCTCCCTGTCCCTGTCGCTGTCTCTGTCTCTGTCTCTGTCTCTGTCTTTGTCTCTATCTGTGTCTCTGACTCTGTCTCCGTCTCTGTCTCTATCTCTATCTCTGCCTCTCTCTCTGTCCCCGTATCTGTCTCTGTCTCTGCCTCTGTCTCTGTCTCTGTCTCTGTCTCCGTCGATGTCTCTGTCTCTGTCCCTGTCTCTGTCTCTGTCTCTGTCTCTGTCCCTGTCTCTGTCTCTGTCTCTGTCTCCGTCTTTGTCTCTGTCCGTGTCTCTGCCTCTTACTTGGCCTTTGTCTCCGTCTCTGTCGCTGTCTCTCCCTCTGTCTCTGTTTCTGTCTCTGTCTCTGGCTCTGTCTCTGCCTCTGTCTCTGTCTTTGTCGCTGTCTCTGTCTCTGTCTCTGTCTCTGTCTCTGTCTCTGTCTCTGTCTCTGTCTCTGTCCCTGTTTTTGTCTCTGTCTCTGTGTCCGTCTTTGTCTCTGCCTCTGTCCCAGTCTCTGCGTCTGTCTCGGTCTTTGTCTCCGTCTCTGTCTCTGTCTCTGTCTCTGTCACTGTCTCCGTCTCTGTCTCTGTCTCTGTCTCTGTCTCTGTCTCTGTCTCTGTCTCTGTCGCTGTCTCTGTCTCCGTATCTGTCTCTGTCTCTGTCTCTGTCTCTGTCTCTTTCTCTGTCTGAGACTCTGCCTCCGTCTCTGTCTCTGTCTCTGTCTCTGTCTCTTTCCCTGTCTGAGACTCTGCCACTGTCTCTGTCTCTGTCTCTGTCTCTGTCTCTGTCTCTGTCTCTGTCTCTGTCTCTGTCTCTGTCTCTGTCCCTGTTTTTGTCTCTGTCTCTGTATCCGTCTTTGTCTCTGCCTCTGTCTCAGTCTCTGCGTCTGTCTCGGTCTTTGTCTCCGTGTCTGTCTCTGTCTCTGTCTCTGTCACTGTCTCCGTCTCTGTCTCTGTCTCTGTCTCTGTCTCTGTCTCTGTCTCTGTCTCTGGCTCTGTCTCTGTCTCTGCCTCTGTCTCTGTCTCTGTCTCTGTCGCTGTCTCTCCCTCTGTCTCTGCTTCCGTCTCTGTCCCTGGCTAAGTCTCTGCGTCCGTCTCTGTCTCTGTCTCCGTCTCTGCCTCTGTCTCTGTCTCTGTCTCTGTCTCTGTCTCTGTCCCTGTCTCTGTCTCTGTCTCTGTCTCTGTCTCTGTCTCCGTATCTGTTTCTGTCTCTGTCTCTGTCTCTTTCTCTGTCTGAGACTCTGTCTCTGTCTCTGTCTCTGTCTCTGTCTCTGTCTCTGTCTCTGTCTCTGTCTCTGTCTCTGTCTCTGTCTCTGTCTCTGTCTCTGTCTCTGTCTCTGTCTCTGTCTCTGTCTCTGTCTCCGTGCCTGTCTGTGTCTCTGTCTCTGTCTCTTTCCCTGTCTGAGACTCTGCCACTGTCTCTGTCTCTGTCTCTGTCTCTGTCTCTGTCTCTGTCTCTGTCTCTGTCTCTGTCTCTGTCTCTGTCTCTGTCCCTGTTTTTGTCTCTGTCTCTGTATCCGTCTTTGTCTCTGCCTCTGTCTCAGTCTCTGCGTCTGTCTCGGTCTTTGTCTCCGTGTCTGTCTCTGTCTCTGTCTCTGTCACTGTCTCCGTCTCTGTCTCTGTCTCTGTCTCTGTCTCTGTCTCTGTCTCTGTCTCTGTCTCTGTCTCTGTCTCTGTCTCTGTCTCTGCCTCTGTCTCTGTCTCTGTCTCTGTCGCTGTCTCTCCCTCTGTCTCTGCTTCCGTCTCTGTCCCTGGCTCAGTCTCTGCGTCCGTCTCTGTCTCTGTCTCCGTCTCTGCTTCTGTCTCTGTCTCTGTATCTGTCTATGTCTCTGTCCCTGTCTCTGTCTCTGTCTCTGTCTCTGTCTCTGTCTCCGTATCTGTTTCTGTCTCTGTCTCTGTCTCTTTCTCTGTCTGAGACTCTGCCTCTGTCTCTGTCTCTGTCTCTGTCTCTGTCTCTGTCTCTGTCTCTGTCTCTGTCTCTGTCTCTGTCTCTGTCTCTGTCTCTGTCTCTGTCTTTGTCTCTGTCTGTGTCTGTGCCTCTGCCTCTGTCTCCGTCTCTGTCTCTGTCTCTATCTCTGCCTCTGTCTCTGTCCCCGTATCTGTCTCTGTCTCTGTCTCTGTCGCTGTCTCTCCCTCTGTCTCTGTCTCTGTCTCTGTCTCTGTCTCTGGCTCTGTCTCTGCCTCCGTCTCGTTCTCCGTCTCTGTCTCTGTCTCTGCCTCTATCTCCGTCGATGTCTCTGTCTCTGTCCCTGTCTCTGTCTCTGTCTCAGTCTCTGTCTCTGCCTCTGTCTCTGCCTCTGTCTCAGTCTCTGCCTCTGTCTCTGTCTCTGTCTCTGTCTGTCTCTGCCTCTGTCTCGGTCTTTGTCTCCGTCTCTGTCTCTGTCTCTGCCTCTGTCTCTGTCCCTGTCTCTGTCTCTGTCTCTGTCTCCGTCTTTGTCTCTGTCCGTGTCTCTGCCTCTTACTTGGCCTTTGTCTCCGTCTCTGTCTCTGTCTCTGTCTCTGTCTCTGTCTCTGTCTCTGTCTCTGTCTCTGTCTCTGTCTCTGTCTCTGTCTCTCTCACTGTCTCTGTCTCTGTCTCTGTCTTTGCCTCTGTCTCAGTCTCTGCGTCCGTCTCTGTCTCTGTCTCCGTCTCTGTCTCTGTCTCTGTCTCTGTCTCTGTCTCTGTCTCTGTCCCTGTCTCTGTCTCTGTCTCTGTCTCTGTCTTTGTCTCTGTCTCTGTCTCTGTCTCTGTCTCTGTCTCTGTCTCTGTCTCTGTCTCTGTCTCTGTCTCTGTCTCTACCTCTGTCTCTGTCTCTGTCTCTGTCTCTGTCTCTGTCTATGCATCTGTCTCTGTCTCTGTCTCCGTCTCTGTCTCTGTCTCTGTCTTTGTCTCTGTCTCTGTCCCTGTCTCTGTCTCTGTCTCTGTCCCTGTCTCTGTCTCTGTCTCTGTCTGTGTCTCTGCCTCTGTCTCGGTCTTTGTCTCCGTCTCTGTCTCTGTCTCCGTCTCTGTCTCTGTCTCTGTCTCTGTCTCTGTCTCTGTCTCTACCTCTGTCTCTGTCTCTGTCTCTGTCTATGCATCTGTCTCTGTCTCTGTCTCCGTCTCTGTCTCTGTCTCTGTCTTTGTCTCTGTCTCTGTCTCTGTCTCTGTCTCTGTCTCTGTCTCTGTCGCTGTCTCTCCCTCTGTCTCTGCCTCTGTCTCTGTCTCTGTCTCAGTATCTGCCTCTGTCTCTGTCTCTGTCTCTGTCTTTGTCTCTGCATCTGTCTCGGTCTTTGTCTCCGTCCCTGTCTCTGTCCCTGTCTCTGTCTCTGTCTCTGTCTGTGTCTCTGCCTCTGTCACGGTCTTTGTCTCCGTCTCTGTCTCTGTCTCTGTCTCTGTCTCTGTCTCTGTCTCTGTCTCTGTCTCTGTCTCTGTCTCTGTCTCGGTCTCCGTCTCTGTCTCTGTCCCTCTCCCTGTCCCTGTCGCTGTCTCTGTCTCTGTCTCTGTCTCTGTCTTTGTCTCTATCTGTGTCTCTGACTCTGTCTCCGTCTCTGTCTCTATCTCTATCTCTGCCTCTCTCTCTGTCCCCGTATCTGTCTCTGTCCCTGTCTCTGTCTCTGTCTCTGTCTGTGTCTCTGCCTCTGTCTCGGTCTTTGTCTCCGTCTCTGTCTCTGTCTCCGTCTCTGTCTCTGTCTCTGTCTCTGTCTCTGTCTCTGTCTCTACCTCTGTCTCTGTCTCTGTCTCTGTCTATGCATCTGTCTCTGTCTCTGTCTCCGTCTCTGTCTCTGTCTCTGTCTTTGTCTCTGTCTCTGTCTCTGTCTCTGTCTCTGTCTCTGTCTCTGTCTCTGTCTCTGTCGCTGTCTCTCCCTCTGTCTCTGCCTCTGTCTCTGTCTCTGTCTCAGTATCTGCCTCTGTCTCTGTCTCTGTCTCTGTCTCTGTCTGTGTCTCTGCATCTGTCTCGGTCTTTGTCTCCGTCCCTGTCTCTGTCCCTGTCTCTGTCTCTGTCTCTGTCTGTGTCTCTGCCTCTGTCACGGTCTTTGTCTCCGTCTCTGTCTCTGTCTCTGTCTCTGTCTCTGTCTCTGTCTCTGTCTCTGTCTCTGTCTCGGTCTCCGTCTCTGTCTCTGTCCCTCTCCCTGTCCCTGTCGCTGTCTCTGTCTCTGTCTCTGTCTCTGTCTTTGTCTCTATCTGTGTCTCTGACTCTGTCTCCGTCTCTGTCTCTATCTCTATCTCTGCCTCTCTCTCTGTCCCCGTATCTGTCTCTGTCTCTGCCTCTGTCTCTGTCTCTGTCTCAGTCTCAGTCTGTGCCTCTGTCTCTGTCTCCGTCTCTGTCTCTGTCTCTGTCTCTGTCTCTGTCTCTGTCTCTGTCGCTGTCTCTCCCTCTGTCTCTGTTTCTGTCTCTGTCTCTGGCTCTGACTCTGCCTCTGTCTCTGTCTTTGTCGCTGTCTCTGTCTCTGTCTCTGTCTCTGTCTCTGTCTCTGTCTCTGTCTCTGTCCCTGTTTTTGTCTCTGTCTCTGTGTCCGTCTTTGTCTCTGCCTCTGTCCCAGTCTCTGCGTCTGTCTCGGTCTTTGTCTCCGTCTCTGTCTCTGTCTCTGTCTCTGTCACTGTCTCCGTCTCTGTCTCTGTCTCTGTCTCTGTCTCTGTCTCTGTCTCTGTCTCTGTCGCTGTCTCTGTCTCCGTATCTGTCTCTGTCTCTGTCTCTGTCTCTGTCTCTTTCTCTGTCTGAGACTCTGCCTCCGTCTCTGTCTCTGTCTCTGTCTCTGTCTCTTTCCCTGTCTGAGACTCTGCCTCCGTCTCTGTCTCTGTCTCTGTCTCTGTCTCTGTCTCTGTCCCTGTTTTTGTCTCTGTCTCTGTGTCCGTCTTTGTCTCTGCCTCTGTCCCAGTCTCTGCGTCTGTCTCGGTCTTTGTCTCCGTCTCTGTCTCTGTCTCTGTCTCTGTCACTGTCTCCGTCTCTGTCTCTGTCTCTGTCTCTGTCTCTGTCTCTGTCTCTGTCTCTGTTTCTGTCGCTGTCTCTCCCTCTGTCTCTGCTTCCGTCTCTGTCCCTGGCTCAGTCTCTGCGTCCGTCTCTGTCTCTGTCTCCGTCTCTGCCTCTGTCTCTGTCTCTGTCTCTGTCTCTGTCCCTGTCTCTGTCTCTGTCTCTGTCTCTGTCTCTGTCTCCGTATCTGTTTCTGTCTCTGTCTCCGTCTCTTTCTCTGTCTGAGACTCTGTCTCTGTCTCTGTCTCTGTCTCTGTCTCTGTCTCTGTCTCTGTCTCTGTCTCTGTCTCTGCCTCTGTCTCTGTCTCTGTCGCTGTCTCTCCCTCTGTCTCTGCTTCCGTCTCTGTCCCTGGCTCAGTCTCTGCGTCCGTCTCTGTCTCTGTCTCCGTCTCTGCTTCTGTCTCTGTCTCTGTCTCTGTCTATGTCTCTGTCCCTGTCTCTGTCTCTGTCTCTGTCTCTGTCTCTGTCTCCTTATCTGTTTCTGTCTCTGTCTCTGTCTCTTTCTCTGTCTGAGACTCTGCCTCTGTCTCTGTCTCTGTCTCTGTCTCTGTCTCTGTCTCTGTCTCTGTCTCTGTCTCTGTCTCTGTCTCTGTCTCTGTCTTTGTCTCTGTCTGTGTCTGTGCCTCTGCCTCTGTCTCCGTCTCTGTCTCTGTCTCTATCTCTGCCTCTGTCTCTGTCCCCGTATCTGTCTCTGTCTCTGTCTCTGTCTCTGTCTCTGTCTCTGTCTCTGTCTCTGTGTCTCTCTCTGACTCTGTCTCTGTCTCTGTCTCTGTCTCTGTCTCTGTCTCTGTCGCTGTCTCTCCCTCTGTCTCTGTTTCTGTCTCTGTCTCTGTCTTTGTCTCTATCTGTGTCTCTGACTCTGTCTCCGTCTCTGTCTCTATCTCTATCTCTGCCTCTCTCTCTGTCCCCGTATCTGTCTCTGTCTCTGCCTCTGTCTCTGTCTCTGTCTCAGTCTCAGTCTGTGCCTCTGTCTCTGTCTCCGTCTCTGTCTCTGTCTCTGTCTCTGTCTCTGTCTCTGTCTCTGTCGCTGTCTCTCCCTCTGTCTCTGTTTCTGTCTCTGTCTCTGGCTCTGACTCTGCCTCTGTCTCTGCCTCTGTCTCGGTCTTTGTCTCCGTCTCTGTCTCTGTCTCTGCCTCTGTCTCTGTCCCTGTCTCTGTCTCTGTCTCTGTCTCCGTCTTTGTCTCTGTCCGTGTCTCTGCCTCTTACTTGGCCTTTGTCTCCGTCTCTGTCTCTGTCTCTGTCTCTGTCTCTGTCTCTGTCTCTGTCTCTGTCTCTGTCTCTGTCTCTCTCACTGTCTCTGTCTCTGTTTCTGTCTTTGCCTCTGTCTCAGTCTCTGCGTAGGTCTCTGTCTCTGTCTCCGTCTCTGTCTCTGTCTCTGTCTCTGTCTCTGTCTCTGTCTCTGTCCCTGTCTCTGTCTCTGTCTCTGTCTCTGTCTTTGTCTCTGTCTCTGTCTCTGTCTCTGTCTCTGTCTCTGTCTCTGTCTCTGTCTCTGTCTCTGTCTCTACCTCTGTCTCTGTCTCTGTCTCTGTCTCTGTCTCTGTCTATGCATCTGTCTCTGTCTCTGTCTCCGTCTCTGTCTCTGTCTCTGTCTTTGTCTCTGTCTCTGTCCCTGTCTCTGTCTCTGTCTCTGTCTCTGTCCCTGTCTCTGTCTCTGTCTCTGTCTCTGTCTGTGTCTCTGCCTCTGTCTCGGTCTTTGTCTCCGTCTCTGTCTCTGTCTCCGTCTCTGTCTCTGTCTCTGTCTCTGTCTCTGTCTCTGTCTCTACCTCTGTCTCTGTCTCTGTCTCTGTCTATGCATCTGTCTCTGTCTCTGTCTCCGTCTCTGTCTCTGTCTCTGTCTTTGTCTCTGTCTCTGTCTCTGTCTCTGTCTCTGTCTCTGTCTCTGTCGCTGTCTCTCCCTCTGTCTCTGCCTCTGTCTCTGTCTCTGTCTCAGTATCTGCCTCTGTCTCTGTCTCTGTCTCTGTCTTTGTCTCTGCATCTGTCTCGGTCTTTGTCTCCGTCCCTGTCTCTGTCCCTGTCTCTGTCTCTGTCTCTGTCTGTGTCTCTGCCTCTGTCACGGTCTTTGTCTCCGTCTCTGTCTCTGTCTCTGTCTCTGTCTCTGTCTCTGTCTCTGTCTCTGTCTCTGTCTCTGTCTCGGT
Source organism: Megachile willughbiella (assembly GCA_945859595.2). Classification (NCBI taxonomy): domain Eukaryota; kingdom Metazoa; phylum Arthropoda; class Insecta; order Hymenoptera; family Megachilidae; genus Megachile; species Megachile willughbiella. Next base: position 879,098 of record CAMAOD020000013.1, on the reverse strand, counting down.
CTCCGTCTCTGTCTCTGTCCCTCTCCCTGTCCCTGTCGCTGTCTCTGTCTCTGTCTCTGTCTCTGTCTTTGTCTCTATCTGTGTCTCTGACTCTGTCTCCGTCTCTGTCTCTATCTCTATCTCTGCCTCTCTCTCTGTCCCCGTATCTGTCTCTGTCTCTGCCTCTGTCTCTGTCTCTGTCTCAGTCTCAGTCTCTGCCTCTGTCTCTGTGTCTGTCTCTGTCTCTGTCTCTGTCTCTGTCGCTGTCTCTCCCTCTGTCTCTGTTTCTGTCTCTGTCTCTGGCTCTGTCTCTGCCTCTGTCTCTGTCTTTGTCGCTGTCTCTGTCTCTGTCTCTGTCTCTGTCTCTGTCTCTGTCTCTGTCCCTGTTTTTGTCTCTGTCTCTGTGTCCGTCTTTGTGTCTGCCTCTGTCCCAGTCTCTGCGTCTGTCTCGGTCTTTGTCTCCGTCTCTGTCTCTGTCTCTGTCTCTGTCACTGTCTCCGTCTCTGTCTCTGTCTCTGCCTCCGTCTCTGTCTCTGTCTCTGTCTCTGTCTCTGTCTCTGTCTCTGTCTCTGTCTCTGTCTCTGTCTCTGTCTCTGTCTCTGTCTCTGTCTCTGTCTCTGTCTCTGTCTCTGCCTCTGTCTCTGTCTCTGTCTCTGTCTCTGTCTCTTTCTCTGTCACTGCCTATGTCTCTGTCTCTGTCTCTGTCTCTGCCTCTGTCTCAGTCTCTGCGTCCGTCTCTGTCTCTGTCTCTGTCTCTGTCTCTGTTTCTGTCTCTGTCTCTGTCTCTGTCTCTGTCTCTGTCTCTGTCTCTGTCTCTGTCTCTGTCTCTGTCGCTGTCTCTCCCTCTGTCTCTGTCTCTGTCTCTGCCTCTCTCTCTGTCCCCGTATCTGTCTCTGTCTCTGCCTCTGTCTCTGTCTCTGTCTCTGTCTCAGTCTCAGTCTCTGCCTCTGTCTCTGTCTCTGTCTCTGTCTCTGTCTCTGTCTCTGTCTCTGTCTCTGTCTCTGTCTCTGTCTCTGTCGCTGTCTCTCCCTCTGTCTCTGTCTCTGTCTCTGTCTCCGTCTCTGTCTCTGTCTCTGTCTCTGTCTCTGTCTCTGTCTCTGTCTCTGTCTCTGTCACTGCCTCTGTCTCTGTCTCTGTCTCTGCCCCTGTCTCTGTCTCTGTCTCTGTCTCTGCCCTTGTTTCTGTCTCAGTCTCTGTCTCTGTCTCTGTCTCTGTCTCTGCCTCTGTCTCTGTCTCTGTCTCTGTCTCTGTCTCTGTCTCTTTCACTGTCACTGCCTATGTCTCTGTCTCTGTCTCTGTCTCTGCCTCTGTCTCAGTCTCTGCGCCCGTCTCTGTCTCTGTCTCTGTCTCTGTCTCTGTTTCTGTCTCTTTCTCTGTCTCTGTCTCTGTCTCCGTCTCTGTCTCTGTCCCTGTCGCTGTCTCTGTCTCTGTCTCTGTCTTTGTCTTTGTCTGTGTCTCTGACTCTGTCTCCGTCTCTGTCTCTATCTCTATCTCTGCCTCTATCTCTGTCCCCGTATCTGTCTCTGTCTCTGCCTCTGTCTCTGTCTCTGTCTCTGTCTCTGTCTCTGTCTCTGTCTCTGTCTCTATCTCTGTCTCTGTCTCGGTCTCTGTCTCTGTCTCTGTCTCTGTCTCTGCCTCTGTCTCTGTCCCTGTCCCTCTCCCTGTCCCTGTCGCTGTCTCTGTCTCTGTCTCTGTCTCTGTCTCTGTCTCTACCTCTGTCTCTGTCTCTGTCTCTGTCTCTGTCTCTGTCTATGCATCTGTCTCTGTCCCTGTCTCCGTCTCTGTCTCTGTCTCTGTCTTTGTCTCTGTCTCTGTCTCTGTTTCTGTCTCTGCCTCTGTCTCTGTCTCTGTCTCTGTCTCTGTCTCTTTCTCTGTCACTGCCTATGTCTCTGTCTCTGTCTCTGTCTCTGTCTCTGTCTCTGTCTCTGTCTCTGTCTCTGCCTCTGCCTCTGTCTCTGTCTCTGTCTCTGTCTCTTTCTCTGTCACTGCCTATGTCTCTGTCTCTGTCTCTGTCTCTGCCTCTGTCTCAGTCTCTGCGTCCGTCTCTGTCTCTGTCTCTGTCTCTGTCTCTGTTTCTGTCTCTGTCTCTGTCTCTGTCTCTGTCTCTGTCTCTGTCTCTGTCTCTGTCTCTGTCTCTGTCTCTGTCTCTGTCACTGCCTCTGTCTCTGTCTCTGTCTCTGCCCCTGTCTCTGTCTCTGTCTCTGTCTCTGCCCTTGTTTCTGTCTCAGTCTCTGTCTCTGTCTCTGTCTCTGTCTCTCCCTCTGTCTCTGTCTCTGTCTCTGTCTCTGTCTCTGTCTCTTTCACTGTCACTGCCTATGTCTCTGTCTCTGTCTCTGTCTCTGCCTCTGTCTCAGTCTCTGCGCCCGTCTCTGTCTCTGTCTCTGTCTCTGTCTCTGTTTCTGTCTCTTTCTCTGTCTCTGTCTCTGTCTCCGTCTCTGTCTCTGTCCCTGTCGCTGTCTCTGTCTCTGTCTCTGTCTTTGTCTCTGTCTGTGTCTCTGACTCTGTCTCCGTCTCTGTCTCTATCTCTATCTCTGCCTCTATCTCTGTCCCCGTATCTGTCTCTGTCTCTGCCTCTGTCTCTGTCTCTGTCTCTGTCTCTGTCTCTGTCTCTGTCTCTGTCTCTGTCTCTGTCTCTATCTCTGTCTCTGTCTCGGTCTCTGTCTCTGTCTCTGTCTCTGTCTCTGCCTCTGTCTCTGTCCCTGTCCCTCTCCCTGTCCCTGTCGCTGTCTCTGTCTCTGTCTCTGTCTCTGTCTCTGTCTCTACCTCTGTCTCTGTCTCTGTCTCTGTCTCTGTCTCTGTCTATGCATCTGTCTCTGTCCCTGTCTCCGTCTCTGTCTCTGTCTCTGTCTTTGTCTCTGTCTCTGTCTCTGTTTCTGTCTCTGTCTCTGTCCCTGTTTCTGTCTCTGTCTTTGTCTCTGTCTCTGTCTCTGTCTCTGTCTTTGTCTCTGTCAGTGTCTGTGCCTCTGCCTCTGTCTCCGTCTCTGTCTCTGTCCCTATCTCTGCCTCTGTCTCTGTCCCCGTATCTGTCTCTGTCTCTGTCTCTGTCTCTGTCTCTGTTTCTGTCTCTGTCCCTGTCTCTGTCTCTGTCTCCGCCTCTGTCTCTGTCCCTGTCCCTCTCCCTGTCCCTGTCGCTGTCTCTGTCTCTGTCTCTGTCTCTGTCTCTGTCTCTGTCTCTGTCTCTGTCTCTGCCTCTGTCTCTGTCTCTGTCTCTGTCTCTGTCGCTGTCTCTCCCTCTGTCTCTGTTTCTGTCTCTGTCTCTGGCTCTGTCTCTGCCTCTGTCTCTGTCTCTGTCGCTGTCTCTCCCTCTGTCTCTGTCTCTGTCTCTGTCTCTGTCTCTGTCTCTGTCTCTGTCTCTGTCTCTGTCTCTGTCTCTGTCTCTGTCTCTGTCTCTGTCTCTATCTCTGTCTCTGTCTCTGTCTCTATCTCTGTCTCTGTCTCTGTCTCTGGGTCTCTGCCTGTGTGCCTCTGCCTCTGTCTCTTTTTCTCTGTCTCTGCATCTCTGCCTCCGTGCCTATGTCTCTCTGTCTCTGTCTCTGTCTCGGTCTCTGTCTCCGTCTCTGTCTCTGTCTCTGTCTCTGTCTCTGTCTCTGTCTATGCATCTGTCTCCGTCCCTGTCTCCGTCTCTGTCTCTGTCTCTGTCTCTGTCTCTGTCTTTGTCTCTGTCTCTGTCTCTGTTTCTGTCTCTGTCTCTGTCCCTGTTTCTGTCTCTGTCTTTGTCTCTGTCTCTGTCTCTGTCACTGTCTCCGTCTCTGTCTCTGTCTCTGTCTCTGTCTCTGTCTCTGTCTCTGTCTCTGTCTCTGTCTCTGTCTCTGTCTCTGTCTCTGTCTCTGTCTCTGTCTCTGTCTCTGTCTCTGTCTCTGTCTCTGTCTCTGTCTCTGTCTCTGTCTCTGTCTCTGTCTCTGTCTCTGTCTCTGTCTCTGTCTCTGTCTCTATCTCTGCCTCTGTCTGTGTCCCCGTATCTGTCTCCGTCTCTGTTTCTGTCTCTGTCTCTGTCTCTGTCTCTGTCTCCGCCTCTGTCTCTGTCCCTGTCCCTCTCCCTGTCCCTGTCGCTGTCTCTGCCTCTGTCTCTGTCTCTGTCTCTGTCTCTGTCTCTGCCTCTGTCTCTGTCTCTGTCTCTGTCTCTGTCTCTATCTCTGTCTCTGTCTCTGTTTCTGTCTCTGTCTCTGTCCCTGTTTCTGTCTCTGTCTCTATCTCTGTCTCTGTCTCTGTTTCTGTCTCTGTCTCTGTCCCTGTTTCTGTCTCTGTCTTTGTCTCTGTCTCTGTCTCTGTCACTGTCTCGGTCTCTGTCTCTGTCTCTGTCTCTGTCTCTGCCTCTGTCTCTGTCCCTGTCCCTCTCCCTGTCCCTGTCGCTGTCTCTGTCTCTGTCTCTGTCTCTGTCTCTGTCTCTACCTCTGTCTCTGTCTCTGTCTCTGTCTCTGTCTCTGTCTATGCATCTGTCTCTGTCCCTGTCTCCGTCTCTGTCTCTGTCTCTGTCTTTGTCTCTGTCTCTGTCTCTGTTTCTGTCTCTGTCTCTGTCCCTGTTTCTGTCTCTGTCTTTGTCTCTGTCTCTGTCTCTGTCTCTGTCTTTGTCTCTGTCTGTGTCTGTGCCTCTGCCTCTGTCTCCGTCTCTGTCTCTGTCCCTATCTCTGCCTCTGTCTCTGTCCCCGTATCTGTCTCTATCTCTGTCTCTGTCTCTGTTTCTGTCTCTGTCCCTGTCTCTGTCTCTGTCTCCGCCTCTGTCTCTGTCCCTGTCCCTCTCCCTGTCCCTGTCGCTGTCTCTGTCTCTGTCTCTGTCTCTGTCTCTGTCTCTGTCTCTGTCTCTGTCTCTGCCTCTGTCTCTATCTCTGTCTCTGTCTCTATCTCTGTCTCTGTCTCTGTCTCTATCTCTGTCTCTGTCTCTGTCTCTGGGTCTCTGCCTGTGTGCCTCTGCCTCTGTCTCTTTGTCTCTGTCTCTGTCCCTATCTCTGCCTCTGTCTCTGTCCCCGTATCTGTCTCTGTCTCTGTCTCTGTCTCTGTTTCTGTTTCTGTCCCTGTCTCTGTCTCTGTCTCCGCCTCTGTCTCTGTCCCTGTCCCTCTCCCTGTCCCTGTCGCTGTCTCTGTCTCTGTTTCTGTCTCTGTCTCTGTCTCTGTCTCTGTCTCTGTCTCTGCCTCTGTCTCTGTCTCTGTCTCTGTCTCTGTCGCTGTCTCTCCCTCTGTCTCTGTTTCTGTCTCTGTCTCTGGCTCTGTCTCTGCCTCTGTCTCTGTCTCTGTCGCTGTCTCTCCCTCTGTCTCTGTCTCTGTCTCTGTCTCTGTCTCTGTCTCTGTCTCTGTCTCTGTCTCTGTCTCTGTCTCTATCTCTGTCTCTGTCTCTGTCTCTATCTCTGTCTCTGTCTCTGTCTCTGGGTCTCTGCCTGTGTGCCTCTGCCTCTGTCTCTTTGTCTCTGTCTCTGCATCTCTGCCTCCGTGCCGATGTCTCTCTGTCTCTGTCTCTGTCTCGGTCTCTGTCTCCGTCTCTGTCTCTGTCTCTGTCTCTGTCTCTGTCTCTGTCTATGCATCTGTCTATGCATCTGTCTCCGTCTCTGTCTCTGTCTCTGTCTCTGTCTTTGTCTCTGTCTCTGTCTCTGTCTCTGTTTCTGTCTCTGCCTCTGTCTCTGTCTCTGTCTCTGTCTCTGTCTCTTTCTCTGTCACTGCCTATGTCTCTGTCTCTGTCTCTGTCTCTGTCTCTGTCTCTGTCTCTGTCTCTGTCTCTGTCTCTGCCTCTGTCTCTGTCTCTGTCTCTGTCTCTGTCTCTTTCTCTGTCACTGCCTATGTCTCTGTCTCTGTCTCTGTCTCTGCCTCTGTCTCAGTCTCTGCGTCCGTCTCTGTCTCTGTCTCTGTCTCTGTCTCTGTTTCTGTCTCTGTCTCTGTCTCTGTCTCTGTCTCTGTCTCTGTCTCTGTCTCTGTCTCTGTCTCTGTCGCTGTCTCTCCCTCTGTCTCTGTCTCTGTCTCTGCCTCTCTCTCTGTCCCCGTATCTGTCTCTGTCTCTGCCTCTGTCTCTGTCTCTGTCTCAGTCTCAGTCTCTGCCTCTGTCTCTGTCTCTGTCTCTGTCTCTGTCTCTGTCTCTGTCTCTGTCTCTGTCTCTGTCTCTGTCGCTGTCTCTCCCTCTGTCTCTGTCTCTGTCTCTGTCTCCGTCTCTGTCTCTGTCTCTGTCTCTGTCTCTGTCTCTGTCTCTATCTCTGCCTCTGTCTGTGTCCCCGTATCTGTCTCCGTCTCTGTTTCTGTCTCTGTCTCTGTCTCTGTCTCTGTCTCCGCCTCTGTCTCTGTCCCTGTCCCTCTCCCTGTCCCTGTCGCTGTCTCTGCCTCTGTCTCTGTCTCTGTCTCTGTCTCTGTCTCTGCCTCTGTCTCTGTCTCTGTCTCTGTCTCTGTCTCTATCTCTGTCTCTGTCTCTGTTTCTGTCTCTGTCTCTGTCCCTGTTTCTGTCTCTGTCTCTATCTCTGTCTCTGTCTCTGTTTCTGTCTCTGTCTCTGTCCCTGTTTCTGTCTCTGTCTTTGTCTCTGTCTCTGTCTCTGTCTCTGTCTCTGTCTCTGTCTCTGTCTCTGTCTCTATCTCTGTCTCTGTCTCTGTCTCTATCTCTGTCTCTGTCTCTGTCTCTGGGTCTCTGCCTGTGTGCCTCTGCCTCTGTCTCTTTGTCTCTGTCTCTGCATCTCTGCCTCCGTGCCGATGTCTCTCTGTCTCTGTCTCTGTCTCGGTCTCTGTCTCCGTCTCTGTCTCTGTCTCTGTCTCTGTCTCTGTCTCTGTCTATGCATCTGTCTATGCATCTGTCTCCGTCTCTGTCTCTGTCTCTGTCTCTGTCTTTGTCTCTGTCTCTGTCTCTGTCTCTGTTTCTGTCTCTGCCTCTGTCTCTGTCTCTGTCTCTGTCTCTGTCTCTTTCTCTGTCACTGCCTATGTCTCTGTCTCTGTCTCTGTCTCTGTCTCTGTCTCTGTCTCTGTCTCTGTCTCTGTCTCTGCCTCTGTCTCTGTCTCTGTCTCTGTCTCTGTCTCTTTCTCTGTCACTGCCTATGTCTCTGTCTCTGTCTCTGTCTCTGCCTCTGTCTCAGTCTCTGCGTCCGTCTCTGTCTCTGTCTCTGTCTCTGTCTCTGTTTCTGTCTCTGTCTCTGTCTCTGTCTCTGTCTCTGTCTCTGTCTCTGTCTCTGTCTCTGTCTCTGTCGCTGTCTCTCCCTCTGTCTCTGTCTCTGTCTCTGCCTCTCTCTCTGTCCCCGTATCTGTCTCTGTCTCTGCCTCTGTCTCTGTCTCTGTCTCAGTCTCAGTCTCTGCCTCTGTCTCTGTCTCTGTCTCTGTCTCTGTCTCTGTCTCTGTCTCTGTCTCTGTCTCTGTCTCTGTCGCTGTCTCTCCCTCTGTCTCTGTCTCTGTCTCTGTCTCCGTCTCTGTCTCTGTCTCTGTCTCTGTCTCTGTCTCTGTCTCTATCTCTGCCTCTGTCTGTGTCCCCGTATCTGTCTCCGTCTCTGTTTCTGTCTCTGTCTCTGTCTCTGTCTCTGTCTCCGCCTCTGTCTCTGTCCCTGTCCCTCTCCCTGTCCCTGTCGCTGTCTCTGCCTCTGTCTCTGTCTCTGTCTCTGTCTCTGTCTCTGCCTCTGTCTCTGTCTCTGTCTCTGTCTCTGTCTCTATCTCTGTCTCTGTCTCTGTTTCTGTCTCTGTCTCTGTCCCTGTTTCTGTCTCTGTCTCTATCTCTGTCTCTGTCTCTGTTTCTGTCTCTGTCTCTGTCCCTGTTTCTGTCTCTGTCTTTGTCTCTGTCTCTGTCTCTGTCACTGTCTCGGTCTCTGTCTCTGTCTCTGTCTCTGTCTCTGCCTCTGTCTCTGTCCCTGTCCCTCTCCCTGTCCCTGTCGCTGTCTCTGTCTCTGTCTCTGTCTCTGTCTCTGTCTCTACCTCTGTCTCTGTCTCTGTCTCTGTCTCTGTCTCTGTCTATGCATCTGTCTCTGTCCCTGTCTCCGTCTCTGTCTCTGTCTCTGTCTTTGTCTCTGTCTCTGTCTCTGTTTCTGTCTCTGTCTCTGTCCCTGTTTCTGTCTCTGTCTTTGTCTCTGTCTCTGTCTCTGTCTCTGTCTTTGTCTCTGTCTGTGTCTGTGCCTCTGCCTCTGTCTCCGTCTCTGTCTCTGTCCCTATCTCTGCCTCTGTCTCTGTCCCCGTATCTGTCTCTATCTCTGTCTCTGTCTCTGTTTCTGTCTCTGTCCCTGTCTCTGTCTCTGTCTCCGCCTCTGTCTCTGTCCCTGTCCCTCTCCCTGTCCCTGTCGCTGTCTCTGTCTCTGTCTCTGTCTCTGTCTCTGTCTCTGTCTCTGTCTCTGTCTCTGCCTCTGTCTCTATCTCTGTCTCTGTCTCTATCTCTGTCTCTGTCTCTGTCTCTATCTCTGTCTCTGTCTCTGTCTCTGGGTCTCTGCCTGTGTGCCTCTGCCTCTGTCTCTTTGTCTCTGTCTCTGTCCCTATCTCTGCCTCTGTCTCTGTCCCCGTATCTGTCTCTGTCTCTGTCTCTGTCTCTGTTTCTGTTTCTGTCCCTGTCTCTGTCTCTGTCTCCGCCTCTGTCTCTGTCCCTGTCCCTCTCCCTGTCCCTGTCGCTGTCTCTGTCTCTGTTTCTGTCTCTGTCTCTGTCTCTGTCTCTGTCTCTGTCTCTGCCTCTGTCTCTGTCTCTGTCTCTGTCTCTGTCGCTGTCTCTCCCTCTGTCTCTGTTTCTGTCTCTGTCTCTGGCTCTGTCTCTGCCTCTGTCTCTGTCTCTGTCGCTGTCTCTCCCTCTGTCTCTGTCTCTGTCTCTGTCTCTGTCTCTGTCTCTGTCTCTGTCTCTGTCTCTGTCTCTGTCTCTATCTCTGTCTCTGTCTCTGTCTCTATCTCTGTCTCTGTCTCTGTCTCTGGGTCTCTGCCTGTGTGCCTCTGCCTCTGTCTCTTTGTCTCTGTCTCTGCATCTCTGCCTCCGTGCCGATGTCTCTCTGTCTCTGTCTCTGTCTCGGTCTCTGTCTCCGTCTCTGTCTCTGTCTCTGTCTCTGTCTCTGTCTCTGTCTATGCATCTGTCTATGCATCTGTCTCCGTCTCTGTCTCTGTCTCTGTCTCTGTCTTTGTCTCTGTCTCTGTCTCTGTCTCTGTTTCTGTCTCTGCCTCTGTCTCTGTCTCTGTCTCTGTCTCTGTCTCTTTCTCTGTCACTGCCTATGTCTCTGTCTCTGTCTCTGTCTCTGTCTCTGTCTCTGTCTCTGTCTCTGTCTCTGTCTCTGCCTCTGTCTCTGTCTCTGTCTCTGTCTCTGTCTCTTTCTCTGTCACTGCCTATGTCTCTGTCTCTGTCTCTGTCTCTGCCTCTGTCTCAGTCTCTGCGTCCGTCTCTGTCTCTGTCTCTGTCTCTGTCTCTGTTTCTGTCTCTGTCTCTGTCTCTGTCTCTGTCTCTGTCTCTGTCTCTGTCTCTGTCTCTGTCTCTGTCGCTGTCTCTCCCTCTGTCTCTGTCTCTGTCTCTGCCTCTCTCTCTGTCCCCGTATCTGTCTCTGTCTCTGCCTCTGTCTCTGTCTCTGTCTCAGTCTCAGTCTCTGCCTCTGTCTCTGTCTCTGTCTCTGTCTCTGTCTCTGTCTCTGTCTCTGTCTCTGTCTCTGTCTCTGTCGCTGTCTCTCCCTCTGTCTCTGTCTCTGTCTCTGTCTCCGTCTCTGTCTCTGTCTCTGTCTCTGTCTCTGTCTCTGTCTCTGTCTCTGTCTCTGTCTCTGTCACTGCCTCTGTCTCTGTCTCTGTCTCTGTCTCTGCCCCTGTCTCTGTCTCTGTCTCTGTCTCTGCCCTTGTTTCTGTCTCAGTCTCTGTCTCTGTCTCTGTCTCTGTCTCTGCCTCTGTCTCTGTCTCTGTCTCTGTCTCTGTCTCTGTCTCTGTCTCTTTCACTGTCACTGCCTATGTCTCTGTCTCTGTCTCTGTCTCTGCCTCTGTCTCAGTCTCTGCGCCCGTCTCTGTCTCTGTCTCTGTCTCTGTCTCTGTTTCTGTCTCTTTCTCTGTCTCTGTCTCTGTCTCCGTCTCTGTCTCTGTCCCTGTCGCTGTCTCTGTCTCTGTCTCTGTCTTTGTCTCTGTCTGTGTCTCTGACTCTGTCTCCGTATCTGTCTCTATCTCTATCTCTGCCTCTATCTCTGTCCCCGTATCTGTCTCTGTCTCTGCCTCTGTCTCTGTCTCTGTCTCTGTCTCTGTCTCTGTCTCTGTCTCTGTCTCTATCTCTGTCTCTGTCTCGGTCTCTGTCTCTGTCTCTGTCTCTGTCTCTGCCTCTGTCTCTGTCCCTGTCCCTCTCCCTGTCCCTGTCGCTGTCCCTGTCTCTGTCTCTGTCTCTGTCTCTGTCTCTACCTCTGTCTCTGTCTCTGTCTCTGTCTCTGTCTCTGTCTCTGTCTATGCATCTGTCTCTGTCCCTGTCTCCGTCTCTGTCTCTGTCTCTATCTTTGTCTCTGTCTCTGTCTCTGTTTCTGTCTCTGTCTCTGTCCCTGTTTCTGTCTCTGTCTTTGTCTCTGTCTCTGTCTCTGTCTCTGTCTTTGTCTCTGTCTGTGTCTGTGCCTCTGCCTCTGTCTCCGTCTCTGTCTCTGTCCCTATCTCTGCCTCTGTCTCTGTCCCCGTATCTGTCTCTGTCTCTGTCTCTGTCTCTGTTTCTGTCTCTGTCCCTGTCTCTGTCTCTGTCTCCGCCTCTGTCTCTGTCCCTGTCCCTCTCCCTGTCCCTGTCGCTGTCTCTGTCTCTGTCTCTGTCTCTGTCTCTGTCTCTGTCTCTGTCTCTGTCTCTGCCTCTGTCTCTGTCTCTGTCTCTGTCTCTGTCGCTGTCTCTCCCTCTGTCTCTGTTTCTGTCTCTGTCTCTGGCTCTGTCTCTGCCTCTGTCTCTGTCTCTGTCGCTGTCTCTCCCTCTGTCTCTGTCTCTGTCTCTGTCTCTGTCTCTGTCTCTGTCTCTGTCTCTGTCTCTGTCTCTGTCTCTATCTCTGTCTCTGTCTCTGTCTCTATCTCTGTCTCTGTCTCTGTCTCTGGGTCTCTGCCTGTGTGCCTCTGCCTCTGTCTCTTTGTCTCTGTCTCTGCATCTCTGCCTCCGTGCCTATGTCTCTCTGTCTCTGTCTCTGTCTCGGTCTCTGTCTCCGTCTCTGTCTCTGTCTCTGTCTCTGTCTCTGTCTCTGTCTATGCATCTGTCTCCGTCCCTGTCTCCGTCTCTGTCTCTGTCTCTGTCTCTGTCTCTGTCTTTGTCTCTGTCTCTGTCTCTGTTTCTGTCTCTGTCTCTGTCCCTGTTTCTGTCTCTGTCTTTGTCTCTGTCTCTGTCTCTGTCACTGTCTCCGTCTCTGTCTCTGTCTCTGTCTCTGTCTCTGTCTCTGTCTCTGTCTCTGTCTCTGTCTCTGTCTCTGTCTCTGTCTCTGTCTCTGTCTCTGTCTCTGTCTCTGTCTCTGTCTCTGTCTCTGTCTCTGTCTCTGTCTCTGTCTCTGTCTCTGTCTCTATCTCTGCCTCTGTCTCTGTCCCCGTATCTGTCTCCGTCTCTGTTTCTGTCTCTGTCTCTGTCTCTGTCTCTGTCTCCGCCTCTGTCTCTGTCCCTGTCCCTCTCCCTGTCCCTGTCGCTGTCTCTGCCTCTGTCTCTGTCTCTGTCTCTGTCTCTGTCTCTGCCTCTGTCTCTGTCTCTTTCTCTGTCTCTGTCTCTATCTCTGTCTCTGTCTCTGTTTCTGTCTCTGTCTCTGTCCCTGTTTCTGTCTCTGTCTCTATCTCTGTCTCTGTCTCTGTTTCTGTCTCTGTCTCTGTCCCTGTTTCTGTCTCTGTCTTTGTCTCTGTCTCTGTCTCTGTCACTGTCTCGGTCTCTGTCTCTGTCTCTGTCTCTGTCTCTGCCTCTGTCTCTGTCCCTGTCCCTCTCCCTGTCCCTGTCGCTGTCTCTGTCTCTGTCTCTGTCTCTGTCTCTGTCTCTACCTCTGTCTCTGTCTCTGTCTCTGTCTCTGTCTCTGTCTCTGTCTATGCATCTGTCTCTGTCCCTGTCTCCGTCTCTGTCCCTGTCTCTGTCTTTGTCTCTGTCTCTGTCTCTGTTTCTGTCTCTGTCTCTGTCCCTGTTTCTGTCTCTGTCTTTGTCTCTGTCTCTGTCTCTGTCTCTGTCTTTGTCTCTGTCTGTGTCTGTGCCTCTGCCTCTGTCTCCGTCTCTGTCTCTGTCCCTATCTCTGCCTCTGTCTCTGTCCCCGTATCTGTCTCTGTCTCTGTCTCTGTCTCTGTTTCTGTCTCTGTCCCTGTCTCTGTCTCTGTCTCCGCCTCTGTCTCTGTCCCTGTCCCTCTCCCTGTCCCTGTCGCTGTCTCTGTCTCTGTCTCTGTCTCTGTCTCTGTCTCTGTCTCTGTCTCTGTCTCTGCCTCTGTCTCCATCTCTGTCTCTGTCTCTATCTCTGTCTCTGTCTCTGTCTCTATCTCTGTCTCTGTCTCTGTCTCTGGGTCTCTGCCTGTGTGCCTCTGCCTCTGTCTCTTTGTCTCTGTCTCTGTCCCTATCTCTGCCTCTGTCTCTGTCCCCGTATCTGTCTCTGTCTCTGTCTCTGTCTCTGTTTCTGCTTCTGTCCCTGTCTCTGTCTCTGTCTCCGCCTCTGTCTCTGTCCCTGTCCCTCTCCCTGTCCCTGTCGCTGTCTCTGTCTCTGTCTCTGTCTCTGTCTCTGTCTCTGTCTCTGTCTCTGTCTCTGCCTCTGTCTCTGTCTCTGTCTCTGTCTCTGTCGCTGTCTCTCCCTCTGTCTCTGTTTCTGTCTCTGTCTCTGGCTCTGTCTCTGCCTCTGTCTCTGTCTCTGTCGCTGTCTCTCCCTCTGTCTCTGTCTCTGTCTCTGTCTCTGTCTCTGTCTCTGTCTCTGTCTCTGTTTCTGTCTCTGTCCCTGTCTCTGTCTCTGTCTCCGCCTCTGTCTCTGTCCCTGTCCCTCTCCCTGTCCCTGTCGCTGTCTCTGTCTCTGTCTCTGTCTCTGTCTCTGTCTCTGTCTCTGTCTCTGTCTCTGCCTCTGTCTCTGTCTCTGTCTCTGTCTCTGTCTCTGTCTCTGTCTCTGTCTCTGTCTCTGTCTCTGTCTCTGTCTCTATCTCTGCCTCTGTCTCTGTCCCCGTATCTGTCTCCGTCTCTGTTTCTGTCTCTGTCTCTGTCTCTGTCTCTGTCTCCGCCTCTGTCTCTGTCCCTGTCCCTCTCCCTGTCCCTGTCGCTGTCTCTGCCTCTGTCTCTGTCTCTGTCTCTGTCTCTGTCTCTGCCTCTGTCTCTGTCTCTTTCTCTGTCTCTGTCTCTATCTCTGTCTCTGTCTCTGTTTCTGTCTCTGTCTCTGTCCCTGTTTCTGTCTCTGTCTCTATCTCTGTCTCTGTCTCTGTCTCTGTTTCTGTCTCTGTCTCTGTCCCTGTTTCTGTCTCTGTCTTTGTCTCTGTCTCTGTCTCTGTCACTGTCTCGGTCTCTGTCTCTGTCTCTGTCTCTGTCTCTGCCTCTGTCTCTGTCCCTGTCCCTCTCCCTGTCCCTGTCGCTGTCTCTGTCTCTGTCTTTGTCTCTGTCTCTGTCTCTACCTCTGTCTCTGTCTCTGTCTCTGTCTCTGTCTCTGTCTATGCATCTGTCTCTGTCCCTGTCTCCGTCTCTGTCCCTGTCTCTGTCTTTGTCTCTGTCTCTGTCTCTGTTTCTGTCTCTGTCTCTGTCCCTGTTTCTGTCTCTGTCTTTGTCTCTGTCTCTGTCTCTGTCTCTGTCTTTGTCTCTGTCTGTGTCTGTGCCTCTGCCTCTGTCTCCGTCTCTGTCTCTGTCCCTATCTCTGCCTCTGTCTCTGTCCCCGTATCTGTCTCTGTCTCTGTCTCTGTCTCTGTTTCTGTCTCTGTCCCTGTCTCTGTCTCTGTCTCCGCCTCTGTCTCTGTCCCTGTCCCTCTCCCTGTCCCTGTCGCTGTCTCTGTCTCTGTCTCTGTCTCTGTCTCTGTCTCTGTCTCTGTCTCTGTCTCTGTCTCTGCCTCTGTCTCCATCTCTGTCTCTGTCTCTATCTCTGTCTCTGTCTCTGTCTCTATCTCTGTCTCTGTCTCTGTCTCTGGGTCTCTGCCTGTGTGCCTCTGCCTCTGTCTCTTTGTCTCTGTCTCTGTCCCTATCTCTGCCTCTGTCTCTGTCCCCGTATCTGTCTCTGTCTCTGTCTCTGTCTCTGTTTCTGTTTCTGTCCCTGTCTCTGTCTCTGTCTCCGCCTCTGTCTCTGTCCCTGTCCCTCTCCCTGTCCCTGTCGCTGTCTCTGTCTCTGTCTCTGTCTCTGTCTCTGTCTCTGTCTCTGTCTCTGCCTCTGTCTCTGTCTCTGTCTCTGTCTCTGTCGCTGTCTCTCCCTCTGTCTCTGTTTCTGTCTCTGTCTCTGGCTCTGTCTCTGCCTCTGTCTCTGTCTCTGTCGCTGTCTCTCCCTCTGTCTCTGTCTCTGTCTCTGTCTCTGTCTCTGTCTCTGTCTCTGTCTCTGTCTCTGTCTCTGTCTCTGTCTCCGTGCCTGTCTCTGTCTCTGTCTCTGTCTCTTTCCCTGTCTGAGACTCTGCCACTGTCTCTGTCTCTGTCTCTGTCTCTGTCTCTGTCTCTGTCTCTGTCTCTGTCTCTGTCTCTGTCTCTGTCTCTGTCTCTGTCCCTGTTTTTGTCTCTGTCTCTGTATCCGTCTTTGTCTCTGCCTCTGTCTCAGTCTCTGCGTCTGTCTCGGTCTTTGTCTCCGTGTCTGTCTCTGTCTCTGTCTCTGTCACTGTCTCCGTCTCTGTCTCTGTCTCTGTCTCTGTCTCTGTCTCTGTCTCTGTCTCTGTCTCTGTCTCTGTCTCTGTCTCTGCCTCTGTCTCTGTCTCTGTCTCTGTCTCTGACTCTGTCTCTGTCTCTGTCTCTGTCTCTGTCTCTGTCTCTGTCTCTGTCTCTGTCTCTGTCTCTGTCTCTGTCTCTGTCTCTGTCTCTGTCTCTGTCTTTGTCTCTGTCTGTGTCTGTGCCTCTGCCTCTGTCTCCGTCTCTGTCTCTGTCTCTATCTCTGCCTCTGTCTCTGTCCCCGTATCTGTCTCTGTCTCTGTCTCTGTCTCTGTCTCTGTCTCTGTCTCTGTCTCTGTCCCTGTTTTTGTCTCTGTCTCTGTATCCGTCTCTGCCTCTGTCTCCGTCTCTGTCTCTGTCTCTGTCTCTGTCCCTGTCTCTGTCTCTGTCTCTGTCTCTGTCTCTGTCTCCGTCTCTGTCTCTGTCTCTGTCTCTGTCTTTGTCTCTGTCTCTGTCTCTGTTTCTGTCTCTGTCTCTGTCCCTGTTTCTGTCTCTGTCTTTGTCTCTGTCTCTGTCTCTGTCACTGTCTCCGTCTCTGTCTCTGTCTCTGTCTCTGTCTCTGTCTCTGTCTCTGTCTCTGTCTCTGTCTCTGTCTCTGTCTCTGTCTCTGTCTCTGTCTCTGTCTCTGTCTCTGTCTCTGTCTCTGTCTCTGTCTCTGTCTCTGTCTCTATCTCTGCCTCTGTCTCTGTCCCCGTATCTGTCTCCGTCTCTGTTTCTGTCTCTGTCTCTGTCTCTGTCTCTGTCTCCGCCTCTGTCTCTGTCCCTGTCCCTCTCCCTGTCCCTGTCGCTGTCTCTGCCTCTGTCTCTGTCTCTGTCTCTGTCTCTGTCTCGGCCTCTGTCTCTGTCTCTGTCTCTGTCTCTGTCTCTATCTCTGTCTCTGTCTCTGTTTCTGTCTCTGTCTCTGTCCCTGTTTCTGTCTCTGTCTCTATCTCTGTCTCTGTCTCTGTTTCTGTCTCTGTCTCTGTCCCTGTTTCTGTCTCTGTCTTTGTCTCTGTCTCTGTCTCTGTCACTGTCTCGGTCTCTGTCTCTGTCTCTGTCTCTGTCTCTGCCTCTGTCTCTGTCCCTGTCCCCCTCCCTGTCCCTGTCGCTGTCTCTGTCTCTGTCTCTGTCTCTGTCTCTGTCTCTACCTCTGTCTGTGTCTCTGTCTCTGTCTCTGTCTCTGTCTATGCATCTGTCTCTGTCCCTGTCTCCGTCTCTGTCTCTGTCTCTGTCTTTGTCTCTGTCTCTGTCTCTGTTTCTGTCTCTGTCTCTGTCCCTGTTTCTGTCTCTGTCTTTGTCTCTGTCTCTGTCTCTGTCTCTGTCTTTGTCTCTGTCTGTGTCTGTGCCTCTGCCTCTGTCTCCGTCTCTGTCTCTGTCCCTATCTCTGCCTCTGTCTCTGTCCCCGTATCTGTCTCTGTCTCTGTCTCTGTCTCTGTTTCTGTCTCTGTCCCTGTCTCTGTCTCTGTCTCCGCCTCTGTCTCTGTCCCTGTCCCTCTCCCTGTCCCTGTCGCTGTCTCTGTCTCTGTCTCTGTCGCTGTCTCTCCCTCTGTCTCTGTTTCTGTCTCTGTCTCTGGCTCTGTCTCTGCCTCTGTCTCTGTCTCTGTCGCTGTCTCTCCCTCTGTCTCTGTCTCTGTCTCTGGCTCTGTCTCTGCCTCTGTCTCGTTCTCCGTCTCTGTCTCTGTCTCTGCCTCTATCTCCGTCGATGTCTCTGTCTCTGTCCCTGTCTCTGTCTCTGTCTCTGTTTCTGTCTCTGCCTCTGTCTCTGTCTCTGTCTCAGTCTCTGCCTCTGTCTCTGTCTCTGTCTCTGTCTGTCTCTGCCTCTGTCTCGGTCTTTGTCTCCGTCTCTGTCTCTGTCTCTGTCTTTGCCTCTGTCTCTGTCTCTGTCTGTGTCTCTGCCTCTGTCTCGGGCTTTGTCTCCGTCTCTGTGTCTATCTCTGCCTCTGTCTCTGTCCCTGTCTCTGTCTCTGTCTCTGTCTCCGTCTTTGTCTCTGTCCGTGTCTCTGCCTCTTACTCGGCCTTTGTCTCCGTCTCTGT
Organism: Megachile willughbiella; assembly: GCA_945859595.2. Classification (NCBI taxonomy): domain Eukaryota; kingdom Metazoa; phylum Arthropoda; class Insecta; order Hymenoptera; family Megachilidae; genus Megachile; species Megachile willughbiella. The sequence goes on along the minus strand of CAMAOD020000013.1, from coordinate 862,462 downwards.
CTCTGTCTCTGTCTCTGTCTCTGTCTCTGTCTCTGTCTCTGTCTCTCTCACTGTCTCTGTCTCTGTCTCTGCCTTTGCCTCTGTCTCAGTCTCTGCGTCCGTCTCTGTCTCTGTCTGCGTCTCTGTCTCTGTCTCTGTCTCTGTCTATGTCTCTGTCTCTGTCTCTGTCCCTGTCTATGCCTCTGTCTCTGTCTCTGTCTCCGTCTCTGTCTCTGTCTCTGTCTCTGTCTCTATCTCTGCCTCTGTCTCTGTCTCTGTCTCTGTCGCTGTCTCTCCCTCTGTCTCTGCTTCCGTCTCTGTCCCTGGCTCAGTCTCTGCGTCCGTCTCTGCCTCTGTCTCCGTCTCTGCCTCTGTCTCTGTCTCTGTCTCTGTCTCTGTCTCTGTCTCTGTCTCTGTCTCTGTCTCTGTCTCTGTCTCTGTTTCTGTCTCCGTCTATGTCTCTGTCTCTGTCTCTGTCTCTGTCTCTGTCTCTGTCTCTGTCTCTGTCTCCGTCTCTGTCTCTGTCTCTGTCTCTGTCTCTGTCTCTGTCTCTGCCTCTGTCTCTGTCTCTGTCTCTGTCTCAGTCTCTGTCTCTGTCTCTGTCTCTGTCTCCGTGCCTGTCTCTGTCTCTGTCTCTGTCTCTTTCCCTGTCTGAGACTCTGCCACTGTCTCTGTCTCTGTCTCTGTCTCTGTCTCTGTCTCTGTCTCTGTCTCTGTCTCTGTCTCTGTCCATGTCTCTGTCCCTGTTTTTGTCTCTGTCTCTGTATCCGTCTTTGTCTCTGCCTCTGTCTCAGTCTCTGCGTCTGTCTCGGTCTTTGTCTCCGTGTCTGTCTCTGTCTCTGTCTCTGTCACTGTCTCCGTCTCTGTCTCTGTCTCTGTCTCTGTCTCTGTCTCTGTCTCTGTCTCTGTCTCTGTCTCTGTCTCTGCCTCTGTCTCTGTCTCTGTCTCTGTCGCTGTCTCTCCCTCTGTCTCTGCTTCCGTCTCTGTCCCTGGCTCAGTCTCTGCGTCCGTCTCTGTCTCTGTCTCCGTCTCTGCCTCTGTCTCTGTCTCTGTCTCTGTCTCTGTCTCTGTCCCTGTCTCTGTCTCTGTCTCTGTCTCTGTCTCTGTCTCTGTCTCCGTATCTGTTTCTGTCTCTGTCTCTGTCTCTTTCTCTGTCTGAGACTCTGCCTCTGTCTCTGTCTCTGTCTCTGTCTCTGTCTCTGTCTCTGTCTCTGTCTCTGTCTCTGTCTCTGTCTCTGTCTCTGTCTCTGTCTCTGTCTCTGTCTCTGTCTCTGTCTCTGTCTCTGTCGCTGCCTCTGCCTCTGTCTCGGTCTTTGTCTCCGTTTCTGTCTCTGTCCCTGTCTCTGTCTCTGTCTCTGTCTCTGTCCCTGTCTCTGTCTCTGTCTCTGTCTCTGTCTCTGTCTCTGCCTCCGTCTCTCTCTCCGTCTCTGTCTGTGCCTCTGTCTCTGCCCTGTCTCTGTCTCTGTCGCTGCCTCTGCCTCTGTCTCGGTCTTTGTCTCCGTTTCTGTCTCTGTCTCTGTCTCTGTCTCTGTCTCTGTCTCTGTCTCTGTCTCTGTCTCTGTCTCTGTCTCTGTCTCTGTCTCTGTCTCTGTCTCTGTCTTTGTCTCTGTCTCTGTCTCTGTCTCTGTCTATGTCTCTGTCTCTGTCTCTGTCTCTGTCTCTGTCTCTGTCTCTGTCTCTGCCTCTGTCTCTGTCTCTGTCTCTGTCTCTGTCTCTGTCTCTGTCTCTGTCTCTGTCTCTGTCTCTGTCTCTGTCTCTGTCTCTGTCTCTGTCTCTGTCTCTGTCTCTGTCTCTGTCTCCGTGCCTGTCTCTGTCTCTGTCTCTGTCTCTTTCCCTGTCTGAGACTCTGCCACTGTCTCTGTCTCTGTCTCTGTCTCTGTCTCTCTCTCTGTCTCTGTCTCTGTCTCTGTCTCTGTCTCTGTCTCTGTCTCTGTCTCTGTCTCTGTCTCTGTCTCTGTCTCTGTCTCTGTCTCTGTCTCTGTCTCTGTCTCTGTCTCTGTCTCTGTCTCTGTCTCTGTCTCTGTCTCTGTCTCTGTCTCTGTCTCTGTCTCTGTCTCTGTCTCTGTCTCTGTCTCTGTCTCTGTCTCTGTCTCTGTCTCCGTGCCTGTCTCTGTCTCTGTCTCTGTCTCTTTCCCTGTCTGAGACTCTGCCACTGTCTCTGTCTCTGTCTCTGTCTCTGTCTCTGTCTCTGTCTCTGTCTCTGTCTCTGTCTCTGTCTCTGTCCCTGTTTTTGTCTCTGTCTCTGTATCCGTCTTTGTCTCTGCCTCTGTCTCAATCTCTGCGTCTGTCTCGGTCTTTGTCTCCGTGTCTGTCTCTGTCTCTGTCTCTGTCACTGTCTCCGTCTCTGTCTCTGTCTCTGTCTCTGCCTCTGTCTCTGTCTCTGTCTCTGTCTGTCTCTGCCTCTGTCTCGGTCTTTGTCTCCGTCTCTGTCTCTGTCTCTGTCTTTGCCTCTGTCTCTGTCTCTGTCTGTGTCTCTGCCTCTGTCTCGGGCTTTGTCTCCGTCTCTGTGTCTATCTCTGCCTCTGTCTCTGTTCCTGTCTCTGTCTCTGTCTCTGTCTCCGTCTTTGTCTCTGTCCGTGTCTCTGCCTCTTACTCGGCCTTTGTCTCCGTCTCTGTCTCTGTCTCTGTCTCTGTCTCTGTCTCTGTCTCTGTCTCTGTCTCTCTCACTGTCTCTGTCTCTGTCTCTGCCTTTGCCTCTGTCTCAGTCTCTGCGTCCGTCTCTGTCTCTGTCTGCGTCTCTGTCTCTGTCTCTGTCTCTGTCTATGTCTCTGTCTCTGTCTCTGTCCCTGTCTATGCCTCTGTCTCTGTCTCTGTCTCCGTCTCTGTCTCTGTCTCTGTCTCTATCTCTGCCTCTGTCTCTGTCTCTGTCTCTGTCGCTGTCTCTCCCTCTGTCTCTGCTTCCGTCTCTGTCCCTGGCTCAGTCTCTGCGTCCGTCTCTGCCTCTGTCTCCGTCTCTGCCTCTGTCTCTGTCTCTGTCTCTGTCTCTGTCTCTGTCTCTGTCTCTGTCTCTGTCTCTGTCTCTGTCTCTGTTTCTGTCTCCGTCTATGTCTCTGTCTCTGTCTCTGTCTCTGTCTCTGTCTCTGTCTCTGTCTCTGTCTCTGTCTCCGTCTCTGTCTCTGTCTCTGTCTCTGTCTCTGTCTCTGCCTCTGTCTCTGTCTCTGTCTCTGTCTCAGTCTCTGTCTCTGTCTCTGTCTCTGTCTCCGTGCCTGTCTCTGTCTCTGTCTCTGTCTCTTTCCCTGTCTGAGACTCTGCCACTGTCTCTGTCTCTGTCTCTGTCTCTGTCTCTGTCTCTGTCTCTGTCTCTGTCTCTGTCTCTGTCTCTGTCCCTGTTTTTGTCTCTGTCTCTGTATCCGTCTTTGTCTCTGCCTCTGTCTCAGTCTCTGCGTCTGTCTCGGTCTTTGTCTCCGTGTCTGTCTCTGTCTCTGTCTCTGTCACTGTCTCCGTCTCTGTCTCTGTCTCTGTCTCTGTCTCTGTCTCTGTCTCTGTCTCTGTCTCTGCCTCTGTCTCTGTCTCTGTCTCTGTCGCTGTCTCTCCCTCTGTCTCTGCTTCCGTCTCTGTCCCTGGCTCAGTCTCTGCGTCCGTCTCTGTCTCTGTCTCCGTCTCTGCCTCTGTCTCTGTCTCTGTCTCTGTCTCTGTCTCTGTCCCTGTCTCTGTCTCTGTCTCTGTCTCTGTCTCTGTCTCTGTCTCTGTCTCCGTATCTTTTTCTGTCTCTGTCTCTGTCTCTTTCTCTGTCTGAGACTCTGCCTCTGTCTCTGTCTCTGTCTCTGTCTCTGTCTCTGTCTCTGTCTCTGTCTCTGTCTCTGTTTCTGTCTCTGTCTCTGTCTCTGTCTCTGTCTCTGTCTCTGTCTCTGTCTCTGTCGCTGCCTCTGCCTCTGTCTCGGTCTTTGTCTCCGTTTCTGTCTCTGTCTCTGTCTCCGTCTCTGTCTCTGTCTCTGTCTCTGTCTCTGTCTCTGTCTCTGTCTCTGTCTCTGTCTCTGTCTCTGCCTCCGTCTCTCTCTCCGTCTCTGTCTGTGCCTCTGTCTCTGCCCTGTCTCTGTCTCTGTCGCTGCCTCTGCCTCTGTCTCGGTCTTTGTCTCCGTTTCTGTCTCTGTCTCTGTCTCTGTCTCTGTCTCTGTCTCTGTCTCTGTCTCTGTCTCTGTCTCTGTCTCTGTCTCTGTCTCTGTCTCTGTCTCTGTCTTTGTCTCTGTCTTTGTCTCTGTCTCTGTCTCTGTCTCTGTCTATGTCTCTGTCTCTGTCTCTGTCTCTGTCTCTGTCTCTGTCTCTGTCTCTGCCTCTGTCTCTGTCTCTGTCTCTGTCGCTGTCTCTCCCTCTGTCTCTGCTTCCGTCTCTGTCCCTGGCTCAGTCTCTGCGTCCGTCTCTGTCTCTGTCTCCGTCTCTGCCTCTGTCTCTGTCTCTGTCTCTGTCTCTGTCTCTGTCCCTGTCTCTGTCTCTGTCTCTGTCTCTGTCTCTGTCTCTGTCTCTGTCTCCGTATCTGTTTCTGTCTCTGCCTCTGTCTCTTTCTCTGTCTGAGACTCTGCCTCTGTCTCTGTCTCTGTCTCTGTCTCTGTCTCTGTCTCTGTCTCTGTCTCTGCCTCTGTCTCTGTCTCTGTCTCTGTCTCAGTCTCTGTCTCTGTCTCTGTCTCTGTCTCCGTGCCTGTCTCTGTCTCTGTCTCTGTCTCTTTCCCTGTCTGAGACTCTGCCACTGTCTCTGTCTCTGTCTCTGTCTCTGTCTCTGTCTCTGTCTCTGTCTCTGTCTCTGTCTCTGTCTCTGTCCCTGTTTTTGTCTCTGTCTCTGTATCCGTCTTTGTCTCTGCCTCTGTCTCAGTCTCTGCGTCTGTCTCGGTCTTTGTCTCCGTGTCTGTCTCTGTCTCTGTCTCTGTCACTGTCTCCGTCTCTGTCTCTGTCTCTGTCTCTGTCTCTGTCTCTGTCTCTGTCTCTGTCTCTGTCTCTGCCTCTGTCTCTGTCTCTGTCTCTGTCGCTGTCTCTCCCTCTGTCTCTGCTTCCGTCTCTGTCCCTGGCTCAGTCTCTGCGTCCGTCTCTGTCTCTGTCTCCGTCTCTGCCTCTGTCTCTGTCTCTGTCTCTGTCTCTGTCTCTGTCCCTGTCTCTGTCTCTGTCTCTGTCTCTGTCTCTGTCTCTGTCTCCGTATCTTTTTCTGTCTCTGTCTCTGTCTCTTTCTCTGTCTGAGACTCTGCCTCTGTCTCTGTCTCTGTCTCTGTCTCTGTCTCTGTCTCTGTCTCTGTCTCTGTCTCTGTTTCTGTCTCTGTCTCTGTCTCTGTCTCTGTCTCTGTCTCTGTCTCTGTCTCTGTCGCTGCCTCTGCCTCTGTCTCGGTCTTTGTCTCCGTTTCTGTCTCTGTCTCTGTCTCTGTCTCTGTCTCTGTCTCTGTCTCTGTCTCTGTCTCTGTCTCTGTCTCTGTCTCTGTCTCTGTCTCTGCCTCCGTCTCTCTCTCCGTCTCTGTCTGTGCCTCTGTCTCTGCCCTGTCTCTGTCTCTGTCGCTGTCTCTGTCTCTGTCTCTGTCTCTGTCTCCGTATCTGTTTCTGTCTCTGCCTCTGTCTCTTTCTCTGTCTGAGACTCTGCCTCTGTCTCTGTCTCTGTCTCTGTCTCTGTCTCTGTCTCTGTCTCTGTCTCTGTCTCTGTCTCTGTCTCTGTCTCTGTCTCTGTCTCTGTCTCTGTCTCTGTCTCTGTCTCTGTCTCTGTCTCTGTCTCTGTCTCTGTCTCTGTCTCTGTCTCTGTCTCTGTCTCTGTCTCTGTCTCTGTCTCTGTCTCTGTCTCTGTCTCCGTGCCTGTCTCTGTCTCTGTCTCTGTCTCTTTCCCTGTCTGAGACTCTGCCACTGTCTCTGTCTCTGTCTCTGTCTCTGTCTCTGTCTCTGTCTCTGTCTCTGTCTCTGTCTCTGTCTCTGTCCCTGTTTTTGTCTCTGTCTCTGTATCCGTCTTTGTCTCTGCCTCTGTCTCAGTCTCTGCGTCTGTCTCGGTCTTTGTCTCCGTGTCTGTCTCTGTCTCTGTCTCTGTCACTGTCTCCGTCTCTGTCTCTGTCTCTGTCTCTGTCTCTGTCTCTGTCTCTGTCTCTGTCTCTGTCTCTGCCTCTGTCTCTGTCTCTGTCTCTGTCTCTGACTCTGTCTCTGTCTCTGTCTCTGTCTCTGTCTCTGTCTCTGTCTCTGTCTCTGTCTCTGTCTCTGTCTCTGTCTCTGTCTCTGTCTCTGTCTCTGTCTCTGTCTCTGTCTCTGTCTTTGTCTCTGTCTGTGTCTGTGCCTCTGCCTCTGTCTCCGTCTCTGTCTCTGTCTCTATCTCTGCCTCTGTCTCTGTCCCCGTATCTGTCTCTGTCTCTGTCTCTGTCTCTGTCTCTGTCTCTGTCTCTGTCTGTGTCTCTGTTTCTGTCTCTGTCTCTGGCTCTGTCTCTGCCTCTGTCTCTGTCTCTGTCGCTGTCTCTCCCTCTGTCTCTGTCTCTGTCTCTGTCTCTGTCTCTGTCTCTGTCTCTGTCTCTGTTTCTGTCTCTGTCCCTGTCTCTGTCTCTGTCTCCGCCTCTGTCTCTGTCCCTGTCCCTCTCCCTGTCCCTGTCGCTGTCTCTGTCTCTGTCTCTGTCTCTGTCTCTGTCTCTGTCTCTGTCTCTGTCTCTGCCTCTGTCTCTGTCTCTGTCTCTGTCTCTGTCTCTGTCTCTGTCTCTGTCTCTGTCTCTGTCTCTGTCTCTGTCTCTATCTCTGCCTCTGTCTCTGTCCCCGTATCTGTCTCCGTCTCTGTTTCTGTCTCTGTCTCTGTCTCTGTCTCTGTCTCCGCCTCTGTCTCTGTCCCTGTCCCTCTCCCTGTCCCTGTCGCTGTCTCTGCCTCTGTCTCTGTCTCTGTCTCTGTCTCTGTCTCTGCCTCTGTCTCTGTCTCTTTCTCTGTCTCTGTCTCTATCTCTGTCTCTGTCTCTGTTTCTGTCTCTGTCTCTGTCCCTGTTTCTGTCTCTGTCTCTATCTCTGTCTCTGTCTCTGTTTCTGTCTCTGTCTCTGTCCCTGTTACTGTCTCTGTCTTTGTCTCTGTCTCTGTCTCTGTCACTGTCTCGGTCTCTGTCTCTGTCTCTGTCTCTGTCTCTGCCTCTGTCTCTGTCCCTGTCCCTCTCCCTGTCCCTGTCGCTGTCTCTGTCTCTGTCTTTGTCTCTGTCTCTGTCTCTACCTCTGTCTCTGTCTCTGTCTCTGTCTCTGTCTCTGTCTATGCATCTGTCTCTGTCCCTGTCTCCGTCTCTGTCCCTGTCTCTGTCTTTGTCTCTGTCTCTGTCTCTGTTTCTGTCTCTGTCTCTGTCCCTGTTTCTGTCTCTGTCTTTGTCTCTGTCTCTGTCTCTGTCTCTGTCTTTGTCTCTGTCTGTGTCTGTGCCTCTGCCTCTGTCTCCGTCTCTGTCTCTGTCCCTATCTCTGTCTCTGTCTCTGTCCCCGTATCTGTCTCTGTCTCTGTCTCTGTCTCTGTTTCTGTCTCTGTCCCTGTCTCTGTCTCTGTCTCCGCCTCTGTCTCTGTCCCTGTCCCTCTCCCTGTCCCTGTCGCTGTCTCTGTCTCTGTCTCTGTCTCTGTCTCTGTCTCTGTCTCTGTCTCTGTCTCTGCCTCTGTCTCCATCTCTGTCTCTGTCTCTATCTCTGTCTCTGTCTCTGTCTCTATCTCTGTCTCTGTCTCTGTCTCTGGGTCTCTGCCTGTGTGCCTCTGCCTCTGTCTCTTTGTCTCTGTCTCTGTCCCTATCTCTGCCTCTGTCTCTGTCCCCGTATCTGTCTCTGTCTCTGTCTCTGTCTCTGTTTCTGTTTCTGTCCCTGTCTCTGTCTCTGTCTCCGCCTCTGTCTCTGTCCCTGTCCCTCTCCCTGTCCCTGTCGCTGTCTCTGTCTCTGTCTCTGTCTCTGTCTCTGTCTCTGTCTCTGTCTCTGCCTCTGTCTCTGTCTCTGTCTCTGTCTCTGTCGCTGTCTCTCCCTCTGTCTCTGTTTCTGTCTCTGTCTCTGGCTCTGTCTCTGCCTCTGTCTCTGTCTCTGTCGCTGTCTCTCCCTCTGTCTCTGTCTCTGTCTCTGTCTCTGTCTCTGTCTCTGTCTCTGTCTCTGTCTCTGTCTCTGTCTCTGTCTCTGTCTCCGTGCCTGTCTCTGTCTCTGTCTCTGTCTCTTTCCCTGTCTGAGACTCTGCCACTGTCTCTGTCTCTGTCTCTGTCTCTGTCTCTGTCTCTGTCTCTGTCTCTGTCTCTGTCTCTGTCTCTGTCTCTGTCCCTGTTTTTGTCTCTGTCTCTGTATCCGTCTTTGTCTCTGCCTCTGTCTCAGTCTCTGCGTCTGTCTCGGTCTTTGTCTCCGTGTCTGTCTCTGTCTCTGTCTCTGTCACTGTCTCCGTCTCTGTCTCTGTCTCTGTCTCTGTCTCTGTCTCTGTCTCTGTCTCTGTCTCTGTCTCTGTCTCTGCCTCTGTCTCTGTCTCTGTCTCTGTCTCTGTCTCTGTCTCTGTCTCTGTCTCTGTCTCTGTCTCTGTCTCTGTCTCTGTCTCTGTCTCTGTCTCTGTCTTTGTCTCTGTCTGTGTCTGTGCCTCTGCCTCTGTCTCCGTCTCTGTCTCTGTCTCTATCTCTGCCTCTGTCTCTGTCCCCGTATCTGTCTCTGTCTCTGTCTCTGTCTCTGTCTCTGTCTCTGTCTCTGTCTCTGTCCCTGTTTTTGTCTCTGTCTCTGTATCCGTCTCTGCCTCTGTCTCTGTCTCTGTCTCTGTCTCTGTCTCTGTCCCTGTCTCTGTCTCTGTCTCTGTCTCTGTCTCTGTCTCCGTCTCTGTCTCTGTCTCTGTCTCTGTCTTTGTCTCTGTCTCTGTCTCTGTTTCTGTCTCTGTCTCTGTCCCTGTTTCTGTCTCTGTCTTTGTCTCTGTCTCTGTCTCTGTCACTGTCTCCGTCTCTGTCTCTGTCTCTGTCTCTGTCTCTGTCTCTGTCTCTGTCTCTGTCTCTGTCTCTGTCTCTGTCTCTGTCTCTGTCTCTGTCTCTGTCTCTGTCTCTGTCTCTGTCTCTGTCTCTGTCTCTGTCTCTGTCTCTATCTCTGCCTCTGTCTCTGTCCCCGTATCTGTCTCCGTCTCTGTTTCTGTCTCTGTCTCTGTCTCTGTCTCTGTCTCCGCCTCTGTCTCTGTCCCTGTCCCTCTCCCTGTCCCTGTCGCTGTCTCTGCCTCTGTCTCTGTCTCTGTCTCTGTCTCTGTCTCGGCCTCTGTCTCTGTCTCTGTCTCTGTCTCTGTCTCTATCTCTGTCTCTGTCTCTGTTTCTGTCTCTGTCTCTGTCCCTGTTTCTGTCTCTGTCTCTATCTCTGTCTCTGTCTCTGTTTCTGTCTCTGTCTCTGTCCCTGTTTCTGTCTCTGTCTTTGTCTCTGTCTCTGTCTCTGTCACTGTCTCGGTCTCTGTCTCTGTCTCTGTCTCTGTCTCTGCCTCTGTCTCTGTCCCTGTCCCCCTCCCTGTCCCTGTCGCTGTCTCTGTCTCTGTCTCTGTCTCTGTCTCTGTCTCTACCTCTGTCTGTGTCTCTGTCTCTGTCTCTGTCTCTGTCTATGCATCTGTCTCTGTCCCTGTCTCCGTCTCTGTCTCTGTCTCTGTCTTTGTCTCTGTCTCTGTCTCTGTTTCTGTCTCTGTCTCTGTCCCTGTTTCTGTCTCTGTCTTTGTCTCTGTCTCTGTCTCTGTCTCTGTCTTTGTCTCTGTCTGTGTCTGTGCCTCTGCCTCTGTCTCCGTCTCTGTCTCTGTCCCTATCTCTGCCTCTGTCTCTGTCCCCGTATCTGTCTCTGTCTCTGTCTCTGTTTCTGTCTCTGTCCCTGTCTCTGTCTCTGTCTCCGCCTCTGTCTCTGTCCCTGTCCCTCTCCCTGTCCCTGTCGCTGTCTCTGTCTCTGTCTCTGTCGCTGTCTCTCCCTCTGTCTCTGTTTCTGTCTCTGTCTCTGGCTCTGTCTCTGCCTCTGTCTCTGTCTCTGTCGCTGTCTCTCCCTCTGTCTCTGTCTCTGTCTCTGGCTCTGTCTCTGCCTCTGTCTCGTTCTCCGTCTCTGTCTCTGTCTCTGCCTCTATCTCCGTCGATGTCTCTGTCTCTGTCCCTGTCTCTGTCTCTGTCTCTGTTTCTGTCTCTGCCTCTGTCTCTGTCTCTGTCTCAGTCTCTGCCTCTGTCTCTGTCTCTGTCTCTGTCTGTCTCTGCCTCTGTCTCGGTCTTTGTCTCCGTCTCTGTCTCTGTCTCTGTCTTTGCCTCTGTCTCTGTCTCTGTCTGTGTCTCTGCCTCTGTCTCGGGCTTTGTCTCCGTCTCTGTGTCTATCTCTGCCTCTGTCTCTGTCCCTGTCTCTGTCTCTGTCTCTGTCTCCGTCTTTGTCTCTGTCCGTGTCTCTGCCTCTTACTCGGCCTTTGTCTCCGTCTCTGTCTCTGTCTCTGTCTCTGTCTCTGTCTCTGTCTCTGTCTCTGTCTCTCTCACTGTCTCTGTCTCTGTCTCTGCCTTTGCCTCTGTCTCAGTCTCTGCGTCCGTCTCTGTCTCTGTCTGCGTCTCTGTCTCTGTCTCTGTCTCTGTCTATGTCTCTGTCTCTGTCTCTGTCCCTGTCTATGCCTCTGTCTCTGTCTCTGTCTCCGTCTCTGTCTCTGTCTCTGTCTCTGTCTCTATCTCTGCCTCTGTCTCTGTCTCTGTCTCTGTCGCTGTCTCTCCCTCTGTCTCTGCTTCCGTCTCTGTCCCTGGCTCAGTCTCTGCGTCCGTCTCTGCCTCTGTCTCCGTCTCTGCCTCTGTCTCTGTCTCTGTCTCTGTCTCTGTCTCTGTCTCTGTCTCTGTCTCTGTCTCTGTCTCTGTCTCTGTTTCTGTCTCCGTCTATGTCTCTGTCTCTGTCTCTGTCTCTGTCTCTGTCTCTGTCTCTGTCTCTGTCTCCGTCTCTGTCTCTGTCTCTGTCTCTGTCTCTGTCTCTGTCTCTGCCTCTGTCTCTGTCTCTGTCTCTGTCTCAGTCTCTGTCTCTGTCTCTGTCTCTGTCTCCGTGCCTGTCTCTGTCTCTGTCTCTGTCTCTTTCCCTGTCTGAGACTCTGCCACTGTCTCTGTCTCTGTCTCTGTCTCTGTCTCTGTCTCTGTCTCTGTCTCTGTCTCTGTCTCTGTCCATGTCTCTGTCCCTGTTTTTGTCTCTGTCTCTGTATCCGTCTTTGTCTCTGCCTCTGTCTCAGTCTCTGCGTCTGTCTCGGTCTTTGTCTCCGTGTCTGTCTCTGTCTCTGTCTCTGTCACTGTCTCCGTCTCTGTCTCTGTCTCTGTCTCTGTCTCTGTCTCTGTCTCTGTCTCTGTCTCTGTCTCTGTCTCTGCCTCTGTCTCTGTCTCTGTCTCTGTCGCTGTCTCTCCCTCTGTCTCTGCTTCCGTCTCTGTCCCTGGCTCAGTCTCTGCGTCCGTCTCTGTCTCTGTCTCCGTCTCTGCCTCTGTCTCTGTCTCTGTCTCTGTCTCTGTCTCTGTCCCTGTCTCTGTCTCTGTCTCTGTCTCTGTCTCTGTCTCTGTCTCCGTATCTGTTTCTGTCTCTGTCTCTGTCTCTTTCTCTGTCTGAGACTCTGCCTCTGTCTCTGTCTCTGTCTCTGTCTCTGTCTCTGTCTCTGTCTCTGTCTCTGTCTCTGTCTCTGTCTCTGTCTCTGTCTCTGTCTCTGTCTCTGTCTCTGTCTCTGTCTCTGTCTCTGTCTCTGTCTCTGTCGCTGCCTCTGCCTCTGTCTCGGTCTTTGTCTCCGTTTCTGTCTCTGTCCCTGTCTCTGTCTCTGTCTCTGTCTCTGTCCCTGTCTCTGTCTCTGTCTCTGTCTCTGTCTCTGTCTCTGCCTCCGTCTCTCTCTCCGTCTCTGTCTGTGCCTCTGTCTCTGCCCTGTCTCTGTCTCTGTCGCTGCCTCTGCCTCTGTCTCGGTCTTTGTCTCCGTTTCTGTCTCTGTCTCTGTCTCTGTCTCTGTCTCTGTCTCTGTCTCTGTCTCTGTCTCTGTCTCTGTCTCTGTCTCTGTCTCTGTCTCTGTCTCTGTCTTTGTCTCTGTCTCTGTCTCTGTCTCTGTCTATGTCTCTGTCTCTGTCTCTGTCTCTGTCTCTGTCTCTGTCTCTGTCTCTGCCTCTGTCTCTGTCTCTGTCTCTGTCTCTGTCTCTGTCTCTGTCTCTGTCTCTGTCTCTGTCTCTGTCTCTGTCTCTGTCTCTGTCTCTGTCTCTGTCTCTGTCTCTGTCTCTGTCTCCGTGCCTGTCTCTGTCTCTGTCTCTGTCTCTTTCCCTGTCTGAGACTCTGCCACTGTCTCTGTCTCTGTCTCTGTCTCTGTCTCTCTCTCTGTCTCTGTCTCTGTCTCTGTCTCTGTCTCTGTCTCTGTCTCTGTCTCTGTCTCTGTCTCTGTCTCTGTCTCTGTCTCTGTCTCTGTCTCTGTCTCTGTCTCTGTCTCTGTCTCTGTCTCTGTCTCTGTCTCTGTCTCTGTCTCTGTCTCTGTCTCTGTCTCCGTGCCTGTCTCTGTCTCTGTCTCTGTCTCTTTCCCTGTCTGAGACTCTGCCACTGTCTCTGTCTCTGTCTCTGTCTCTGTCTCTGTCTCTGTCTCTGTCTCTGTCTCTGTCTCTGTCTCTGTCCCTGTTTTTGTCTCTGTCTCTGTATCCGTCTTTGTCTCTGCCTCTGTCTCAATCTCTGCGTCTGTCTCGGTCTTTGTCTCCGTGTCTGTCTCTGTCTCTGTCTCTGTCACTGTCTCCGTCTCTGTCTCTGTCTCTGTCTCTGCCTCTGTCTCTGTCTCTGTCTCTGTCTGTCTCTGCCTCTGTCTCGGTCTTTGTCTCCGTCTCTGTCTCTGTCTCTGTCTTTGCCTCTGTCTCTGTCTCTGTCTGTGTCTCTGCCTCTGTCTCGGGCTTTGTCTCCGTCTCTGTGTCTATCTCTGCCTCTGTCTCTGTTCCTGTCTCTGTCTCTGTCTCTGTCTCCGTCTTTGTCTCTGTCCGTGTCTCTGCCTCTTACTCGGCCTTTGTCTCCGTCTCTGTCTCTGTCTCTGTCTCTGTCTCTGTCTCTGTCTCTGTCTCTGTCTCTCTCACTGTCTCTGTCTCTGTCTCTGCCTTTGCCTCTGTCTCAGTCTCTGCGTCCGTCTCTGTCTCTGTCTGCGTCTCTGTCTCTGTCTCTGTCTCTGTCTATGTCTCTGTCTCTGTCTCTGTCCCTGTCTATGCCTCTGTCTCTGTCTCTGTCTCCGTCTCTGTCTCTGTCTCTGTCTCTATCTCTGCCTCTGTCTCTGTCTCTGTCTCTGTCGCTGTCTCTCCCTCTGTCTCTGCTTCCGTCTCTGTCCCTGGCTCAGTCTCTGCGTCCGTCTCTGCCTCTGTCTCCGTCTCTGCCTCTGTCTCTGTCTCTGTCTCTGTCTCTGCCTCTGTCTCTGTCTCTGTCTCTGTCTCTGTCTCTGTCTCTGTTTCTGTCTCCGTCTATGTCTCTGTCTCTGTCTCTGTCTCTGTCTCTGTCTCTGTCTCTGTCTCTGTCTCTGTCTCCGTCTCTGTCTCTGTCTCTGTCTCTGTCTCTGTCTCTGCCTCTGTCTCTGTCTCTGTCTCTGTCTCAGTCTCTGTCTCTGTCTCTGTCTCTGTCTCCGTGCCTGTCTCTGTCTCTGTCTCTGTCTCTTTCCCTGTCTGAGACTCTGCCACTGTCTCTGTCTCTGTCTCTGTCTCTGTCTCTGTCTCTGTCTCTGTCTCTGTCTCTGTCTCTGTCTCTGTCCCTGTTTTTGTCTCTGTCTCTGTATCCGTCTTTGTCTCTGCCTCTGTCTCAGTCTCTGCGTCTGTCTCGGTCTTTGTCTCCGTGTCTGTCTCTGTCTCTGTCTCTGTCACTGTCTCCGTCTCTGTCTCTGTCTCTGTCACTGTCTCCGTCTCTGTCTCTGTCTCTGTCTCTGTCTCTGCCTCTGTCTCTGTCTCTGTCTCTGTCGCTGTCTCTCCCTCTGTCTCTGCTTCCGTCTCTGTCCCTGGCTCAGTCTCTGCGTCCGTCTCTGTCTCTGTCTCCGTCTCTGCCTCTGTCTCTGTCTCTGTCTCTGTCTCTGTCTCTGTCTCTGTTTCTGTCTCCGTCTATGTCTCTGTCTCTGTCTCTGTCTCTGTCTCTGTCTCTGTCTCTGTCTCTGTCTCTGTCTCCGTCTCTGTCTCTGTCTCTGTCTCTGTCTCTGTCTCTGCCTCTGTCTCTGTCTCTGTCTCTGTCTCAGTCTCTGTCTCTGTCTCTGTCTCTGTCTCCGTGCCTGTCTCTGTCTCTGTCTCTGTCTCTTTCCCTGTCTGAGACTCTGCCACTGTCTCTGTCTCTGTCTCTGTCTCTGTCTCTGTCTCTGTCTCTGTCTCTGTCTCTGTCTCTGTCTCTGTCCCTGTTTTTGTCTCTGTCTCTGTATCCGTCTTTGTCTCTGCCTCTGTCTCAGTCTCTGCGTCTGTCTCGGTCTTTGTCTCCGTGTCTGTCTCTGTCTCTGTCTCTGTCACTGTCTCCGTCTCTGTCTCTGTCTCTGTCACTGTCTCCGTCTCTGTCTCTGTCACTGTCTCCGTCTCTGTCTCTGTCTCTGTCTCTGTCTCTGCCTCTGTCTCTGTCTCTGTCTCTGTCGCTGTCTCTCCCTCTGTCTCTGCTTCCGTCTCTGTCCCTGGCTCAGTCTCTGCGTCCGTCTCTGTCTCTGTCTCCGTCTCTGCCTCTGTCTCTGTCTCTGTCTCTGTCTCTGTCTCTGTCCCTGTCTCTGTCTCTGTCTCTGTCTCTGTCTCTGTCTCTGTCTCTGTCTCCGTATCTTTTTCTGTCTCTGTCTCTGTCTCTTTCTCTGTCTGAGACTCTGCCTCTGTCTCTGTCTCTGTCTCTGTCTCTGTCTCTGTCTCTGTCTCTGTCTCTGTCTCTGTTTCTGTCTCTGTCTCTGTCTCTGTCTCTGTCTCTGTCTCTGTCTCTGTCTCTGTCGCTGCCTCTGCCTCTGTCTCGGTCTTTGTCTCCGTTTCTGTCTCTGTCTCTGTCTCCGTCTCTGTCTCTGTCTCTGTCTCTGTCTCTGTCTCTGTCTCTGTCTCTGTCTCTGTCTCTGTCTCTGCCTCCGTCTCTCTCTCCGTCTCTGTCTGTGCCTCTGTCTCTGCCCTGTCTCTGTCTCTGTCGCTGCCTCTGCCTCTGTCTCGGTCTTTGTCTCCGTTTCTGTCTCTGTCTCTGTCTCTGTCTCTGTCTCTGTCTCTGTCTCTGTCTCTGTCTCTGTCTCTGTCTCTGTCTCTGTCTCTGTCTCTGTCTCTGTCTTTGTCTCTGTCTTTGTCTCTGTCTCTGTCTCTGTCTCTGTCTATGTCTCTGTCTCTGTCTCTGTCTCTGTCTCTGTCTCTGTCTCTGTCTCTGCCTCTGTCTCTGTCTCTGTCTCTGTCGCTGTCTCTCCCTCTGTCTCTGCTTCCGTCTCTGTCCCTGGCTCAGTCTCTGCGTCCGTCTCTGTCTCTGTCTCCGTCTCTGCCTCTGTCTCTGTCTCTGTCTCTGTCTCTGTCTCTGTCCCTGTCTCTGTCTCTGTCTCTGTCTCTGTCTCTGTCTCTGTCTCTGTCTCCGTATCTGTTTCTGTCTCTGCCTCTGTCTCTTTCTCTGTCTGAGACTCTGCCTCTGTCTCTGTCTCTGTCTCTGTCTCTGTCTCTGTCTCTGTCTCTGTCTCTGCCTCTGTCTCTGTCTCTGTCTCTGTCTCAGTCTCTGTCTCTGTCTCTGTCTCTGTCTCCGTGCCTGTCTCTGTCTCTGTCTCTGTCTCTTTCCCTGTCTGAGACTCTGCCACTGTCTCTGTCTCTGTCTCTGTCTCTGTCTCTGTCTCTGTCTCTGTCTCTGTCTCTGTCTCTGTCTCTGTCCCTGTTTTTGTCTCTGTCTCTGTATCCGTCTTTGTCTCTGCCTCTGTCTCAGTCTCTGCGTCTGTCTCGGTCTTTGTCTCCGTGTCTGTCTCTGTCTCTGTCTCTGTCACTGTCTCCGTCTCTGTCTCTGTCTCTGTCTCTGTCTCTGTCTCTGTCTCTGTCTCTGTCTCTGTCTCTGCCTCTGTCTCTGTCTCTGTCTCTGTCGCTGTCTCTCCCTCTGTCTCTGCTTCCGTCTCTGTCCCTGGCTCAGTCTCTGCGTCCGTCTCTGTCTCTGTCTCCGTCTCTGCCTCTGTCTCTGTCTCTGTCTCTGTCTCTGTCTCTGTCCCTGTCTCTGTCTCTGTCTCTGTCTCTGTCTCTGTCTCTGTCTCCGTATCTTTTTCTGTCTCTGTCTCTGTCTCTTTCTCTGTCTGAGACTCTGCCTCTGTCTCTGTCTCTGTCTCTGTCTCTGTCTCTGTCTCTGTCTCTGTCTCTGTCTCTGTTTCTGTCTCTGTCTCTGTCTCTGTCTCTGTCTCTGTCTCTGTCTCTGTCTCTGTCGCTGCCTCTGCCTCTGTCTCGGTCTTTGTCTCCGTTTCTGTCTCTGTCTCTGTCTCTGTCTCTGTCTCTGTCTCTGTCTCTGTCTCTGTCTCTGTCTCTGTCTCTGTCTCTGTCTCTGTCTCTGCCTCCGTCTCTCTCTCCGTCTCTGTCTGTGCCTCTGTCTCTGCCCTGTCTCTGTCTCTGTCGCTGCCTCTGCCTCTGTCTCGGTCTTTGTCTCCGTTTCTGTCTCTGTCTCTGTCTCTGTCTCTGTCTCTGTCTCTGTCTCTGTCTCTGTCTCTGTCTCTGTCTCTGTCTCTGTCTCTGTCTCTGTCTTTGTCTCTGTCTTTGTCTCTGTCTCTGTCTCTGTCTCTGTCTATGTCTCTGTCTCTGTCTCTGTCTCTGTCTCTGTCTCTGTCTCTGTCTCTGCCTCTGTCTCTGTCTCTGTCTCTGTCGCTGTCTCTCCCTCTGTCTCTGCTTCCGTCTCTGTCCCTGGCTCAGTCTCTGCGTCCGTCTCTGTCTCTGTCTCCGTCTCTGCCTCTGTCTCTGTCTCTGTCTCTGTCTCTGTCTCTGTCCCTGTCTCTGTCTCTGTCTCTGTCTCTGTCTCTGTCTCTGTCTCTGTCTCCGTATCTGTTTCTGTCTCTGCCTCTGTCTCTTTCTCTGTCTGAGACTCTGCCTCTGTCTCTGTCTCTGTCTCTGTCTCTGTCTCTGTCTCTGTCTCTGTCTCTGTCTCTGTCTCTGTCTCTGTCTCTGTCTCTGTCTCTGTCTCTGTCTCTGTCTCTGTCTCTGTCTCTGTCTCTGTCTCTGTCTCTGTCTCTGTCTCTGTCTCTGTCTCTGTCTCTGTCTCTGTCTCTGTCTCTGTCTCTGTCTCTGTCTCTGTCTCCGTGCCTGTCTCTGTCTCTGTCTCTGTCTCTTTCCCTGTCTGAGACTCTGCCACTGTCTCTGTCTCTGTCTCTGTCTCTGTCTCTGTCTCTGTCTCTGTCTCTGTCTCTGTCTCTGTCTCTGTCTCTGTCCCTGTTTTTGTCTCTGTCTCTGTATCCGTCTTTGTCTCTGCCTCTGTCTCAGTCTCTGCGTCTGTCTCGGTCTTTGTCTCCGTGTCTGTCTCTGTCTCTGTCTCTGTCACTGTCTCCGTCTCTGTCTCTGTCTCTGTCTCTGTCTCTGTCTCTGTCTCTGTCTCTGTCTCTGTCTCTGCCTCTGTCTCTGTCTCTGTCTCTGTCTCTGACTCTGTCTCTGTCTCTGTCTCTGTCTCTGTCTCTGTCTCTGTCTCTGTCTCTGTCTCTGTCTCTGTCTCTGTCTCTGTCTCTGTCTCTGTCTCTGTCTCTGTCTCTGTCTCTGTCTTTGTCTCTGTCTGTGTCTGTGCCTCTGCCTCTGTCTCCGTCTCTGTCTCTGTCTCTATCTCTGCCTCTGTCTCTGTCCCCGTATCTGTCTCTGTCTCTGTCTCTGTCTCTGTCTCTGTCTCTGTCTCTGTCTGTGTCCCTGTTTTTGTCTCTGTCTCTGTATCCGTCTCTGCCTCTGTCTCTGTCTCTGTCTCTGTCTCTGTCTCTCTCCCTGTCTCTGTCTCTGTCTCTGTCTCTGTCTCTGTCTCTGTCTCTGTCTCTGTCTCCGTCTCTGTCTCTGTCTCTGTCTCTGTCTTTGTCTCTGTCTCTGTCTCTGTTTCTGTCTCTGTCTCTGTCCCTGTTTCTGTCTCTGTCTTTGTCTCTGTCTCTGTCTCTGTCACTGTCTCCGTCTCTGTCTCTGTCTCTGTCTCTGTCTCTGTCTCTGTCTCTGTCTCTGTCTCTGTCTCTGTCTCTGTCTCTGTCTCTGTCTCTGTCTCTGTCTCTGTCTCTGTCTCTGTCTCTATCTCTGCCTCTGTCTCTGTCCCCGTATCTGTCTCCGTCTCTGTTTCTGTCTCTGTCTCTGCCTCTGTCTCTGTCTCCGCCTCTGTCTCTGTCCCTGTCCCTCTCCCTGTCCCTGTCGCTGTCTCTGCCTCTGTCTCTGTCTCTGTCTCTGTCTCCGTCTCGGCCTCTGTCTCTGTCTCTGTCTCTGTCTCTGTCTCTATCTCTGTCTCTGTCTCTGTTTCTGTCTCTGTCTCTGTCCCTGTTTCTGTCTCTCTCTCTATCTCTGTCTCTGTCTCTGTTTCTGTCTCTGTCTCTGTCCCTGTTTCTGTCTCTGTCTTTGTCTCTGTCTCTGTCTCTGTCACTGTCTCGGTCTCTGTCTCTGTCTCTGTCTCTGTCTCTGCCTCTGTCTCTGTCCCTGTCCCTCTCCCTGTCCCTGTCGCTGTCTCTGTCTCTGTCTCTGTCTCTGTCTCTGTCTCTGTCTCTACCTCTGTCTCTGTCTCTGTCTCTGTCTCTGTCTCTGTCTATGCATCTGTCTCTGTCCCTGTCTCCGTCTCTGTCTCTGTCTCTGTCTTTGTCTCTGTCTCTGTCTCTGTTTCTGTCTCTGTCTCTGTCCCTGTTTCTGTCTCTGTCTTTGTCTCTGTCTCTGTCTCTGTCTCTGTCTTTGTCTCTGTCTGTGTCTGTGCCTCTGCCTCTGTCTCCGTCTCTGTCTCTGTCCCTATCTCTGCCTCTGTCGCTGTCCCCGTATCTGTCTCTGTCTCTGTCTCTGTCTCTGTTTCTGTCTCTGTCCCTGTCTCTGTCTCTGTCTCCGCCTCTGTCTCTGTCCCTGTCCCTCTCCCTGTCCCTGTCGCTGTCTCTGTCTCTGTCTCTGTCGCTGTCTCTCCCTCTGTCTCTGTTTCTGTCTCTGTCTCTGGCTCTGTCTCTGCCTCTGTCTCTGTCTCTGTCGCTGTCTCTCCCTCTGTCTCTGTCTCTGTCTCTGGCTCTGTCTCTGCCTCTGTCTCGTTCTCCGTCTCTGTCTCTGTCTCTGCCTCTATCTCCGTCGATGTCTCTGTCTCTGTCCCTGTCTCTGTCTCTGTCTCTGTTTCTGTCTCTGCCTCTGTCTCTGTCTCTGTCTCAGTCTCTGCCTCTGTCTCTGTCTCTGTCTCTGTCTGTCTCTGCCTCTGTCTCGGTCTTTGTCTCCGTCTCTGTCTCTGTCTCTGCCTTTGCCTCTGTCTCTGTCTCTGTCTGTGTCTCTGCCTCTGTCTCGGGCTTTGTCTCCGTCTCTGTGTCTATCTCTGCCTCTGTCTCTGTCCCTGTCTCTGTCTCTGTCTCTGTCTCCGTCTTTGTCTCTGTCCGTGTCTCTGCCTCTTACTCGGCCTTTGTCTCCGTCTCTGTCACTGTCTCTGTCTCTGTCTCTGTCTCTGTCTCTGTCTCTGTCTCTCTCACTGTCTCTGTCTCTGTCTCTGCCTTTGCCTCTGTCTCAGTCTCTGCGTCCGTCTCTGTCTCTGTCTGCGTCTCTGTCTCTGTCTCTGTCTCTGTCTATGTCTCTGTCTCTGTCTCTGTCCCTGTCTATGCCTCTGTCTCTGTCTCTGTCTCCGTCTCTGTCTCTGTCTCTGTCTCTATCTCTGCCTCTGTCTCTGTCTCTGTCTCTGTCGCTGTCTCTCCCTCTGTCTCTGCTTCCGTCTCTGTCCCTGGCTCAGTCTCTGCGTCCGTCTCTGCCTCTGTCTCCGTCTCTGCCTCTGTCTCTGTCTCTGTCTCTGTCTCTGTCTCTGTCTCTGTCTCTGTCTCTGTCTCTGTCTCTGTCTCTGTTTCTGTCTCCGTCTATGTCTCTGTCTCTGTCTCTGTCTCTGTCTCTGTCTCTGTCTCTGTCTCTGTCTCTGTCTCCGTCTCTGTCTCTGTCTCTGTCTCTGTCTCTGTCTCTGCCTCTGTCTCTGTCTCTGTCTCTGTCTCAGTCTCTGTCTCTGTCTCTGTCTCTGTCTCCGTGCCTGTCTCTGTCTCTGTCTCTGTCTCTTTCCCTGTCTGAGACTCTGCCACTGTCTCTGTCTCTGTCTCTGTCTCTGTCTCTGTCTCTGTCTCTGTCTCTGTCTCTGTCTCTGTCTCTGTCTCTGTCCCTGTTTTTGTCTCTGTCTCTGTATCCGTCTTTGTCTCTGCCTCTGTCTCAGTCTCAGCGTCTGTCTCGGTCTTTGTCTCCGTGTCTGTCTCTGTCTCTGTCTCTGTCACTGTCTCCGTCTCTGTCTCTGTCTCTGTCTCTGTCTCTGTCTCTGTCTCTGTCTCTGTCTCTGTCTCTGCCTCTGTCTCTGTCTCTGTCTCTGTCGCTGTCTCTCCCTCTGTCTCTGCTTCCGTCTCTGTCCCTGGCTCAGTCTCTGCGTCCGTCTCTGTCTCTGTCTCCGTCTCTGCCTCTGTCTCTGTCTCTGTCTCTGTCTCTGTCCCTGTCTCTGTCTCTGTCTCTGTCTCTGTCTCTGTCTCTGTCTCCGTATCTGTTTCTGTCTCTGTCTCTGTCTCTTTCTCTGTCTGAGACTCTGCCTCTGTCTCTGTCTCTGTCTCTGTCTCTGTCTCTGTCTCTGTCTCTGTCTCTGTCTCTGTCTCTGTCTCTGTCTCTGTCTCTGTCTCTGTCTCTGTCTCTGTCTCTGTCTCTGTCTCTGTCTCTGTCTCTGTCGCTGCCTCTGCCTCTGTCTCGGTCTTTGTCTCCGTTTCTGTCTCTGTCTCTGTCTCTGTCTCTGTCTCTGTCTCTGTCTCTGTCTCTGTCCCTGTTTCTGTCTCTGTCTTTGTCTCTGTCTCTGTCTCTGTCTCTGTCTCTGTCTCTGTCTCTGTCTCTGTCTCTGTCTCTGTCTCTGTCTCTGTCTCTGTCTCTGTCTCTGTCTCTGTCTCTGTCTCTGTCTCTGTCTCTGTCTCTGTCTCTGTCTCTATCTCTGCCTCTGTCTCTGTCCCCGTATCTGTCTCCGTCTCTGTTTCTGTCTCTGTCTCTGCCTCTGTCTCTGTCTCCGCCTCTGTCTCTGTCCCTGTCCCTCTCCCTGTCCCTGTCGCTGTCTCTGCCTCTGTCTCTGTCTCTGTCTCTGTCTCCGTCTCGGCCTCTGTCTCTGTCTCTGTCTCTGTCTCTGTCTCTATCTCTGTCTCTGTCTCTGTTTCTGTCTCTGTCTCTGTCCCTGTTTCTGTCTCTGTCTCTATCTCTGTCTCTGTCTCTGTTTCTGTCTCTGTCTCTGTCCCTGTTTCTGTCTCTGTCTTTGTCTCTGTCTCTGTCTCTGTCACTGTCTCGGTCTCTGTCTCTGTCTCTGTCTCTGTCTCTGCCTCTGTCTCTGTCCCTGTCCCTCTCCCTGTCCCTGTCGCTGTCTCTGTCTCTGTCTCTGTCTCTGTCTCTGTCTCTGTCTCTACCTCTGTCTCTGTCTCTGTCTCTGTCTCTGTCTCTGTCTATGCATCTGTCTCTGTCCCTGTCTCCGTCTCTGTCTCTGTCTCTGTCTTTGTCTCTGTCTCTGTCTCTGTTTCTGTCTCTGTCTCTGTCCCTGTTTCTGTCTCTGTCTTTGTCTCTGTCTCTGTCTCTGTCTCTGTCTTTGTCTCTGTCTGTGTCTGTGCCTCTGCCTCTGTCTCCGTCTCTGTCTCTGTCCCTATCTCTGCCTCTGTCGCTGTCCCCGTATCTGTCTCTGTCTCTGTCTCTGTCTCTGTTTCTGTCTCTGTCCCTGTCTCTGTCTCTGTCTCCGCCTCTGTCTCTGTCCCTGTCCCTCTCCCTGTCCCTGTCGCTGTCTCTGTCTCTGTCTCTGTCGCTGTCTCTCCCTCTGTCTCTGTTTCTGTCTCTGTCTCTGGCTCTGTCTCTGCCTCTGTCTCTGTCTCTGTCGCTGTCTCTCCCTCTGTCTCTGTCTCTGTCTCTGGCTCTGTCTCTGCCTCTGTCTCGTTCTCCGTCTCTGTCTCTGTCTCTGCCTCTATCTCCGTCGATGTCTCTGTCTCTGTCCCTGTCTCTGTCTCTGTCTCTGTTTCTGTCTCTGCCTCTGTCTCTGTCTCTGTCTCAGTCTCTGCCTCTGTCTCTGTCTCTGTCTCTGTCTGTCTCTGCCTCTGTCTCGGTCTTTGTCTCCGTCTCTGTCTCTGTCTCTGTCTTTGCCTCTGTCTCTGTCTCTGTCTGTGTCTCTGCCTCTGTCTCGGGCTTTGTCTCCGTCTCTGTGTCTATCTCTGCCTCTGTCTCTGTCCCTGTCTCTGTCTCTGTCTCTGTCTCCGTCTTTGTCTCTGTCCGTGTCTCTGCCTCTTACTCGGCCTTTGTCTCCGTCTCTGTCACTGTCTCTGTCTCTGTCTCTGTCTCTGTCTCTGTCTCTGTCTCTCTCACTGTCTCTGTCTCTGTCTCTGCCTTTGCCTCTGTCTCAGTCTCTGCGTCCGTCTCTGTCTCTGTCTGCGTCTCTGTCTCTGTCTCTGTCTCTGTCTATGTCTCTGTCTCTGTCTCTGTCCCTGTCTATGCCTCTGTCTCTGTCTCTGTCTCCGTCTCTGTCTCTGTCTCTGTCTCTATCTCTGCCTCTGTCTCTGTCTCTGTCTCTGTCGCTGTCTCTCCCTCTGTCTCTGCTTCCGTCTCTGTCCCTGGCTCAGTCTCTGCGTCCGTCTCTGCCTCTGTCTCCGTCTCTGCCTCTGTCTCTGTCTCTGTCTCTGTCTCTGTCTCTGTCTCTGTCTCTGTCTCTGTCTCTGTCTCTGTCTCTGTTTCTGTCTCCGTCTATGTCTCTGTCTCTGTCTCTGTCTCTGTCTCTGTCTCTGTCTCTGTCTCTGTCTCTGTCTCCGTCTCTGTCTCTGTCTCTGTCTCTGTCTCTGTCTCTGCCTCTGTCTCTGTCTCTGTCTCTGTCTCAGTCTCTGTCTCTGTCTCTGTCTCTGTCTCCGTGCCTGTCTCTGTCTCTGTCTCTGTCTCTTTCCCTGTCTGAGACTCTGCCACTGTCTCTGTCTCTGTCTCTGTCTCTGTCTCTGTCTCTGTCTCTGTCTCTGTCTCTGTCTCTGTCTCTGTCTCTGTCCCTGTTTTTGTCTCTGTCTCTGTATCCGTCTTTGTCTCTGCCTCTGTCTCAGTCTCTGCGTCTGTCTCGGTCTTTGTCTCCGTGTCTGTCTCTGTCTCTGTCTCTGTCACTGTCTCCGTCTCTGTCTCTGTCTCTGTCTCTGTCTCTGTCTCTGTCTCTGTCTCTGTCTCTGTCTCTGTCTCTGCCTCTGTCTCTGTCTCTGTCTCTGTCGCTGTCTCTCCCTCTGTCTCTGCTTCCGTCTCTGTCCCTGGCTCAGTCTCTGCGTCCGTCTCTGTCTCTGTCTCCGTCTCTGCCTCTGTCTCTGTCTCTGTCTCTGTCTCTGTCCCTGTCTCTGTCTCTGTCTCTGTCTCTGTCTCTGTCTCTGTCTCCGTATCTGTTTCTGTCTCTGTCTCTGTCTCTTTCTCTGTCTGAGACTCTGCCTCTGTCTCTGTCTCTGTCTCTGTCTCTGTCTCTGTCTCTGTCTCTGTCTCTGTCTCTGTCTCTGTCTCTGTCTCTGTCTCTGTCTCTGTCTCTGTCTCTGTCTCTGTCTCTGTCGCTGCCTCTGCCTCTGTCTCGGTCTTTGTCTCCGTTTCTGTCTCTGTCTCTGTCTCTGTCTCTGTCTCTGTCTCTGTCTCTGTCTCTGTCTCTGTCTCTGTCTCTGTCTCTGTCTCTGTCTCTGCCTCCGTCTCTCTCTCCGTCTCTGTCTGTGCCTCTGTCTCTGCCCTGTCTCTGTCTCTGTCGCTGCCTCTGCCTCTGTCTCGGTCTTTGTCTCCGTTTCTGTCTCTGTCTCTGTCTCTGTCTCTGTCTCTGTCTCTGTCTCTGTCTCTGTCTCTGTCTCTGTCTCTGTCTCTGTCTCTGTCTCTGTCTTTGTCTCTGTCTCTGTCTCTGTCTCTGTCTATGTCTCTGTCTCTGTCTCTGTCTCTGTCTCTGTCTCTGTCTCTGCCTCTGTCTCTGTCTCTGTCTCTGTCTCTGTCTCTGTCTCTGTCTCTGTCTCTGTCTCTGTCTCTGTCTCTGTCTCTGTCTCTGTCTCTGTCTCTGTCTCTGTCTCTGTCTCTGTCTATGTCTCTGTCTCTGTCTCTGTCTCTGCCTCTGTCTCCCTCTCGGTCTCTGTCTCTGCATCTGTCTCTGCCTCTCTCTCCGTCTCTGTCTCTGTCTCTGTCTCTATCTCCGTTTCTGTCTCCGTCTCTGTCTCTGTCGCTGCCTCTGCTTCTGTCTCGGTCTTTGTCTCCGTTTCTGTCTCTGTCTCTGTCTCTGTCGCTGTCTCTGTCACTGTCTCCGTCTCTGTCTCAGTCTCTGCCTCTATCTCTGCCTCTGTCTCTGTCTCTGTCTCTGTCTCCGTCCTTTTCTCCGTCTTTGTCTCCTGCCCCTCTGCCTACGACTTTGTCTCCTGCCCCTCTGTCTCTGCCTGTGTCGCCGTCTCTCCATCTGTCTCTGTCTCTGTTTCTTCCTCGGTCTGTGTCTCTGTCTCTGTCTCTGTCTCTGTCTCTGTCTCTGTCTCTGTCTCTGTCTCTGTCTCTGTCTCTGTCTCTCTCTCTGTCTCTGTCTCTGTCTCTGGCTCTGCCTGTTTCTCTGTCTCTGTCTCTGTCTCTGTCTCAGTCTCTGTCTCTGTCTCTGTCTCTGTCTCTGTCTCTGTCTCTGTCACTGTCTGTGTCTCTGTCTCTGTCTCTGCCTCTGTCTCAGTCTCTGCGTCTGTCTCGGTCTTTGTCTCCGTCTCTGTCTCTGCCTCTGTCTCTGCCCTGTCTCTGTCTCTGTCTCTGTCTCTGTCTCTGTCTCTGTCTCTATCTCTGTCTCTGTCTCTGCCTCTGCCTCTGTCTCGGTCTTTGTCTCCGTCTCTGTCTCTGTCTCTGTCTCTGCCTCTGTCTCTGTCTCTGTTTCTGTCTCCGTCTATGTCTCTATCTCTGCCTCTGTCTCTGTCTCTGTCTCTTTCCCTGTCTGAGACTCTGCCACTGTCTCTGTCTCTGTCTCTGTCTCTGTCTCTGTCTCTGTCTCTGTCTCTGTCTCTGTCTCTGTCTCTGTCCCTGTTTTTGTCTCTGTCTCTGTATCCGTCTTTGTCTCTGCCTCTGTCTCAGTCTCTGCGTCTGTCTCGGTCTTTGTCTCCGTGTCTGTCTCTGTCTCTGTCTCTGTCACTGTCTCCGTCTCTGTCTCTGTCTCTGTCTCTGTCTCTGTCTCTGTCTCTGTCTCTGTCTCTGTCTCTGTCTCTGCCTCTGTCTCTGTCTCTGTCTCTGTCGCTGTCTCTCCCTCTGTCTCTGCTTCCGTCTCTGTCCCTGGCTCAGTCTCTGCGTCCGTCTCTGTCTCTGTCTCCGTCTCTGCCTCTGTCTCTGTCTCTGTCTCTGTCTCTGTCCCTGTCTCTGTCTCTGTCTCTGTCTCTGTCTCTGTCTCTGTCTCCGTATCTGTTTCTGTCTCTGTCTCTGTCTCTTTCTCTGTCTGAGACTCTGCCTCTGTCTCTGTCTCTGTCTCTGTCTCTGTCTCTGTCTCTGTCTCTGTCTCTGTCTCTGTCTCTGTCTCTGTCTCTGTCTCTGTCTCTGTCTCTGTCTCTGTCTCTGTCTCTGTCGCTGCCTCTGCCTCTGTCTCGGTCTTTGTCTCCGTTTCTGTCTCTGTCTCTGTCTCTGTCTCTGTCTCTGTCTCTGTCTCTGTCTCTGTCTCTGTCTCTGTCTCTGTCTCTGTCTCTGCCTCCGTCTCTCTCTCCGTCTCTGTCTGTGCCTCTGTCTCTGCCCTGTCTCTGTCTCTGTCGCTGCCTCTGCCTCTGTCTCGGTCTTTGTCTCCGTTTCTGTCTCTGTCTCTGTCTCTGTCTCTGTCTCTGTCTCTGTCTCTGTCTCTGTCTCTGTCTCTGTCTCTGTCTCTGTCTCTGTCTCTGTCTTTGTCTCTGTCTCTGTCTCTGTCTCTGTCTATGTCTCTGTCTCTGTCTCTGTCTCTGTCTCTGTCTCTGTCTCTGCCTCTGCGTCCGTCTCTGTCTCTGTCTCCGTCTCTGCCTCTGTCTCTGTCTCTGTCTCTGTCTCTGTCTCTGTCTCTGTCTCTGTCTCTGTCTCTGTCTCTGTCTCTGTCTCTGTCTCTGTCTCTGTCTCTGTCTCTGTCTCTGTCTCTGTCTATGTCTCTGTCTCTGTCTCTGTCTCTGCCTCTGTCTCCCTCTCGGTCTCTGTCTCTGTCTCTATCTCCGTTTCTGTCTCCGTCTCTGTCTCTGTCGCTGCCTCTGCTTCTGTCTCGGTCTTTGTCTCCGTTTCTGTCTCTGTCTCTGTCTCTGTCGCTGTCTCTGTCACTGTCTCCGTCTCTGTCTCAGTCTCTGCCTCTATCTCTGCCTCTGTCTCTGTCTCTGTCTCTGTCTCCGTCCTTTTCTCCGTCTTTGTCTCCTGCCCCTCTGCCTACGACTTTGTCTCCTGCCCCTCTGTCTCTGCCTGTGTCGCCGTCTCTCCATCTGTCTCTGTCTCTGTTTCTTCCTCGGTCTGTGTCTCTGTCTCTGTCTCTGTCTCTGTCTCTGTCTCTGTCTCTGTCTCTGTCTCTGTCTCTGTCTCTGTCTCTCTCTCTGTCTCTGTCTCTGTCTCTGGCTCTGCCTGTTTCTCTGTCTCTGTCTCTGTCTCTGTCTCAGTCTCTGTCTCTGTCTCTGTCTCTGTCTCTGTCTCTGTCTCTGTCACTGTCTGTGTCTCTGTCTCTGTCTCTGCCTCTGTCTCAGTCTCTGCGTCTGTCTCGGTCTTTGTCTCCGTCTCTGTCTCTGCCTCTGTCTCTGCCCTGTCTCTGTCTCTGTCTCTGTCTCTGTCTCTGTCTCTGTCTCTATCTCTGTCTCTGTCTCTGCCTCTGCCTCTGTCTCGGTCTTTGTCTCCGTCTCTGTCTCTGTCTCTGTCTCTGCCTCTGTCTCTCTCCCCGTCTCTGTCTAAGCCTCTGTCTCTGCCCTGTCTATGTCTCTGTCGCTGCCTCTGCCTCTGTCTCGGTCTCCGTCTCTGTCTCGGTCTCTGACTCTGTCCCTGTCTCTGATTCTGTTTCTGTCTCCGTCTCTGTCTCTGTCTCTGTCTCTGTCTGTGTCTGTGTCTCTGCCTCTGTCTCGGTCTTTGTCTCCGTCTCTGTCCCTGTCTCTGTCTCTGTCTGTGTCTCTGCCTCTGTCTCGGTCTTTGTCTCCGTCTCTGTCTCTGTCTCTGTCTCTGTCTCTGCCTCCGTCTCTCTCTCCGTCTCTGTCTGTGCCTCTGTCTCTGCCCTGTCTCTGTCTCTGTCGCTGCCTCTGCCTCTGTCTCGGTCTTTGTCTCCGTTTCTGTCTCTGTCTCTGTCTCTGTCTCTATCTCTATCTCCGTCTCTGTCTCTGTCTATGTCTCTGTCTCTGTCTCTGTCTCTGTCTCTGTCTCTGTCTCTGTCCCTGTCGCTGCCTCTGTCTCTGTCTCTGTCTCTGCCTCTGTCTCAGTTTCTGCGTCTGTCTCGGTCTTTGTCTCCGTCTCTGTCTCTGTCTCTGTCTCTGTCACTGTCTCCGTCTCTGTCCCTGTCTCTGTCTCTGGCTCTGTCTCTGCCTCTGTCTCCGTCTCTGTCTCTGTCTCTATCTCTATCTCCGTCTCTGTCTCTGTCTATGTCTCTGTCTCTGTCTCTGTCTCTGTCTCTGTCTCTGTCTCTGTCTCTGCCTCTGTCTCGGTCTCCGTCTCTGTCTCGGTCTCTGACTCTGTCCCTGTCTCTGATTCTGTTTCTGTCTCTGTCTCTGTCTCTGTCACTGTCTCCGTCTCTGTCCCTGTCTCTGTCTCTGGCTCTGTCTCTGCCTCTGTCTCCGTCTCTGTCTCTGTCTCTATCTCTATCTCCGTCTCTGTCTCTGTCTATGTCTCTGTCTCTGTCTCTGTCTCTGTCTCTGTCTCTGTCTCTGTCTCTGACTCTGTCTCTGTCTCTGTCTCTGTCTCTGTCTCTGTCTCTGTCTCTGTCTCTGTCTCTGCCCCTGTCTCTGTCTCTGTCTCTGTCTCTGCCCTTGTTTCTGTCTCAGTCTCTGTCTCTGTCTCTGTCTCTGTCTCTGCCTCTGTCTCTGTCTCTGTCTCTGTCTCTGTCTCTGTCTCTTTCACTGTCACTGCCTATGTCTCTGTCTCTGTCTCTGTCTCTGCCTCTGTCTCAGTCTCTGCGCCCGTCTCTGTCTCTGTCTCTGTCTCTGTCTCTGTTTCTGTCTCTTTCTCTGTCTCTGTCTCTGTCTCCGTCTCTGTCTCTGTCCCTGTCGCTGTCTCTGTCTCTGTCTCTGTCTTTGTCTCTGTCTGTGTCTCTGACTCTGTCTCCGTATCTGTCTCTATCTCTATCTCTGCCTCTATCTCTGTCCCCGTATCTGTCTCTGTCTCTGCCTCTGTCTCTGTCTCTGTCTCTGTCTCTGTCTCTGTCTCTGTCTCTGTCTCTATCTCTGTCTCTGTCTCGGTCTCTGTCTCTGTCTCTGTCTCTGTCTCTGCCTCTGTCTCTGTCCCTGTCCCTCTCCCTGTCCCTGTCGCTGTCTCTGTCTCTGTCTCTGTCTCTGTCTCTGTCTCTACCTCTGTCTCTGTCTCTGTCTCTGTCTCTGTCTCTGTCTCTGTCTATGCATCTGTCTCTGTCCCTGTCTCCGTCTCTGTCTCTGTCTCTGTCTTTGTCTCTGTCTCTGTCTCTGTTTCTGTCTCTGTCTCTGTCCCTGTTTCTGTCTCTGTCTTTGTCTCTGTCTCTGTCTCTGTCTCTGTCTTTGTCTCTGTCTGTGTCTGTGCCTCTGCCTCTGTCTCCGTCTCTGTCTCTGTCCCTATCTCTGCCTCTGTCTCTGTCCCCGTATCTGTCTCTGTCTCTGTCTCTGTCTCTGTTTCTGTCTCTGTCCCTGTCTCTGTCTCTGTCTCCGCCTCTGTCTCTGTCCCTGTCCCTCTCCCTGTCCCTGTCGCTGTCTCTGTCTCTGTCTCTGTCTCTGTCTCTGTCTCTGTCTCTGTCTCTGTCTCTGCCTCTGTCTCTGTCTCTGTCTCTGTCTCTGTCGCTGTCTCTCCCTCTGTCTCTGTTTCTGTCTCTGTCTCTGGCTCTGTCTCTGCCTCTGTCTCTGTCTCTGTCGCTGTCTCTCCCTCTGTCTCTGTCTCTGTCTCTGTCTCTGTCTCTGTCTCTGTCTCTGTCTCTGTCTCTGTCTCTGTCTCTATCTCTGTCTCTGTCTCTGTCTCTATCTCTGTCTCTGTCTCTGTCTCTGGGTCTCTGCCTGTGTGCCTCTGCCTCTGTCTCTTTGTCTCTGTCTCTGCATCTCTGCCTCCGTGCCTATGTCTCTCTGTCTCTGTCTCTGTCTCGGTCTCTGTCTCCGTCTCTGTCTCTGTCTCTGTCTATGCATCTGTCTCCGTCCCTGTCTCCGTCTCTGTCTCTGTCTCTGTCTCTGTCTCTGTCTTTGTCTCTGTCTCTGTCTCTGTTTCTGTCTCTGTCTCTGTCCCTGTTTCTGTCTCTGTCTTTGTCTCTGTCTCTGTCTCTGTCACTGTCTCCGTCTCTGTCTCTGTCTCTGTCTCTGTCTCTGTCTCTGTCTCTGTCTCTGTCTCTGTCTCTGTCTCTGTCTCTGTCTCTGTCTCTGTCTCTGTCTCTGTCTCTGTCTGTGTCTCTGTCTCTGTCTCTGTCTCTGTCTCTGTCTCTGTCTCTGTCTCTGTCTCTATCTCTGCCTCTGTCTCTGTCCCCGTATCTGTCTCCGTCTCTGTTTCTGTCTCTGTCTCTGTCTCTGTCTCTGTCTCCGCCTCTGTCTCTGTCCCTGTCCCTCTCCCTGTCCCTGTCGCTGTCTCTGCCTCTGTCTCTGTCTCTGTCTCTGTCTCTGTCTCTGCCTCTGTCTCTGTCTCTTTCTCTGTCTCTGTCTCTATCTCTGTCTCTGTCTCTGTTTCTGTCTCTGTCTCTGTCCCTGTTTCTGTCTCTGTCTCTATCTCTGTCTCTGTCTCTGTTTCTGTCTCTGTCTCTGTCCCTGTTTCTGTCTCTGTCTTTGTCTCTGTCTCTGTCTCTGTCACTGTCTCGGTCTCTGTCTCTGTCTCTGTCTCTGTCTCTGCCTCTGTCTCTGTCCCTGTCCCTCTCCCTGTCCCTGTCGCTGTCTCTGTCTCTGTCTCTGTCTCTGTCTCTGTCTCTACCTCTGTCTCTGTCTCTGTCTCTGTCTCTGTCTCTGTCTATGCATCTGTCTCTGTCCCTGTCTCCGTCTCTGTCCCTGTCTCTGTCTTTGTCTCTGTCTCTGTCTCCATCTCTGTCTCTGTCTCTATCTCTGTCTCTGTCTCTGTCTCTATCTCTGTCTCTGTCTCTGTCTCTGGGTCTCTGCCTGTGTGCCTCTGCCTCTGTCTCTTTGTCTCTGTCTCTGTCCCTATCTCTGCCTCTGTCTCTGTCCCCGTATCTGTCTCTGTCTCTGTCTCTGTCTCTGTTTCTGTTTCTGTCCCTGTCTCTGTCTCTGTCTCCGCCTCTGTCTCTGTCCCTGTCCCTCTCCCTGTCCCTGTCGCTGTCTCTGTCTCTGTCTCTGTCTCTGTCTCTGTCTCTGTCTCTGTCTCTGTCTCTGTCTCTGCCTCTGTCTCTGTCTCTGTCTCTGTCTCTGTCGCTGTCTCTCCCTCTGTCTCTGTTTCTGTCTCTGTCTCTGGCTCTGTCTCTGCCTCTGTCTCTGTCTCTGTCGCTGTCTCTCCCTCTGTCTCTGTCTCTGTCTCTGTCTCTGTCTCTGTCTCTGTCTCTGTCTCTGTTTCTGTCTCTGTCCCTGTCTCTGTCTCTGTCTCCGCCTCTGTCTCTGTCCCTGTCCCTCTCCCTGTCCCTGTCGCTGTCTCTGTCTCTGTCTCTGTCTCTGTCTCTGTCTCTGTCTCTGTCTCTGTCTCTGCCTCTGTCTCTGTCTCTGTCTCTGTCTCTGTCTCTGTCTCTGTCTCTGTCTCTGTCTCTGTCTCTGTCTCTGTCTCTATCTCTGCCTCTGTCTCTGTCCCCGTATCTGTCTCCGTCTCTGTTTCTGTCTCTGTCTCTGTCTCTGTCTCTGTCTCCGCCTCTGTCTCTGTCCCTGTCCCTCTCCCTGTCCCTGTCGCTGTCTCTGCCTCTGTCTCTGTCTCTGTCTCTGTCTCTGTCTCTGCCTCTGTCTCTGTCTCTTTCTCTGTCTCTGTCTCTATCTCTGTCTCTGTCTCTGTTTCTGTCTCTGTCTCTGTCCCTGTTTCTGTCTCTGTCTCTATCTCTGTCTCTGTCTCTGTTTCTGTCTCTGTCTCTGTCCCTGTTTCTGTCTCTGTCTTTGTCTCTGTCTCTGTCTCTGTCACTCTCTCGGTCTCTGTCTCTGTCTCTGTCTCTGTCTCTGCCTCTGTCTCTGTCCCTGTCCCCCTCCCTGTCCCTGTCGCTGTCTCTGTCTCTGTCTCTGTCTCTGTCTCTGTCTCTACCTCTGTCTGTGTCTCTGTCTCTGTCTCTGTCTCTGTCTATGCATCTGTCTCTGTCCCTGTCTCCGTCTCTGTCTCTGTCTCTGTCTTTGTCACTGTCTCTGTCTCTGTCCCTGTCGCTGTCTCTGTCTCTGTCTCTGTCGCTGTCTCTCCCTCTGTCTCTGTTTCTGTCTCTGTCTCTGGCTCTGTCTCTGCCTCTGTCTCTGTCTCTGTCGCTGTCTCTCCCTCTGTCTCTGTCTCTGTCTCTGGCTCTGTCTCTGCCTCTGTCTCGTTCTCCGTCTCTGTCTCTGTCTCTGCCTCTATCTCCGTCGATGTCTCTGTCTCTGTCCCTGTCTCTGTCTCTGTCTCTGTTTCTGTCTCTGCCTCTGTCTCTGTCTCTGTCTCAGTCTCTGCCTCTGTCTCTGTCTCTGTCTCTGTCTGTCTCTGCCTCTGTCTCGGTCTTTGTCTCCGTCTCTGTCTCTGTCTCTGTCTTTGCCTCTGTCTCTGTCTCTGTCTGTGTCTCTGCCTCTGTCTCGGGCTTTGTCTCCGTCTCTGTGTCTATCTCTGCCTCTGTCTCTGTCCCTGTCTCTGTCTCTGTCTCTGTCTCCGTCTTTGTCTCTGTCCGTGTCTCTGCCTCTTACTCGGCCTTTGTCTCCGTCTCTGTCTCTCTCTCTGTCTCTGTCTCTGTCTCTGTCTCTGTCTCTGTCTCTCTCACTGTCTCTGTCTCTGTCTCTGCCTTTGCCTCTGTCTCAGTCTCTGCGTCCGTCTCTGTCTCTGTCTGCGTCTCTGTCTCTGTCTCTGTCTCTGTCTATGTCTCTGTCTCTGTCTCTGTCCCTGTCTATGCCTCTGTCTCTGTCTCTGTCTCCGTCTCTGTCTCTGTCTCTGTCTCTGTCTCTATCTCTGCCTCTGTCTCTGTCTCTGTCTCTGTCACTGTCTCTCCCTCTGTCTCTGCTTCCGTCTCTGTCCCTGGCTCAGTCTCTGCGTCCGTCTCTGCCTCTGTCTCCGTCTCTGCCTCTGTCTCTGTCTCTGTCTCTGTCTCTGTCTCTGTCTCTGTCTCTGTCTCTGTCTCTGTCTCTGTCTCTGTTTCTGTCTCCGTCTATGTCTCTGTCTCTGTCTCTGTCTCTGTCTCTGTCTCTGTCTCTGTCTCCGTCTCCGTCTCTGTCTCTGTCTCTGTCTCTGTCTCTGTCTCTGCCTCTGTCTCTGTCTCTGTCTCTGTCTCAGTCTCTGTCTCTGTCTCTGTCTCTGTCTCCGTGCCTGTCTCTGTCTCTGTCTCTGTCTCTTTCCCTGTCTGAGACTCTGCCACTGTCTCTGTCTCTGTCTCTGTCTCTGTCTCTGTCTCTGTCTCTGTCTCTGTCTCTGTCTCTGTCTCTGTCCATGTCTCTGTCCCTGTTTTTGTCTCTGTCTCTGTCCCTGTTTCTGTCTCTGTCTTTGTCTCTGTCTCTGTCTCTGTCTCTGTCTTTGTCTCTGTCTGTGTCTGTGCCTCTGCCTCTGTCTCCGTCTCTGTCTCTGTCCCTATCTCTGCCTCTGTCTCTGTCCCCGTATCTGTCTCTGTCTCTGTCTCTGTCTCTGTTTCTGTCTCTGTCCCTGTCTCTGTCTCTGTCTCCGCCTCTGTCTCTGTCCCTGTCCCTCTCCCTGTCCCTGTCGCTGTCTCTGTCTCTGTCTCTGTCGCTGTCTCTCCCTCTGTCTCTGTTTCTGTCTCTGTCTCTGGCTCTGTCTCTGCCTCTGTCTCTGTCTCTGTCGCTGTCTCTCCCTCTGTCTCTGTCTCTGTCTCTGGCTCTGTCTCTGCCTCTGTCTCGTTCTCCGTCTCTGTCTCTGTCTCTGCCTCTATCTCCGTCGATGTCTCTGTCTCTGTCCCTGTCTCTGTCTCTGTCTCTGTTTCTGTCTCTGCCTCTGTCTCTGTCTCTGTCTCAGTCTCTGCCTCTGTCTCTGTCTCTGTCTCTGTCTGTCTCTGCCTCTGTCTCGGTCTTTGTCTCCGTCTCTGTCTCTGTCTCTGTCTTTGCCTCTGTCTCTGTCTCTGTCTGTGTCTCTGCCTCTGTCTCGGGCTTTGTCTCCGTCTCTGTGTCTATCTCTGCCTCTGTCTCTGTCCCTGTCTCTGTCTCTGTCCCTGTTTCTGTCTCTGTCTTTGTCTCTGTCTCTGTCTCTGTCTCTGTCTTTGTCTCTGTCTGTGTCTGTGCCTCTGCCTCTGTCTCCGTCTCTGTCTCTGTCCCTATCTCTGCCTCTGTCTCTGTCCCCGTATCTGTCTCTGTCTCTGTCTCTGTCTCTGTTTCTGTCTCTGTCCCTGTCTCTGTCTCTGTCTCCGCCTCTGTCTCTGTCCCTGTCCCTCTCCCTGTCCCTGTCGCTGTCTCTGTCTCTGTCTCTGTCTCTGTCTCTGTCTCTGTCTCTGTCTCTGTCTCTGCCTCTGTCTCCATCTCTGTCTCTGTCTCTATCTCTGTCTCTGTCTCTGTCTCTATCTCTGTCTCTGTCTCTGTCTCTGGGTCTCTGCCTGTGTGCCTCTGCCTCTGTCTCTTTGTCTCTGTCTCTGTCCCTATCTCTGCCTCTGTCTCTGTCCCCGTATCTGTCTCTGTCTCTGTCTCTGTCTCTGTTTCTGTTTCTGTCCCTGTCTCTGTCTCTGTCTCCGCCTCTGTCTCTGTCCCTGTCCCTCTCCCTGTCCCTGTCGCTGTCTCTGTCTCTGTCTCTGTCTCTGTCTCTGTCTCTGTCTCTGTCTCTGTCTCTGCCTCTGTCTCTGTCTCTGTCTCTGTCTCTGTCGCTGTCTCTCCCTCTGTCTCTGTTTCTGTCTCTGTCTCTGGCTCTGTCTCTGCCTCTGTCTCTGTTTCTGTCGCTGTCTCTCCCTCTGTCTCTGTCTCTGTCTCTGTCTCTGTCTCTGTCTCTGTCTCTGTCTCTGTTTCTGTCTCTGTCCCTGTCTCTGTCTCTGTCTCCGCCTCTGTCTCTGTCCCTGTCCCTCTCCCTGTCCCTGTCGCTGTCTCTGTCTCTGTCTCTGTCTCTGTCTCTGTCTCTGTCTCTGTCTCTGTCTCTGCCTCTGTCTCTGTCTCTGTCTCTGTCTCTGTCTCTGTCTCTGTCTCTGTCTCTGTCTCTGTCTCTGTCTCTGTCTCTATCTCTGCCTCTGTCTCTGTCCCCGTATCTGTCTCCGTCTCTGTTTCTGTCTCTGTCTCTGTCTCTGTCTCTGTCTCCGCCTCTGTCTCTGTCCCTGTCCCTCTCCCTGTCCCTGTCGCTGTCTCTGCCTCTGTCTCTGTCTCTGTCTCTGTCTCTGTCTCTGCCTCTGTCTCTGTCTCTTTCTCTGTCTCTGTCTCTATCTCTGTCTCTGTCTCTGTTTCTGTCTCTGTCTCTGTCCCTGTTTCTGTCTCTGTCTCTATCTCTGTCTCTGTCTCTGTTTCTGTCTCTGTCTCTGTCCCTGTTTCTGTCTCTGTCTTTGTCTCTGTCTCTGTCTCTGTCACTCTCTCGGTCTCTGTCTCTGTCTCTGTCTCTGTCTCTGCCTCTGTCTCTGTCCCTGTCCCCCTCCCTGTCCCTGTCGCTGTCTCTGTCTCTGTCTCTGTCTCTGTCTCTGTCTCTACCTCTGTCTGTGTCTCTGTCTCTGTCTCTGTCTCTGTCTATGCATCTGTCTCTGTCCCTGTCTCCGTCTCTGTCTCTGTCTCTGTCTTTGTCTCTGTCTCTGTCTCTGTTTCTGTCTCTGTCTCTGTCCCTGTTTCTGTCTCTGTCTTTGTCTCTGTCTCTGTCTCTGTCTCTGTCTTTGTCTCTGTCTGTGTCTGTGCCTCTGCCTCTGTCTCCGTCTCTGTCTCTGTCCCTATCTCTGCCTCTGTCTCTGTCCCCGTATCTGTCTCTGTCTCTGTCTCTGTCTCTGTTTCTGTCTCTGTCCCTGTCTCTGTCTCTGTCTCCGCCTCTGTCTCTGTCCCTGTCCCTCTCCCTGTCCCTGTCGCTGTCTCTGTCTCTGTCTCTGTCGCTGTCTCTCCCTCTGTCTCTGTTTCTGTCTCTGTCTCTGGCTCTGTCTCTGCCTCTGTCTCTGTCTCTGTCGCTGTCTCTCCCTCTGTCTCTGTCTCTGTCTCTGGCTCTGTCTCTGCCTCTGTCTCGTTCTCCGTCTCTGTCTCTGTCTCTGCCTCTATCTCCGTCGATGTCTCTGTCTCTGTCCCTGTCTCTGTCTCTGTCTCTGTTTCTGTCTCTGCCTCTGTCTCTGTCTCTGTCTCAGTCTCTGCCTCTGTCTCTGTCTCTGTCTCTGTCTGTCTCTGCCTCTGTCTCGGTCTTTGTCT
The DNA here is from genome assembly GCA_945859595.2 of Megachile willughbiella. NCBI lineage: Eukaryota > Metazoa > Arthropoda > Insecta > Hymenoptera > Megachilidae > Megachile > Megachile willughbiella. The sequence goes on along the minus strand of CAMAOD020000013.1, from coordinate 827,082 downwards.
CCGTCTCTGTCTCTGTCTCTGTCTTTGCCTCTGTCTCTGTCTCTGTCTGTGTCTCTGCCTCTGTCTCGGGCTTTGTCTCCGTCTCTGTGTCTATCTCTGCCTCTGTCTCTGTCCCTGTCTCTGTCTCTGTCTCTGTCTCCGTCTTTGTCTCTGTCCGTGTCTCTGCCTCTTACTCGGCCTTTGTCTCCGTCTCTGTCTCTCTCTCTGTCTCTGTCTCTGTCTCTGTCTCTGTCTCTGTCTCTCTCACTGTCTCTGTCTCTGTCTCTGCCTTTGCCTCTGTCTCAGTCTCTGCGTCCGTCTCTGTCTCTGTCTGCGTCTCCGTCTCTGTCTCTGTCTCTGTCTATGTCTCTGTCTCTGTCTCTGTCCCTGTCTATGCCTCTGTCTCTGTCTCTGTCTCCGTCTCTGTCTCTGTCTCTGTCTCTGTCTCTATCTCTGCCTCTGTCTCTGTCTCTGTCTCTGTCGCTGTCTCTCCCTCTGTCTCTGCTTCCGTCTCTGTCCCTGGCTCAGTCTCTGCGTCCGTCTCTGCCTCTGTCTCCGTCTCTGCCTCTGTCTCTGTCTCTGTCTCTGTCTCTGTCTCTGTCTCTGTCTCTGTCTCTGTCTCTGTCTCTGTCTCTGTTTCTGTCTCCGTCTATGTCTCTGTCTCTGTCTCTGTCTCTGTCTCTGTCTCTGTCTCTGTCTCTGTCTCCGTCTCTGTCTCTGTCTCTGTCTCTGTCTCTGTCTCTGCCTCTGTCTCTGTCTCTGTCTCTGTCTCAGTCTCTGTCTCTGTCTCTGTCTCTGTCTCCGTGCCTGTCTCTGTCTCTGTCTCTGTCTCTTTCCCTGTCTGAGACTCTGCCACTGTCTCTGTCTCTGTCTCTGTCTCTGTCTCTGTCTCTGTCTCTGTCTCTGTCTCTGTCTCTGTCCATGTCTCTGTCCCTGTTTTTGTCTCTGTCTCTGTATCCGTCTTTGTCTCTGCCTCTGTCTCAGTCTCTGCGTCTGTCTCGGTCTTTGTCTCCGTGTCTGTCTCTGTCTCTGTCTCTGTCACTGTCTCCGTCTCTGTCTCTGTCTCTGTCTCTGTCTCTGTCTCTGTCTCTGTCTCTGTCTCTGTCTCTGTCTCTGCCTCTGTCTCTGTCTCTGTCTCTGTCGCTGTCTCTCCCTCTGTCTCTGCTTCCGTCTCTGTCCCTGGCTCAGTCTCTGCGTCCGTCTCTGTCTCTGTCTCCGTCTCTGCCTCTGTCTCTGTCTCTGTCTCTGTCTCTGTCTCTGTCCCTGTCTCTGTCTCTGTCTCTGTCTCTGTCTCTGTCTCTGTCTCCGTATCTGTTTCTGTCTCTGTCTCTGTCTCTTTCTCTGTCTGAGACTCTGCCTCTGTCTCTGTCTCTGTCTCTGTCTCTGTCTCTGTCTCTGTCTCTGTCTCTGTCTCTGTCTCTGTCTCTGTCTCTGTCTCTGTCTCTGTCTCTGTCTCTGTCTCTGTCGCTGCCTCTGCCTCTGTCTCGGTCTTTGTCTCCGTTTCTGTCTCTGTCTCTGTCTCTGTCTCTGTCTCTGTCTCTGTCCCTGTCTCTGTCTCTGTCTCTGTCTCTGTCTCTGTCTCTGCCTCCGTCTCTCTCTCCGTCTCTGTCTGTGCCTCTGTCTCTGCCCTGTCTCTGTCTCTGTCGCTGCCTCTGCCTCTGTCTCGGTCTTTGTCTCCGTTTCTGTCTCTGTCTCTGTCTCTGTCTCTGTCTCTGTCTCTGTCTCTGTCTCTGTCTCTGTCTCTGTCTCTGTCTCTGTCTCTGTCTCTGTCTTTGTCTCTGTCTCTGTCTCTGTCTCTGTCTATGTCTCTGTCTCTGTCTCTGTCTCTGTCTCTGTCTCTGTCTCTGTCTCTGCCTCTGTCTCTGTCTCTGTCTCTGTCGCTGTCTCTCCCTCTGTCTCTGCTTCCGTCTCTGTCCCTGGCTCAGTCTCTGCGTCCGTCTCTGTCTCTGTCTCCGTCTCTGCCTCTGTCTCTGCCTCTGTCTCTGTCTCTGTCTCTGTCCCTGTCTCTGTCTCTGTCTCTGTCTCTGTCTCTGTCTCTGTCTCTGTCTCTGTCTCTGTCTCTGTCTCTGTCTCTGTCTCTGTCTCTGTCTCTGTCTCTGTCTCTGTCTCTGTCTCTGTCTCTGTCTCTGTCTCTGTCTCTGTCTCTGTCTCTGTCTCTGTCTCTGTCTCCGTGCCTGTCTCTGTCTCTGTCTCTGTCTCTTTCCCTGTCTGAGACTCTGCCACTGTCTCTGTCTCTGTCTCTGTCTCTGTCTCTGTCTCTGTCTCTGTCTCTGTCTCTGTCTCTGTCTCTGTCTCTGTCTCTGTCTCTGTCTCTGTCTCTGTCTCTGTCTCTGTCTCTGTCTCTGTCTCTGTCTCTGTCTCTGTCTCTGTCTCTGTCTCTGTCTCTGTCTCCGTGCCTGTCTCTGTCTCTGTCTCTGTCTCTTTCCCTGTCTGAGACTCTGCCACTGTCTCTGTCTCTGTCTCTGTCTCTGTCTCTGTCTCTGTCTCTGTCTCTGTCTCTGTCTCTGTCTCTGTCCCTGTTTTTGTCTCTGTCTCTGTATCCGTCTTTGTCTCTGCCTCTGTCTCAGTCTCTGCGTCTGTCTCGGTCTTTGTCTCCGTGTCTGTCTCTGTCTCTGTCTCTGTCACTGTCTCCGTCTCTGTCTCTGTCTCTGTCTCTGCCTCTGTCTCTGTCTCTGTCGCTGTCTCTCCCTCTGTCTCTGTCTCTGTCTCTGGCTCTGTCTCTGCCTCTGTCTCGTTCTCCGTCTCTGTCTCTGTCTCTGCCTCTATCTCCGTCGATGTCTCTGTCTCTGTCCCTGTCTCTGTCTCTGTCTCTGTTTCTGTCTCTGCCTCTGTCTCTGTCTCTGTCTCAGTCTCTGCCTCTGTCTCTGTCTCTGTCTCTGTCTCTGTCTCTGTCTCTGTCTCTGTCTCTGTCTCTGTCTCTGTCTCTGTCTCTGTCCCTGTTTTTGTCTCTGTCTCTGTATCCGTCTTTGTCTCTGCCTCTGTCTCAGTCTCTGCCTCTGTCTCTGTCTCTGTCGCTGTCTCTCCCTCTGTCTCTGTCTCTGTCTCTGGCTCTGTCTCTGCCTCTGTCTCGTTCTCCGTCTCTGTCTCTGTCTCTGCCTCTATCTCCGTCGATGTCTCTGTCTCTGTCCCTGTCTCTGTCTCTGTCTCTGTTTCTGTCTCTGCCTCTGTCTCTGTCTCTGTCTCAGTCTCTGCCTCTGTCTCTGTCTCTGTCTCTGTCTGTCTCTGCCTCTGTCTCGGTCTTTGTCTCCGTCTGTGTCTCTGTCTCTGTCTTTGCCTCTGTCTCTGTCTCTGTCTGTGTCTCTGCCTCTGTCTCGGGCTTTGTCTCCGTCTCTGTGTCTATCTCTGCCTCTGTCTCTGTCCCTGTCTCTGTCTCTGTCTCTGTCTCCGTCTTTGTCTCTGTCCGTGTCTCTGCCTCTTACTCGGCCTTTGTCTCCGTCTCTGTCTCTGTCTCTGTCTCTGTCTCTGTCTCTGTCTCTGTCTCAGTCTCTCTCACTGTCTCTGTCTCTGTCTCTGCCTTTGCCTCTGTCTCAGTCTCTGCGTCCGTCTCTGTCTCTGTCTGCGTCTCTGTCTCTGTCTCTGTCTCTGTCTATGTCTCTGTCTCTGTCTCTGTCCCTGTCTATGCCTCTGTCTCTGTCTCTGTCTCCGACTCTGTCTCTGTCTCTGTCTCTATCTCTGCCTCTGTCTCTGTCTCTGTCTCTGTCGCTGTCTCTCCCTCTGTCTCTGCTTCCGTCTCTGTCCCTGGCTCAGTCTCTGCGTCCGTCTCTGCCTCTGTCTCCGTCTCTGCCTCTGTCTCTGTCTCTGTCTCTGTCTCTGTCTCTGTCTCTGTCTCTGTCTCTGTCTCTGTCTCTGTCTCTGTCTCTGTTTCTGTCTCCGTCTATGTCTCTGTCTCTGTCTCTGTCTCTGTCTCTGTCTCTGTCTCTGTCTCTGTCTCTGTCTCCGTCTCTGTCTCTGTCTCTGTCTCTGTCTCTGTCTCTGCCTCTGTCTCTGTCTCTGTCTCTGTCTCAGTCTCTGTCTCTGTCTCTGTCTCTGTCTCCGTGCCTGTCTCTGTCTCTGTCTCTGTCTCTTTCCCTGTCTGAGACTCTGCCACTGTCTCTGTCTCTGTCTCTGTCTCTGTCTCTGTCTCTGTCTCTGTCTCTGTCTCTGTCTCTGTCTCTGTCTCTGTCCCTGTTTTTGTCTCTGTCTCTGTATCCGTCTTTGTCTCTGCCTCTGTCTCAGTCTCTGCGTCTGTCTCGGTCTTTGTCTCCGTGTCTGTCTCTGTCTCTGTCTCTGTCACTGTCTCCGTCTCTGTCTCTGTCTCTGTCTCTGTCTCTGTCTCTGTCTCTGTCTCCGTGCCTGTCTCTGTCTCTGTCTCTGTCTCTTTCCCTGTCTGAGACTCTGCCACTGTCTCTGTCTCTGTCTCTGTCTCTGTCTCTGTCTCTGTCTCTGTCTCTGTCTCTGTCTCTGTCTCTGTCTCTGTCCCTGTTTTTGTCTCTGTCTCTGTATCCGTCTTTGTCTCTGCCTCTGTCTCAGTCTCTGCGTCTGTCTCGGTCTTTGTCTCCGTGTCTGTCTCTGTCTCTGTCTCTGTCACTGTCTCCGTCTCTGTCTCTGTCTCTGTCTCTGTCTCTGTCTCTGTCTCTGTCTCTGTCTCTGTCTCTGCCTCTGTCTCTGTCTCTGTCTCTGTCTCTGACTCTGTCTCTGTCTCTGTCTCTGTCTCTGTCTCTGTCTCTGTCTCTGTCTCTGTCTCCGTGCCTGTCTCTGTCTCTGTCTCTGTCTCTTTCCCTGTCTGAGACTCTGCCACTGTCTCTGTCTCTGTCTCTGTCTCTGTCTCTGTCTCTGTCTCTGTCTCTGTCTCTGTCTCTGTCTCTGTCTCTGTCCCTGTTTTTGTCTCTGTCTCTGTATCCGTCTTTGTCTCTGCCTCTGTCTCAGTCTCTGCGTCTGTCTCGGTCTTTGTCTCCGTGTCTGTCTCTGTCTCTGTCTCTGTCACTGTCTCCGTCTCTGTCTCTGTCTCTGTCTCTGTCTCTGTCTCTGTCTCTGTCTCTGTCTCTGTCTCTGCCTCTGTCTCTGTCTCTGTCTCTGTCTCTGACTCTGTCTCTGTCTCTGTCTCTGTCTCTGTCTCTGTCTCTGTCTCTGTCTCTGTCTCTGTCTCTGTCTCTGTCTCTGTCTCTGTCTCTGTCTCTGTCTCTGTCTCTGTCTCTGTCTCTGTCTCTGTCTTTGTCTCTGTCTGTGTCTGTGCCTCTGCCTCTGTCTCCGTCTCTGTCTCTGTCTCTATCTCTGCCTCTGTCTCTGTCCCCGTATCTGTCTCTGTCTCTGTCTCTGTCTCTGTCTCTGTCTCTGTCTCTGTCTGTGTCCCTGTTTTTGTCTCTGTCTCTGTATCCGTCTCTGCCTCTGTCTCTGTCTCTGTCTCTGTCTCTGTCTCTCTCCCTGTCTCTGTCTCTGTCTCTGTCTCTGTCTCTGTCTCTGTCTCTGTCTCTGTCTCCGTCTCTGTCTCTGTCTCTGTCTCTGTCTTTGTCTCTGTCTCTGTCTCTGTTTCTGTCTCTGTCTCTGTCCCTGTTTCTGTCTCTGTCTTTGTCTCTGTCTCTGTCTCTGTCACTGTCTCCGTCTCTGTCTCTGTCTCTGTCTCTGTCTCTGTCTCTGTCTCTGTCTCTGTCTCTGTCTCTGTCTCTGTCTCTGTCTCTGTCTCTGTCTCTGTCTCTGTCTCTGTCTCTGTCTCTATCTCTGCCTCTGTCTCTGTCCCCGTATCTGTCTCCGTCTCTGTTTCTGTCTCTGTCTCTGCCTCTGTCTCTGTCTCCGCCTCTGTCTCTGTCCCTGTCCCTCTCCCTGTCCCTGTCGCTGTCTCTGCCTCTGTCTCTGTCTCTGTCTCTGTCTCCGTCTCGGCCTCTGTCTCTGTCTCTGTCTCTGTCTCTGTCTCTATCTCTGTCTCTGTCTCTGTTTCTGTCTCTGTCTCTGTCCCTGTTTCTGTCTCTGTCTCTATCTCTGTCTCTGTCTCTGTTTCTGTCTCTGTCTCTGTCCCTGTTTCTGTCTCTGTCTTTGTCTCTGTCTCTGTCTCTGTCACTGTCTCGGTCTCTGTCTCTGTCTCTGTCTCTGTCTCTGCCTCTGTCTCTGTCCCTGTCCCTCTCCCTGTCCCTGTCGCTGTCTCTGTCTCTGTCTCTGTCTCTGTCTCTGTCTCTGTCTCTACCTCTGTCTCTGTCTCTGTCTCTGTCTCTGTCTCTGTCTATGCATCTGTCTCTGTCCCTGTCTCCGTCTCTGTCTCCGTCTCTGTCTTTGTCTCTGTCTCTGTCTCTGTTTCTGTCTCTGTCTCTGTCCCTGTTTCTGTCTCTGTCTTTGTCTCTGTCTCTGTCTCTGTCTCTGTCTTTGTCTCTGTCTGTGTCTGTGCCTCTGCCTCTGTCTCCGTCTCTGTCTCTGTCCCTATCTCTGCCTCTGTCTCTGTCCCCGTATCTGTCTCTGTCTCTGTCTCTGTCTCTGTTTCTGTCTCTGTCCCTGTCTCTGTATCTGTCTCCGCCTCTGTCTCTGTCCCTGTCCCTCTCCCTGTCCCTGTCGCTGTCTCTGTCTCTGTCTCTGTCGCTGTCTCTCCCTCTGTCTCTGTTTCTGTCTCTGTCTCTGGCTCTGTCTCTGCCTCTGTCTCTGTCTCTGTCGCTGTCTCTCCCTCTGTCTCTGTCTCTGTCTCTGGCTCTGTCTCTGCCTCTGTCTCGTTCTCCGTCTCTGTCTCTGTCTCTGCCTCTATCTCCGTCGATGTCTCTGTCTCTGTCCCTGTCTCTGTCTCTGTCTCTGTTTCTGTCTCTGCCTCTGTCTCTGTCTCTGTCTCAGTCTCTGCCTCTGTCTCTGTCTCTGTCTCTGTCTGTCTCTGCCTCTGTCTCGGTCTTTGTCTCCGTCTCTGTCTCTGTCTCTGTCTTTGCCTCTGTCTGTGTCTCTGTCTGTGTCTCTGCCTCTGTCTCGGGCTTTGTCTCCGTCTCTGTGTCTATCTCTGCCTCTGTCTCTGTCCCTGTCTCTGTCTCTGTCTCTGTCTCCGTCTTTGTCTCTGTCCGTGTCTCTGCCTCTTACTCGGCCTTTGTCTCCGTCTCTGTCACTGTCTCTGTCTCTGTCTCTGTCTCTGTCTCTGTCTCTGTCTCTCTCACTGTCTCTGTCTCTGTCTCTGCCTTTGCCTCTGTCTCAGTCTCTGCGTCCGTCTCTGTCTCTGTCTGCGTCTCTGTCTCTGTCTCTGTCTCTGTCTATGTCTCTGTCTCTGTCTCTGTCCCTGTCTATGCCTCTGTCTCTGTCTCTGTCTCCGTCTCTGTCTCTGTCTCTGTCTCTATCTCTGCCTCTGTCTCTGTCTCTGTCTCTGTCGCTGTCTCTCCCTCTGTCTCTGCTTCCGTCTCTGTCCCTGGCTCAGTCTCTGCGTCCGTCTCTGCCTCTGTCTCCGTCTCTGCCTCTGTCTCTGTCTCTGTCTCTGTCTCTGTCTCTGTCTCTGTCTCTGTCTCTGTCTCTGTCTCTGTTTCTGTCTCCGTCTATGTCTCTGTCTCTGTCTCTGTCTCTGTCTCTGTCTCTGTCTCTGTCTCTGTCTCTGTCTCTGTCTCCGTCTCTGTCTCTGTCTCTGTCTCTGTCTCTGTCTCTGCCTCTGTCTCTGTCTCTGTCTCTGTCTCAGTCTCTGTCTCTGTCTCTGTCTCTGTCTCCGTGCCTGTCTCTGTCTCTGTCTCTGTCTCTTTCCCTATCTGAGACTCTGCCACTGTCTCTGTCTCTGTCTCTGTCTCTGTCTCTGTCTCTGTCTCTGTCTCTGTCTCTGTCTCTGTCTCTGTCTCTGTCCCTGTTTTTGTCTCTGTCTCTGTATCCGTCTTTGTCTCTGCCTCTGTCTCAGTCTCTGCGTCTGTCTCGGTCTTTGTCTCCGTGTCTGTCTCTGTCTCTGTCTCTGTCACTGTCTCCGTCTCTGTCTCTGTCTCTGTCTCTGTCTCTGTCTCTGTCTCTGTCTCTGTCTCTGTCTCTGTCTCTGCCTCTGTCTCTGTCTCTGTCTCTGTCGCTGTCTCTCCCTCTGTCTCTGCTTCCGTCTCTGTCCCTGGCTCAGTCTCTGCGTCCGTCTCTGTCTCTGTCTCCGTCTCTGCCTCTGTCTCTGTCTCTGTCTCTGTCTCTGTCCCTGTCTCTGTCTCTGTCTCTGTCTCTGTCTCTGTCTCTGTCTCCGTATCTGTTTCTGTCTCTGTCTCTGTCTCTTTCTCTGTCTGAGACTCTGCCTCTGTCTCTGTCTCTGTCTCTGTCTCTGTCTCTGTCTCTGTCTCTGTCTCTGTCTCTGTCTCTGTCTCTGTCTCTGTCTCTGTCTCTGTCTCTGTCTCTGTCTCTGTCTCTGTCTCTGTCTCTGTCGCTGCCTCTGCCTCTGTCTCGGTCTTTGTCTCCGTTTCTGTCTCTGTCTCTGTCTCTGTCTCTGTCTCTGTCTCTGTCTCTGTCTCTGTCTCTGTCTCTGTCTCTGCCTCCGTCTCTCTCTCCGTCTCTGTCTGTGCCTCTGTCTCTGCCCTGTCTCTGTCTCTGTCGCTGCCTCTGCCTCTGTCTCGGTCTTTGTCTCCGTTTCTGTCTCTGTCTCTGTCTCTGTCTCTGTCTCTGTCTCTGTCTCTGTCTCTGTCTCTGTCTCTGTCTCTGTCTCTGTCTCTGTCTCTGTCTTTGTCTCTGTCTCTGTCTCTGTCTCTGTCTCTGTCTATGTCTCTGTCTCTGTCTCTGTCTCTGTCTCTGTCTCTGTCTCTGCCTCTGTCTCTGTCTCTGTCTCTGTCTCTGTCTCTGTCTCTGTCTCTGTCTCTGTCTCTGTCTCTGTCTCTGTCTCTGTCTCTGTCTCTGTCTCTGTCTCTGTCTCTGTCTCTGTCTCTGTCTCTGTCTATGTCTCTGTCTCTGTCTCTGTCTCTGCCTCTGTCTCCCTCTCGGTCTCTGTCTCTGCATCTGTCTCTGCCTCTCTCTCCGTCTCTGTCTCTGTCTCTGTCTCTATCTCCGTTTCTGTCTCCGTCTCTGTCTCTGTCGCTGCCTCTGCTTCTGTCTCGGTCTTTGTCTCCGTTTCTGTCTCTGTCTCTGTCTCTGTCGCTGTCTCTGTCACTGTCTCCGTCTCTGTCTCAGTCTCTGCCTCTATCTCTGCCTCTGTCTCTGTCTCTGTCTCTGTCTCCGTCCTTTTCTCCGTCTTTGTCTCCTGCCCCTCTGCCTACGACTTTGTCTCCTGCCCCTCTGTCTCTGCCTGTGTCGCCGTCTCTCCATCTGTCTCTGTCTCTGTTTCTTCCTCGGTCTGTGTCTCTGTCTCTGTCTCTGTCTCTGTCTCTGTCTCTGTCTCTGTCTCTGTCTCTGTCTCTGTCTCTGTCTCTCTCTCTGTCTCTGTCTCTGTCTCTGGCTCTGCCTGTTTCTCTGTCTCTGTCTCTGTCTCTGTCTCAGTCTCTGTCTCTGTCTCTGTCTCTGTCTCTGTCTCTGTCTCTGTCACTGTCTGTGTCTCTGTCTCTGTCTCTGCCTCTGTCTCAGTCTCTGCGTCTGTCTCGGTCTTTGTCTCCGTCTCTGTCTCTGCCTCTGTCTCTGCCCTGTCTCTGTCTCTGTCTCTGTCTCTGTCTCTGTCTCTGTCTCTATCTCTGTCTCTGTCTCTGCCTCTGCCTCTGTCTCGGTCTTTGTCTCCGTCTCTGTCTCTGTCTCTGTCTCTGCCTCTGTCTCTCTCCCCGTCTCTGTCTAAGCCTCTGTCTCTGCCCTGTCTATGTCTCTGTCGCTGCCTCTGCCTCTGTCTCGGTCTCCGTCTCTGTCTCGGTCTCTGACTCTGTCCCTGTCTCTGATTCTGTTTCTGTCTCCGTCTCTGTCTCTGTCTCTGTCTCTGTCTGTGTCTGTGTCTCTGCCTCTGTCTCGGTCTTTGTCTCCGTCTCTGTCTCTGTCTCTGTCTCTGTCTCTGTCTCTGTCTCTGTCTCTGTCTCTGTCTCTGTCTCTGTCTCTGTCTCTGTCTCTGTCTCTGTCTCTGGCTCTGTCTCTGTCTCTGTCTCTGTCTCTGTCTCTGTCTCTGTCTCTGTCTCCGTCCCTGTCTCTGTCTCTGTCTGTGTCTCTGCCTCTGTCTCGGTCTTTGTCTCCGTCTCTGTCTCTGTCTCTGTCTCTGTCTCTGCCTCCGTCTCTCTCTCCGTCTCTGTCTGTGCCTCTGTCTCTGCCCTGTCTCTGTCTCTGTCGCTGCCTCTGCCTCTGTCTCGGTCTTTGTCTCCGTTTCTGTCTCTGTCTCTGTCTCTGTCTCTGTCTCTGTCTCTGTCTCTGTCTCTGTCTCTGTCTCTGTCTCTGTCTCTGTCTCTGTCTCTGTCTCTGTCTCTGTCTCTGTCTCTGTCTCTGTCTCTGTCTCTGTCTCTGTCCCTGTCGCTGCCTCTGTCTCTGTCTCTGTCTCTGCCTCTGTCTCAGTTTCTGCGTCTGTCTCGGTCTTTGTCTCCGTCTCTGTCTCTGTCTCTGTCTCTGTCACTGTCTCCGTCTCTGTCCCTGTCTCTGTCTCTGGCTCTGTCTCTGCCTCTGTCTCCGTCTCTGTCTCTGTCTCTATCTCTATCTCCGTCTCTGTCTCTGTCTATGTCTCTGTCTCTGTCTCTGTCTCTGTCTCTGTCTCTGTCTCTGTCTCTGACTCTGTCTCTGTCTCTGTCTCTGTCTCTGTCTCTGTCTCTGTCTCTGTCTCTGTCTCTGTCTCTGTCTCTGTCTCTGTCTATGTCTCTGTCTCTGTCTCTGTCTCTGCCTCTGTCTCCCTCTCGGTCTCTGTCTCTGCATCTGTCTCTGCCTCTCTCTCCGTCTCTGTCTCTGTCTCTGTCTCTATCTCCGTTTCTGTCTCCGTCTCTGTCTCTGTCGCTGCCTCTGCCTCTGTCTCGGTCTTTGTCTCCGTTTCTGTCTCTGTCTCTGTCTCTGTCGCTGTCTCTGTCACTGTCTCCGTCTCTGTCTCAGTCTCTGCCTCTATCTCTGCCTCTGTCTCTGTCTCTGTCTCTGTCTCCGTCCTTTTCTCCGTCTTTGTCTCCTGCCCCTCTGCCTACGACTTTGTCTCCTGCCCCTCTGTCTCTGCCTGTGTCGCCGTCTCTCCATCTGTCTCTGTCTCTGTTTCTTCCTCGGTCTGTGTCTCTGTCTCTGTCTCTGTCTCTGTCTCTGTCTCTGTCTCTGTCTCTGTCTCTGTCTCTGTCTCTGTCTCTGTCTCTGTCTCTGTCTCTGTCTCTCTCTCTGTCTCTGTCTCTGTCTCTGGCTCTGCCTGTTTCTCTGTCTCTGTCTCAGTCTCTGTCTCTGTCTCTGTCTCTGTCTCTGTCTCTGTCTCTGTCTCTGTCTCTGTCTCTGTCTCTGTCTCTGCCTCTGTCTCTGTCTCTGTCTCTGTCTCTGTCTCTGTCTCTGTCTCTGTCTCTGTCTCTGTCTCTGTCTCTGTCTCTGTCTCTGTCTCTGTCTCTGTCTCTGTCTCTGTCTCTGTCTCTGTCTCTGTCTCCGTGCCTGTCTCTGTCTCTGTCTCTTTCCCTGTCTGAGACTCTGCCACTGTCTCTGTCTCTGTCTCTGTCTCTGTCTCTGTCTCTGTCTCTGTCTCTGTCTCTGTCTCTGTCTCTGTCTCTGTCTCTGTCCCTGTTTTTGTCTCTGTCTCTGTATCCGTCTTTGTCTCTGCCTCTGTCTCAGTCTCTGCGTCTGTCTCGGTCTTTGTCTCCGTGTCTGTCTCTGTCTCTGTCTCTGTCACTGTCTCCGTCTCTGTCTCTGTCTCTGTCTCTGTCTCTGTCTCTGTCTCTGTCTCTGTCTCTGTCTCTGTCTCTGTCTCTGCCTCTGTCTCTGTCACTGTCTCTGTCTCTGACTCTGTCTCTGTCTCTGTCTCTGTCTCTGTCTCTGTCTCTGTCTCTGTCTCTGTCTCTGTCTCTGTCTCTGTCTCTGTCTCTGTCTCTGTCTCTGTCTCTGTCTCTGTCTCTGTCTCTGTCTCTGTCTCTGTCTCTGTCTCTGTCTCTGTCTTTGTCTCTGTCTGTGTCTGTGCCTCTGCCTCTGTCTCCGTCTCTGTCTCTGTCTCTATCTCTGCCTCTGTCTCTGTCCCCGTATCTGTCTCTGTCTCTGTCTCTGTCTCTGTCTCTGTCTCTGTCTCTGTCTCTGTCCCTGTTTTTGTCTCTGTCTCTGTATCCGTCTCTGCCTCTGTTTCTGTCTCTGTCTCTGTCTCTGTCTCTGTCCCTGTCTCTGTCTCTGTCTCTGTCTCTGTCTCTGTCTCTGTCTCTGTCTCCGTCTCTGTCTCTGTCTCTGTCTCTGTCTCTGTCTCTGTCTCTGTCTCTGTCTCCGTCTCTGTCTCTGTCTCTGTCTCTGTCTCTGTCTCTGTCTCTGCCTCTGTCTCTGTCTCTGTCTCTGTCTCAGTCTCTGTCTCTGTCTCTGTCTCTGTCTCCGTGCCTGTCTCTGTCTCTGTCTCTGTCTCTTTCCCTGTCTGAGACTCTGCCACTGTCTCTGTCTCTGTCTCTGTCTCTGTCTCTGTCTCTGTCTCTGTCTCTGTCTCTGTCCCTGTTTTTGTCTCTGTCTCTGTATCCGTCTTTGTCTCTGCCTCTGTCTCAGTCTCTGCGTCTGTCTCGGTCTTTGTCTCCGTGTCTGTCTCTGTCTCTGTCTCTGTCACTGTCTCCGTCTCTGTCTCTGTCTCTGTCTCTGTCTCTGTCTCTGTCTCTGTCTCTGTCTCTGTCTCTGCCTCTGTCTCTGTCTCTGTCTCTGTCGCTGTCTCTCCCTCTGTCTCTGCTTCCGTCTCTGTCCCTGGCTCAGTCTCTGCGTCTGTCTCTGTCTCTGTCTCCGTCTCTGCCTCTGTCTCTGTCTCTGTCTCTGTCTCTGTCTCTGTCCCTGTCTCTGTCTCTGTCTCTGTCTCTGTCTCTGTCTCTGTCTCCGTATCTGTTTCTGTCTCTGTCTCTGTCTCTTTCTCTGTCTGAGACTCTGCCTCTGTCTCTGTCTCTGTCTCTGTCTCTGTCTCTGTCCCTGTCTCTGTCTCTGTCTCCGCCTCTGTCTCTGTCCCTGTCCCTCTCCCTGTCCCTGTCGCTGTCTCTGTCTCTGTCTCTGTCGCTGTCTCTCCCTCTGTCTCTGTTTCTGTCTCTGTCTCTGGCTCTGTCTCTGCCTCTGTCTCTGTCTCTGTCGCTGTCTCTCCCTCTGTCTCTGTCTCTGTCTCTGGCTCTGTCTCTGCCTCTGTCTCGTTCTCCGTCTCTGTCTCTGTCTCTGCCTCTATCTCCGTCGATGTCTCTGTCTCTGTCCCTGTCTCTGTCTCTGTCTCTGTTTCTGTCTCTGCCTCTGTCTCTGTCTCTGTCTCAGTCTCTGCCTCTGTCTCTGTCTCTGTCTCTGTCTGTCTCTGCCTCTGTCTCGGTCTTTGTCTCCGTCTCTGTCTCTGCCTCTGTCTCTGTCCCTGTCTCTGTCTCTGTCTCTGTCTCCGTCTTTGTCTCTGTCCGTGTCTCTGCCTCTTACTCGGCCTTTGTCTCCGTCTCTGTCTCTGTCTCTGTCTCTGTCTCTGTCTCTGTCTCTGTCTCTGTCTCTGTCTCTGTCTCTCTCACTGTCTCTGTCTCTGTCTCTGCCTTTGCCTCTGTCTCAGTCTCTGCGTCCGTCTCTGTCTCTGTCTGCGTCTCTGTCTCTGTCTCTGTCTCTGTCTATGTCTCTGTCTCTGTCTCTGTCCCTGTCTATGCCTCTGTCTCTGTCTCTGTCTCCGTCTCTGTCTCTGTCTCTGTCTCTATCTCTGCCTCTGTCTCTGTCTCTGTCTCTGTCGCTGTCTCTCCCTCTGTCTCTGCTTCCGTCTCTGTCCCTGGCTCAGTCTCTGCGTCCGTCTCTGCCTCTGTCTCCGTCTCTGCCTCTGTCTCTGTCTCTGTCTCTGTCTCTGTCTCTGTCTCTGTCTCTGTCTCTGTCTCTGTTTCTGTCTCCGTCTATGTCTCTGTCTCTGTCTCTGTCTCTGTCTCTGTGTCTGTCTCTGTCTCTGTCTCTGTCTCTGTCTCCGTCTCTGTCTCTGTCTCTGTCTCTGTCTCTGTCTCTGTCTCTGCCTCTGTCTCTGTCTCTGTCTCTGTCTCAGTCTCTGTCTCTGTCTCTGTCTCTGTCTCCGTGCCTGTCTCTGTCTCTGTCTCTGTCTCTTTCCCTGTCTGAGACTCTGCCACTGTCTCTGTCTCTGTCTCTGTCTCTGTCTCTGTCTCTGTCTCTGTCTCTGTCTCTGTCCCTGTTTTTGTCTCTGTCTCTGTATCCGTCTTTGTCTCTGCCTCTGTCTCAGTCTCTGCGTCTGTCTCGGTCTTTGTCTCCGTGTCTGTCTCTGTCTCTGTCTCTGTCACTGTCTCCGTCTCTGTCTCTGTCTCTGTCTCTGTCTCTGTCTCTGTCTCTGTCTCTGTCTCTGTCTCTGCCTCTGTCTCTGTCTCTGTCTCTGTCGCTGTCTCTCCCTCTGTCTCTGCTTCCGTCTCTGTCCCTGGCTCAGTCTCTGCGTCCGTCTCTGTCTCTGTCTCCGTCTCTGCCTCTGTCTCTGTCTCTGTCTCTGTCTCTGTCTCTGTCCCTGTCTCTGTCTCTGTCTCTGTCTCTGTCTCTGTCTCTGTCTCCGTATCTGTTTCTGTCTCTGTCTCTGTCTCTTTCTCTGTCTGAGACTCTGCCTCTGTCTCTGTCTCTGTCTCTGTCTCTGTCTCTGTCTCTGTCTCTGTCTCTGTCTCTGTCTCTGTCTCTGTCTCTGTCTCTGTCTCTGTCTCTGTCTCTGTCTCTGTCTCTGTCTCTGTCTCTGTCGCTGCCTCTGCCTCTGTCTCGGTCTTTGTCTCCGTTTCTGTCTCTGTCTCTGTCTCTGTCTCTGTCTCTGTCTCTGTCTCTGTCTCTGTCTCTGTCTCTGTCTCTGTCTCTGTCTCTGTCTCTGTCTCTGTCTCTGTCTCTGCCTCCGTCTCTCTCTCCGTCTCTGTCTGTGCCTCTGTCTCTGCCCTGTCTCTGTCTCTGTCGCTGCCTCTGCCTCTGTCTCGGTCTTTGTCTCCGTTTCTGTCTCTGTCTCTGTCTCTGTCTCTGTCTCTGTCTCTGTCTCTCTCTCTGTCTCTGTCTCTGTCTCTGTCTCTGTCTCTGTCTCTGTCTCTGTCTTTGTCTCTGTCTCTGTCTCTGTCTCTGTCTCTGTCTCTGTCTCTGTCTCTGTCTCTGTCTCTGCCTCTGTCTCTGTCTCTGTCTCTGTCTCTGTCTCTGTCTCTGTCTCTGTCTCTGTCTCTGTCTCTGTCTCTGTCTCTGTCTCTGTCTCTGTCTCTGTCTCTGTCTCTGTCTCTGTCTATGTCTCTGTCTCTGTCTCTGTCTCTGCCTCTGTCTCCCTCTCGGTCTCTGTCTCTGCATCTGTCTCTGCCTCTCTCTCCGTCTCTGTCTCTGTCTCTGTCTCTATCTCCGTTTCTGTCTCCGTCTCTGTCTCTGTCGCTGCCTCTGCTTCTGTCTCGGTCTTTGTCTCCGTTTCTGTCTCTGTCTCTGTCTCTGTCGCTGTCTCTGTCACTGCCTCCGTCTCTGTCTCAGTCTCTGCCTCTATCTCTGCCTCTGTCTCTGTCTCTGTCTCTGTCTCCGTCCTTTTCTCCGTCTTTGTCTCCTGCCCCTCTGCCTACGACTTTGTCTCCTGCCCCTCTGTCTCTGCCTGTGTCGCCGTCTCTCCATCTGTCTCTGTCTCTGTTTCATCCTCGGTCTGTGTCTCTGTCTCTGTCTCTGTCTCTGTCTCTGTCTCTGTCTCTGTCTCTGTCTCTGTCTCTGTCTCTGTCTCTGTCTCTCTCTCTGTCTCTGTCTCTGTCTCTGGCTCTGCCTGTTTCTCTGTCTCTGTCTCTGTCTCTGTCTCAGTCTCTGTCTCTGTCTCTGTCTCTGTCTCTGTCTCTGTCTCTGTCACTGTCTGTGTCTCTGTCTCTGTCTCTGCCTCTGTCTCAGTCTCTGCGTCTGTCTCGGTCTTTGTCTCCGTCTCTGTCTCTGCCTCTGTCTCTGCCCTGTCTCTGTCTCTGTCTCTGTCTCTGTCTCTGTCTCTGTCTCTGTCTCTGTCTCTGTCTCTGTCTCTGTCTCTGTCTCTGTCTCTGTCTGTGTCTCTGTCTCTGTCTCTGTCTCTGTCTCTGTCTCTGTCTCTGTCTCTGTCTCTGTCTCTCTCTCTGTCTCTGTCTCTGTCTCTGTCTCTGTCTCTGTCTCTGTCTCTGTCTCTGTCTCTGTCTCTGTCTCTGTCTCTGTCTCTGTCTCTGTCTCTGTCTCTGTCTCTGTCTCTGTCTCTGTCTCTGTCTCTGTCTCTGTCTCTGTCTCTGTCTCTGTCTCTGTCTCTGTCTCTGTCTCTGTCTCTGTCTCTGTCACTGCCTCTGTCTCTGTCTCTGCCTCTGTCGCTGTCACTTCCTCTGTCTCTTTCTCCGTCTCTGTCCCTGGCTCTGTCT
This sequence comes from Megachile willughbiella, assembly GCA_945859595.2. NCBI lineage: Eukaryota > Metazoa > Arthropoda > Insecta > Hymenoptera > Megachilidae > Megachile > Megachile willughbiella. The sequence goes on along the minus strand of CAMAOD020000013.1, from coordinate 810,871 downwards.
CTGCCTCTGTCTCTGTCTCTGCCTCCGTCTCTGTCTCCGTCTGTGTCTCTCTCTCTGTCTCTGGGTCTCTGTCTGTGTGTCTCTGCCTCTGCCTCTTTGTCTCTGTCTCTGCATCTCTGCCTCCGTGCCTATGTCTCTATGTCTCTGTCTCTGTCTCAGTCTCTGTCTCTGTCTCTGTCTCTGTCTCTGCCTCCGTCTCTGTATCTGTCTCTGCCTCTGCCTCTGTCTCTGTCTCTCTCTCTGCCTTTGTCTCTGTCTCTGTCTCTGTCTGTGTCTCTGCGTCTGTCTCGGTCTTTGCCTCCGTCTCTGTCTCTGTCTCTGTTTCTGTCTCTGTCTCTGTCTCTGTCACTGTCTCTGTCTCTGTCTCTGTCCCTGTCTCTGTCTCAGTCTCTGTCTCTCTCTCCGTCTTTGTCTCCGTCCTTGTCTCCGTCTTTGTCCCCTGCCCCTCTGCCTCCGACCTTGTCTCCTGCCCCTCTGTCTCCGTCTGTCTCTCTGCCTCTGTCTCGGTCTTTGCCTCCGTCTCTGTCTCTGTCTCTGTCTCTGTCTCTGTCTCTGTCTCTGTCACTGTCTCTGTCTCTGTCTCTGTCTCTTTCTCTGTCTCTGTCTCTGTCTCTGTCCCTGTCTCTGTCTCTGTCTCTGTCTCTGTCTCTGTCTCTGTCTCCGTCTCTGTCTCTGTCTCTGTCTCGGTCTTTGTCTCTGTCTCTGTCTCTGTTTCTGTCTCTGTCTCTGTCCCTGTTTCTGTCTCTGTCTTTGTCTCTGTCTCTGTCTCTGTCACTGTCTCCGTCTCTGTCTCTGTCTCTGTCTCTGTCTCTGTCTCTGTCTCTGTCTCTGTCTCTGTCTCTGTCTCTGTCTCTGTCTCTGTCTCTGTCTCTGTCTCTGTCTCTGTCTCTGTCTCTGTCTCTGTCTCTGTCTCTGTCTCTGTCTCTGTCTCTGTCTCTATCTCTGCCTCTGTCTCTGTCCCCGTATCTGTCTCCGTCTCTGTTTCTGTCTCTGTCTCTGTCTCTGTCTCTGTCTCCGCCTCTGTCTCTGTCCCTGTCCCTCTCCCTGTCCCTATCGCTGTCTCTGCCTCTGTCTCTGTCTCTGTCTCTGTCTCTGTCTCGGCCTCTGTCTCTGTCTCTGTCTCTGTCTCTGTCTCTATCTCTGTCTCTGTCTCTGTTTCTGTCTCTGTCTCTGTCCCTGTTTCTGTCTCTGTCTCTATCTCTGTCTCTGTCTCTGTTTCTGTCTCTGTCTCTGTCCCTGTTTCTGTCTCTGTCTTTGTCTCTGTCTCTGTCTCTGTCACTGTCTCGGTCTCTGTCTCTGTCTCTGTCTCTGTCTCTGTCTCTGCCTCTGTCTCTGTCCCTGTCCCTCTCCCTGTCCCTGTCGCTGTCTCTGTCTCTGTCTCTGTCTCTGTCTCTGTCTCTACCTCTGTCTCTGTCTCTGTCTCTGTCTCTGTCTCTGTCTATGCATCTGTCTCTGTCCCTGTCTCCGTCTCTGTCTCTGTCTCTGTCTTTGTCTCTGTCTCTGTCTCTGTTTCTGTCTCTGTCTCTGTCCCTGTTTCTGTCTCTGTCTTTGTCTCTGTCTCTGTCTCTGTCTCTGTCTCTGTCTCTGTCTCGGCCTCTGTCTCTGTCTCTGTCTCTGTCTCTGTCTCTATCTCTGTCTCTGTCTCTGTTTCTGTCTCTGTCTCTGTCCCTGTTTCTGTCTCTGTCTCTATCTCTGTCTCTGTCTCTGTTTCTGTCTCTGTCTCTGTCCCTGTTTCTGTCTCTGTCTTTGTCTCTGTCTCTGTCTCTGTCACTGTCTCGGTCTCTGTCTCTGTCTCTGTCTCTGTCTCTGCCTCTGTCTCTGTCCCTGTCCCTCTCCCTGTCCCTGTCGCTGTCTCTGTCTCTGTCTCTGTCTCTGTCTCTGTCTCTACCTCTGTCTCTGTCTCTGTCTCTGTCTCTGTCTCTGTCTCTGTCTCTGTCTATGCATCTGTCTCTGTCCCTGTCTCCGTCTCTGTCTCTGTCTCTGTCTTTGTCTCTGTCTCTGTCTCTGTTTCTGTCTCTGTCTCTGTCCCTGTTTCTGTCTCTGTCTTTGTCTCTGTCTCTGTCTCTGTCTCTGTCTTTGTCTCTGTCTGTGTCTGTGCCTCTGCCTCTGTCTCCGTCTCTGTCTCTGTCCCTATCTCTGCCTCTGTCTCTGTCCCCGTATCTGTCTCTGTCTCTGTCTCTGTCTCTGTTTCTGTCTCTGTCCCTGTCTCTGTCTCTGTCTCCGCCTCTGTCTCTGTCCCTGTCCCTCTCCCTGTCCCTGTCGCTGTCTCTGTCTCTGTCTCTGTCGCTGTCTCTCCCTCTGTCTCTGTTTCTGTCTCTGTCTCTGGCTCTGTCTCTGCCTCTGTCTCTGTCTCTGTCGCTGTCTCTCCCTCTGTCTCTGTCTCTGTCTCTGGCTCTGTCTCTGCCTCTGTCTCGTTCTCCGTCTCTGTCTCTGTCTCTGCCTCTATCTCCGTCGATGTCTCTGTCTCTGTCCCTGTCTCTGTCTCTGTCTCTGTTTCTGTCTCTGCCTCTGTCTCTGTCTCTGTCTCAGTCTCTGCCTCTGTCTCTGTCTCTGTCTCTGTCTGTCTCTGCCTCTGTCTCGGTCTTTGTCTCCGTCTCTGTCTCTGTCTCTGTCTTTGCCTCTGTCTCTGTCTCTGTCTGTGTCTCTGCCTCTGTCTCGGGCTTTGTCTCCGTCTCTGTGTCTATCTCTGCCTCTGTCTCTGTCCCTGTCTCTGTCTCTGTCTCTGTCTCCGTCTTTGTCTCTGTCCGTGTCTCTGCCTCTTACTCGGCCTTTGTCTCCGTCTCTGTCTCTGTCTCTGTCTCTGTCTCTGTCTCTGTCTCTGTCTCTGTCTCTCTCACTGTCTCTGTCTCTGTCTCTGCCTTTGCCTCTGTCTCAGTCTCTGCGTCCGTCTCTGTCTCTGTCTGCGTCTCTGTCTCTGTCTCTGTCTCTGTCTATGTCTCTGTCTCTGTCTCTGTCCCTGTCTATGCCTCTGTCTCTGTCTCTGTCTCCGTCTCTGTCTCTGTCTCTGTCTCTATCTCTGCCTCTGTCTCTGTCTCTGTCTCTGTCGCTGTCTCTCCCTCTGTCTCTGCTTCCGTCTCTGTCCCTGGCTCAGTCTCTGCGTCCGTCTCTGCCTCTGTCTCCGTCTCTGCCTCTGTCTCTGTCTCTGTCTCTGTCTCTGTCTCTGTCTCTGTCTCTGTCTCTGTCTCTGTCTCTGTTTCTGTCTCCGTCTATGTCTCTGTCTCTGTCTCTGTCTCTGTCTCTGTCTCTGTCTCTGTCTCTGTCTCTGTCTCTGTCTCCGTCTCTGTCTCTGTCTCTGTCTCTGTCTCTGTCTCTGCCTCTGTCTCTGTCTCTGTCTCTGTCTCAGTCTCTGTCTCTGTCTCTGTCTCTGTCTCCGTGCCTGTCTCTGTCTCTGTCTCTGTCTCTTTCCCTATCTGAGACTCTGCCACTGTCTCTGTCTCTGTCTCTGTCTCTGTCTCTGTCTCTGTCTCTGTCTCTGTCTCTGTCTCTGTCTCTGTCTCTGTCCCTGTTTTTGTCTCTGTCTCTGTATCCGTCTTTGTCTCTGCCTCTGTCTCAGTCTCTGCGTCTGTCTCGGTCTTTGTCTCCGTGTCTGTCTCTGTCTCTGTCTCTGTCACTGTCTCCGTCTCTGTCTCTGTCTCTGTCTCTGTCTCTGTCTCTGTCTCTGTCTCTGTCTCTGTCTCTGTCTCTGCCTCTGTCTCTGTCTCTGTCTCTGTCGCTGTCTCTCCCTCTGTCTCTGCTTCCGTCTCTGTCCCTGGCTCAGTCTCTGCGTCCGTCTCTGTCTCTGTCTCCGTCTCTGCCTCTGTCTCTGTCTCTGTCTCTGTCTCTGTCCCTGTCTCTGTCTCTGTCTCTGTCTCTGTCTCTGTCTCTGTCTCCGTATCTGTTTCTGTCTCTGTCTCTGTCTCTTTCTCTGTCTGAGACTCTGCCTCTGTCTCTGTCTCTGTCTCTGTCTCTGTCTCTGTCTCTGTCTCTGTCTCTGTCTCTGTCTCTGTCTCTGTCTCTGTCTCTGTCTCTGTCTCTGTCTCTGTCTCTGTCTCTGTCTCTGTCTCTGTCGCTGCCTCTGCCTCTGTCTCGGTCTTTGTCTCCGTTTCTGTCTCTGTCTCTGTCTCTGTCTCTGTCTCTGTCTCTGTCTCTGTCTCTGTCTCTGTCTCTGTCTCTGCCTCCGTCTCTCTCTCCGTCTCTGTCTGTGCCTCTGTCTCTGCCCTGTCTCTGTCTCTGTCGCTGCCTCTGCCTCTGTCTCGGTCTTTGTCTCCGTTTCTGTCTCTGTCTCTGTCTCTGTCTCTGTCTCTGTCTCTGTCTCTGTCTCTGTCTCTGTCTCTGTCTCTGTCTCTGTCTCTGTCTCTGTCTCTGTCTTTGTCTCTGTCTCTGTCTCTGTCTCTGTCTCTGTCTATGTCTCTGTCTCTGTCTCTGTCTCTGTCTCTGTCTCTGTCTCTGCCTCTGTCTCTGTCTCTGTCTCTGTCTCTGTCTCTGTCTCTGTCTCTGTCTCTGTCTCTGTCTCTGTCTCTGTCTCTGTCTCTGTCTCTGTCTCTGTCTCTGTCTCTGTCTCTGTCTCTGTCTCTGTCTATGTCTCTGTCTCTGTCTCTGTCTCTGCCTCTGTCTCCCTCTCGGTCTCTGTCTCTGCATCTGTCTCTGCCTCTCTCTCCGTCTCTGTCTCTGTCTCTGTCTCTATCTCCGTTTCTGTCTCCGTCTCTGTCTCTGTCGCTGCCTCTGCTTCTGTCTCGGTCTTTGTCTCCGTTTCTGTCTCTGTCTCTGTCTCTGTCGCTGTCTCTGTCACTGTCTCCGTCTCTGTCTCAGTCTCTGCCTCTATCTCTGCCTCTGTCTCTGTCTCTGTCTCTGTCTCCGTCCTTTTCTCCGTCTTTGTCTCCTGCCCCTCTGCCTACGACTTTGTCTCCTGCCCCTCTGTCTCTGCCTGTGTCGCCGTCTCTCCATCTGTCTCTGTCTCTGTTTCTTCCTCGGTCTGTGTCTCTGTCTCTGTCTCTGTCTCTGTCTCTGTCTCTGTCTCTGTCTCTGTCTCTGTCTCTGTCTCTGTCTCTGTCTCTCTCTCTGTCTCTGTCTCTGTCTCTGGCTCTGCCTGTTTCTCTGTCTCTGTCTCTGTCTCTGTCTCAGTCTCTGTCTCTGTCTCTGTCTCTGTCTCTGTCTCTGTCTCTGTCTCTGTCACTGTCTGTGTCTCTGTCTCTGTCTCTGCCTCTGTCTCAGTCTCTGCGTCTGTCTCGGTCTTTGTCTCCGTCTCTGTCTCTGCCTCTGTCTCTGCCCTGTCTCTGTCTCTGTCTCTGTCTCTGTCTCTGTCTCTGTCTCTATCTCTGTCTCTGTCTCTGCCTCTGCCTCTGTCTCGGTCTTTGTCTCCGTCTCTGTCTCTGTCTCTGTCTCTGCCTCTGTCTCTCTCCCCGTCTCTGTCTAAGCCTCTGTCTCTGCCCTGTCTATGTCTCTGTCGCTGCCTCTGCCTCTGTCTCGGTCTCCGTCTCTGTCTCGGTCTCTGACTCTGTCCCTGTCTCTGATTCTGTTTCTGTCTCCGTCTCTGTCTCTGTCTCTGTCTCTGTCTGTGTCTGTGTCTCTGCCTCTGTCTCGGTCTTTGTCTCCGTCTCTGTCTCTGTCTCTGTCTCTGTCTCTGTCTCTGTCTCTGTCTCTGTCTCTGTCTCTGTCTCTGTCTCTGTCTCTGTCTCTGTCTCTGTCTCTGTCTCTGTCTCTGTCTCTGTCTCTGTCTCTGTCTCTGTCTCTGTCTCTGTCTCCGTCCCTGTCTCTGTCTCTGTCTGTGTCTCTGCCTCTGTCTCGGTCTTTGTCTCCGTCTCTGTCTCTGTCTCTGTCTCTGTCTCTGCCTCCGTCTCTCTCTCCGTCTCTGTCTGTGCCTCTGTCTCTGCCCTGTCTCTGTCTCTGTCGCTGCCTCTGCCTCTGTCTCGGTCTTTGTCTCCGTTTCTGTCTCTGTCTCTGTCTCTGTCTCTGTCTCTGTCTCTGTCTCTGTCTCTGTCTCTGTCTCTGTCTCTGTCTCTGTCTCTGTCTCTGTCTCTGTCTCTGTCTCTGTCTCTGTCTCTGTCTCTGTCTCTGTCTCTGTCCCTGTCGCTGCCTCTGTCTCTGTCTCTGTCTCTGCCTCTGTCTCAGTTTCTGCGTCTGTCTCGGTCTTTGTCTCCGTCTCTGTCTCTGTCTCTGTCTCTGTCACTGTCTCCGTCTCTGTCCCTGTCTCTGTCTCTGGCTCTGTCTCTGCCTCTGTCTCCGTCTCTGTCTCTGTCTCTATCTCTATCTCCGTCTCTGTCTCTGTCTATGTCTCTGTCTCTGTCTCTGTCTCTGTCTCTGTCTCTGTCTCTGTCTCTGACTCTGTCTCTGTCTCTGTCTCTGTCTCTGTCTCTGTCTCTGTCTCTGTCTCTGTCTCTGTCTCTGTCTCTGTCTCTGTCTATGTCTCTGTCTCTGTCTCTGTCTCTGCCTCTGTCTCCCTCTCGGTCTCTGTCTCTGCATCTGTCTCTGCCTCTCTCTCCGTCTCTGTCTCTGTCTCTGTCTCTATCTCCGTTTCTGTCTCCGTCTCTGTCTCTGTCGCTGCCTCTGCCTCTGTCTCGGTCTTTGTCTCCGTTTCTGTCTCTGTCTCTGTCTCTGTCGCTGTCTCTGTCACTGTCTCCGTCTCTGTCTCAGTCTCTGCCTCTATCTCTGCCTCTGTCTCTGTCTCTGTCTCTGTCTCCGTCCTTTTCTCCGTCTTTGTCTCCTGCCCCTCTGCCTACGACTTTGTCTCCTGCCCCTCTGTCTCTGCCTGTGTCGCCGTCTCTCCATCTGTCTCTGTCTCTGTTTCTTCCTCGGTCTGTGTCTCTGTCTCTGTCTCTGTCTCTGTCTCTGTCTCTGTCTCTGTCTCTGTCTCTGTCTCTGTCTCTGTCTCTGTCTCTGTCTCTGTCTCTGTCTCTCTCTCTGTCTCTGTCTCTGTCTCTGGCTCTGCCTGTTTCTCTGTCTCTGTCTCAGTCTCTGTCTCTGTCTCTGTCTCTGTCTCTGTCTCTGTCTCTGTCTCTGTCTCTGTCTCTGTCTCTGTCTCTGCCTCTGTCTCTGTCTCTGTCTCTGTCTCTGTCTCTGTCTCTGTCTCTGTCTCTGTCTCTGTCTCTGTCTCTGTCTCTGTCTCTGTCTCTGTCTCTGTCTCTGTCTCTGTCTCTGTCTCTGTCTCCGTGCCTGTCTCTGTCTCTGTCTCTTTCCCTGTCTGAGACTCTGCCACTGTCTCTGTCTCTGTCTCTGTCTCTGTCTCTGTCTCTGTCTCTGTCTCTGTCTCTGTCTCTGTCTCTGTCTCTGTCTCTGTCCCTGTTTTTGTCTCTGTCTCTGTATCCGTCTTTGTCTCTGCCTCTGTCTCAGTCTCTGCGTCTGTCTCGGTCTTTGTCTCCGTGTCTGTCTCTGTCTCTGTCTCTGTCACTGTCTCCGTCTCTGTCTCTGTCTCTGTCTCTGTCTCTGTCTCTGTCTCTGTCTCTGTCTCTGTCTCTGTCTCTGTCTCTGCCTCTGTCTCTGTCACTGTCTCTGTCTCTGACTCTGTCTCTGTCTCTGTCTCTGTCTCTGTCTCTGTCTCTGTCTCTGTCTCTGTCTCTGTCTCTGTCTCTGTCTCTGTCTCTGTCTCTGTCTCTGTCTCTGTCTCTGTCTCTGTCTCTGTCTCTGTCTCTGTCTCTGTCTTTGTCTCTGTCTGTGTCTGTGCCTCTGCCTCTGTCTCCGTCTCTGTCTCTGTCTCTATCTCTGCCTCTGTCTCTGTCCCCGTATCTGTCTCTGTCTCTGTCTCTGTCTCTGTCTCTGTCTCTGTCTCTGTCTCTGTCCCTGTTTTTGTCTCTGTCTCTGTATCCGTCTCTGCCTCTGTTTCTGTCTCTGTCTCTGTCTCTGTCTCTGTCCCTGTCTCTGTCTCTGTCTCTGTCTCTGTCTCTGTCTCTGTCTCTGTCTCCGTCTCTGTCTCTGTCTCTGTCTCTGTCTCTGTCTCTGTCTCTGTCTCTGTCTCCGTCTCTGTCTCTGTCTCTGTCTCTGTCTCTGTCTCTGTCTCTGCCTCTGTCTCTGTCTCTGTCTCTGTCTCAGTCTCTGTCTCTGTCTCTGTCTCTGTCTCCGTGCCTGTCTCTGTCTCTGTCTCTGTCTCTTTCCCTGTCTGAGACTCTGCCACTGTCTCTGTCTCTGTCTCTGTCTCTGTCTCTGTCTCTGTCTCTGTCTCTGTCTCTGTCTCTGTCCCTGTTTTTGTCTCTGTCTCTGTATCCGTCTTTGTCTCTGCCTCTGTCTCAGTCTCTGCGTCTGTCTCGGTCTTTGTCTCCGTGTCTGTCTCTGTCTCTGTCTCTGTCACTGTCTCCGTCTCTGTCTCTGTCTCTGTCTCTGTCTCTGTCTCTGTCTCTGTCTCTGTCTCTGTCTCTGCCTCTGTCTCTGTCTCTGTCTCTGTCGCTGTCTCTCCCTCTGTCTCTGCTTCCGTCTCTGTCCCTGGCTCAGTCTCTGCGTCTGTCTCTGTCTCTGTCTCCGTCTCTGCCTCTGTCTCTGTCTCTGTCTCTGTCTCTGTCTCTGTCCCTGTCTCTGTCTCTGTCTCTGTCTCTGTCTCTGTCTCTGTCTCCGTATCTGTTTCTGTCTCTGTCTCTGTCTCTTTCTCTGTCTGAGACTCTGCCTCTGTCTCTGTCTCTGTCTCTGTCTCTGTCTCTGTCCCTGTCTCTGTCTCTGTCTCCGCCTCTGTCTCTGTCCCTGTCCCTCTCCCTGTCCCTGTCGCTGTCTCTGTCTCTGTCTCTGTCGCTGTCTCTCCCTCTGTCTCTGTTTCTGTCTCTGTCTCTGGCTCTGTCTCTGCCTCTGTCTCTGTCTCTGTCGCTGTCTCTCCCTCTGTCTCTGTCTCTGTCTCTGGCTCTGTCTCTGCCTCTGTCTCGTTCTCCGTCTCTGTCTCTGTCTCTGCCTCTATCTCCGTCGATGTCTCTGTCTCTGTCCCTGTCTCTGTCTCTGTCTCTGTTTCTGTCTCTGCCTCTGTCTCTGTCTCTGTCTCAGTCTCTGCCTCTGTCTCTGTCTCTGTCTCTGTCTGTCTCTGCCTCTGTCTCGGTCTTTGTCTCCGTCTCTGTCTCTGCCTCTGTCTCTGTCCCTGTCTCTGTCTCTGTCTCTGTCTCCGTCTTTGTCTCTGTCCGTGTCTCTGCCTCTTACTCGGCCTTTGTCTCCGTCTCTGTCTCTGTCTCTGTCTCTGTCTCTGTCTCTGTCTCTGTCTCTGTCTCTGTCTCTGTCTCTCTCACTGTCTCTGTCTCTGTCTCTGCCTTTGCCTCTGTCTCAGTCTCTGCGTCCGTCTCTGTCTCTGTCTGCGTCTCTGTCTCTGTCTCTGTCTCTGTCTATGTCTCTGTCTCTGTCTCTGTCCCTGTCTATGCCTCTGTCTCTGTCTCTGTCTCCGTCTCTGTCTCTGTCTCTGTCTCTATCTCTGCCTCTGTCTCTGTCTCTGTCTCTGTCGCTGTCTCTCCCTCTGTCTCTGCTTCCGTCTCTGTCCCTGGCTCAGTCTCTGCGTCCGTCTCTGCCTCTGTCTCCGTCTCTGCCTCTGTCTCTGTCTCTGTCTCTGTCTCTGTCTCTGTCTCTGTCTCTGTCTCTGTCTCTGTTTCTGTCTCCGTCTATGTCTCTGTCTCTGTCTCTGTCTCTGTCTCTGTGTCTGTCTCTGTCTCTGTCTCTGTCTCTGTCTCCGTCTCTGTCTCTGTCTCTGTCTCTGTCTCTGTCTCTGCCTCTGTCTCTGTCTCTGTCTCTGTCTCAGTCTCTGTCTCTGTCTCTGTCTCTGTCTCCGTGCCTGTCTCTGTCTCTGTCTCTGTCTCTTTCCCTGTCTGAGACTCTGCCACTGTCTCTGTCTCTGTCTCTGTCTCTGTCTCTGTCTCTGTCTCTGTCTCTGTCTCTGTCCCTGTTTTTGTCTCTGTCTCTGTATCCGTCTTTGTCTCTGCCTCTGTCTCAGTCTCTGCGTCTGTCTCGGTCTTTGTCTCCGTGTCTGTCTCTGTCTCTGTCTCTGTCACTGTCTCCGTCTCTGTCTCTGTCTCTGTCTCTGTCTCTGTCTCTGTCTCTGTCTCTGTCTCTGTCTCTGCCTCTGTCTCTGTCTCTGTCTCTGTCGCTGTCTCTCCCTCTGTCTCTGCTTCCGTCTCTGTCCCTGGCTCAGTCTCTGCGTCCGTCTCTGTCTCTGTCTCCGTCTCTGCCTCTGTCTCTGTCTCTGTCTCTGTCTCTGTCTCTGTCCCTGTCTCTGTCTCTGTCTCTGTCTCTGTCTCTGTCTCTGTCTCCGTATCTGTTTCTGTCTCTGTCTCTGTCTCTTTCTCTGTCTGAGACTCTGCCTCTGTCTCTGTCTCTGTCTCTGTCTCTGTCTCTGTCTCTGTCTCTGTCTCTGTCTCTGTCTCTGTCTCTGTCTCTGTCTCTGTCTCTGTCTCTGTCTCTGTCTCTGTCTCTGTCTCTGTCTCTGTCTCTGTCTCTGTCGCTGCCTCTGCCTCTGTCTCGGTCTTTGTCTCCGTTTCTGTCTCTGTCTCTGTCTCTGTCTCTGTCTCTGTCTCTGTCTCTGTCTCTGTCTCTGTCTCTGTCTCTGTCTCTGTCTCTGTCTCTGTCTCTGTCTCTGCCTCCGTCTCTCTCTCCGTCTCTGTCTGTGCCTCTGTCTCTGCCCTGTCTCTGTCTCTGTCGCTGCCTCTGCCTCTGTCTCGGTCTTTGTCTCCGTTTCTGTCTCTGTCTCTGTCTCTGTCTCTGTCTCTGTCTCTGTCTCTCTCTCTGTCTCTGTCTCTGTCTCTGTCTCTGTCTCTGTCTCTGTCTTTGTCTCTGTCTCTGTCTCTGTCTCTGTCTCTGTCTCTGTCTCTGTCTCTGTCTCTGTCTCTGCCTCTGTCTCTGTCTCTGTCTCTGTCTCTGTCTCTGTCTCTGTCTCTGTCTCTGTCTCTGTCTCTGTCTCTGTCTCTGTCTCTGTCTCTGTCTCTGTCTCTGTCTCTGTCTCTGTCTATGTCTCTGTCTCTGTCTCTGTCTCTGCCTCTGTCTCCCTCTCGGTCTCTGTCTCTGCATCTGTCTCTGCCTCTCTCTCCGTCTCTGTCTCTGTCTCTGTCTCTATCTCCGTTTCTGTCTCCGTCTCTGTCTCTGTCGCTGCCTCTGCTTCTGTCTCGGTCTTTGTCTCCGTTTCTGTCTCTGTCTCTGTCTCTGTCGCTGTCTCTGTCACTGCCTCCGTCTCTGTCTCAGTCTCTGCCTCTATCTCTGCCTCTGTCTCTGTCTCTGTCTCTGTCTCCGTCCTTTTCTCCGTCTTTGTCTCCTGCCCCTCTGCCTACGACTTTGTCTCCTGCCCCTCTGTCTCTGCCTGTGTCGCCGTCTCTCCATCTGTCTCTGTCTCTGTTTCATCCTCGGTCTGTGTCTCTGTCTCTGTCTCTGTCTCTGTCTCTGTCTCTGTCTCTGTCTCTGTCTCTGTCTCTGTCTCTGTCTCTCTCTCTGTCTCTGTCTCTGTCTCTGGCTCTGCCTGTTTCTCTGTCTCTGTCTCTGTCTCTGTCTCAGTCTCTGTCTCTGTCTCTGTCTCTGTCTCTGTCTCTGTCTCTGTCACTGTCTGTGTCTCTGTCTCTGTCTCTGCCTCTGTCTCAGTCTCTGCGTCTGTCTCGGTCTTTGTCTCCGTCTCTGTCTCTGCCTCTGTCTCTGCCCTGTCTCTGTCTCTGTCTCTGTCTCTGTCTCTGTCTCTGTCTCTGTCTCTGTCTCTGTCTCTGTCTCTGTCTCTGTCTCTGTCTCTGTCTGTGTCTCTGTCTCTGTCTCTGTCTCTGTCTCTGTCTCTGTCTCTGTCTCTGTCTCTGTCTCTCTCTCTGTCTCTGTCTCTGTCTCTGTCTCTGTCTCTGTCTCTGTCTCTGTCTCTGTCTCTGTCTCTGTCTCTGTCTCTGTCTCTGTCTCTGTCTCTGTCTCTGTCTCTGTCTCTGTCTCTGTCTCTGTCTCTGTCTCTGTCTCTGTCTCTGTCTCTGTCTCTGTCTCTGTCTCTGTCTCTGTCTCTGTCTCTGTCACTGCCTCTGTCTCTGTCTCTGCCTCTGTCGCTGTCACTTCCTCTGTCTCTTTCTCCGTCTCTGTCCCTGGCTCTGTCTCTGCCTCTGTCTCTGTCTCTGCCTCCGTCTCTGTCTCCGTCTGTGTCTCTCTCTCTGTCTCTGGGTCTCTGTCTGTGTGTCTCTGCCTCTGCCTCTTTGTCTCTGTCTCTGCATCTCTGCCTCCGTGCCTATGTCTCTATGTCTCTGTCTCTGTCTCAGTCTCTGTCTCTGTCTCTGTCTCTGTCTCTGCCTCCGTCTCTGTATCTGTCTCTGCCTCTGCCTCTGTCTCTGTCTCTCTCTCTGCCTTTGTCTCTGTCTCTGTCTCTGTCTGTGTCTCGGCGTCTGTCTCGGTCTTTGCCTCCGTCTCTGTCTCTGTCTCTGTTTCTGTCTCTGTCTCTGTCTCTGTCACTGTCTCTGTCTCTGTCTCTGTCCCTGTCTCTGTCTCAGTCTCTGTCTCTCTCTCCGTCTTTGTCTCCGTCCTTGTCTCCGTCTTTGTCCCCTGCCCCTCTGCCTCCGACCTTGTCTCCTGCCCCTCTGTCTCCGTCTGTCTCTCTGCCTCTGTCTCGGTCTTTGCCTCCGTCTCTGTCTCTGTCTCTGTCTCTGTCTCTGTCTCTGTCTCTGTCACTGTCTCTGTCTCTGTCTCTGTCTCTTTCTCTGTCTCTGTCTCTGTCTCTGTCCCTGTCTCTGTCTCTGTCTCTGTCTCTGTCTCTGTCTCTGTCTCCGTCTCTGTCTCTGTCTCTGTCTCGGTCTTTGTCTCTGTCTCTGTCTCTGTTTCTGTCTCTGTCTCTGTCCCTGTTTCTGTCTCTGTCTTTGTCTCTGTCTCTGTCTCTGTCACTGTCTCCGTCTCTGTCTCTGTCTCTGTCTCTGTCTCTGTCTCTGTCTCTGTCTCTGTCTCTGTCTCTGTCTCTGTCTCTGTCTCTGTCTCTGTCTCTGTCTCTGTCTCTGTCTCTGTCTCTGTCTCTGTCTCTGTCTCTGTCTCTGTCTCTGTCTCTGTCTCTGTCTCTATCTCTGCCTCTGTCTCTGTCCCCGTATCTGTCTCCGTCTCTGTTTCTGTCTCTGTCTCTGTCTCTGTCTCTGTCTCCGCCTCTGTCTCTGTCCCTGTCCCTCTCCCTGTCCCTATCGCTGTCTCTGCCTCTGTCTCTGTCTCTGTCTCTGTCTCTGTCTCGGCCTCTGTCTCTGTCTCTGTCTCTGTCTCTGTCTCTATCTCTGTCTCTGTCTCTGTTTCTGTCTCTGTCTCTGTCCCTGTTTCTGTCTCTGTCTCTATCTCTGTCTCTGTCTCTGTTTCTGTCTCTGTCTCTGTCCCTGTTTCTGTCTCTGTCTTTGTCTCTGTCTCTGTCTCTGTCACTGTCTCGGTCTCTGTCTCTGTCTCTGTCTCTGTCTCTGTCTCTGCCTCTGTCTCTGTCCCTGTCCCTCTCCCTGTCCCTGTCGCTGTCTCTGTCTCTGTCTCTGTCTCTGTCTCTGTCTCTACCTCTGTCTCTGTCTCTGTCTCTGTCTCTGTCTCTGTCTATGCATCTGTCTCTGTCCCTGTCTCCGTCTCTGTCTCTGTCTCTGTCTTTGTCTCTGTCTCTGTCTCTGTTTCTGTCTCTGTCTCTGTCCCTGTTTCTGTCTCTGTCTTTGTCTCTGTCTCTGTCTCTGTCTCTGTCTCTGTCTCTGTCTCGGCCTCTGTCTCTGTCTCTGTCTCTGTCTCTGTCTCTATCTCTGTCTCTGTCTCTGTTTCTGTCTCTGTCTCTGTCCCTGTTTCTGTCTCTGTCTCTATCTCTGTCTCTGTCTCTGTTTCTGTCTCTGTCTCTGTCCCTGTTTCTGTCTCTGTCTTTGTCTCTGTCTCTGTCTCTGTCACTGTCTCGGTCTCTGTCTCTGTCTCTGTCTCTGTCTCTGCCTCTGTCTCTGTCCCTGTCCCTCTCCCTGTCCCTGTCGCTGTCTCTGTCTCTGTCTCTGTCTCTGTCTCTGTCTCTACCTCTGTCTCTGTCTCTGTCTCTGTCTCTGTCTCTGTCTCTGTCTATGCATCTGTCTCTGTCCCTGTCTCCGTCTCTGTCTCTGTCTCTGTCTTTGTCTCTGTCTCTGTCTCTGTTTCTGTCTCTGTCTCTGTCCCTGTTTCTGTCTCTGTCTTTGTCTCTGTCTCTGTCTCTGTCTCTGTCTTTGTCTCTGTCTGTGTCTGTGCCTCTGCCTCTGTCTCCGTCTCTGTCTCTGTCCCTATCTCTGCCTCTGTCTCTGTCCCCGTATCTGTCTCTGTCTCTGTCTCTGTCTCTGTTTCTGTCTCTGTCCCTGTCTCTGTCTCTGTCTCCGCCTCTGTCTCTGTCCCTGTCCCTCTCCCTGTCCCTGTCGCTGTCTCTGTCTCTGTCTCTGTCGCTGTCTCTCCCTCTGTCTCTGTTTCTGTCTCTGTCTCTGGCTCTGTCTCTGCCTCTGTCTCTGTCTCTGTCGCTGTCTCTCCCTCTGTCTCTGTCTCTGTCTCTGGCTCTGTCTCTGCCTCTGTCTCGTTCTCCGTCTCTGTCTCTGTCTCTGCCTCTATCTCCGTCGATGTCTCTGTCTCTGTCCCTGTCTCTGTCTCTGTCTCTGTTTCTGTCTCTGCCTCTGTCTCTGTCTCTGTCTCTGTCTCAGTCTCTGCCTCTGTCTCTGTCTCTGTCTCTGTCTGTCTCTGCCTCTGTCTCGGTCTTTGTCTCCGTCTCTGTCTCTGTCTCTGTCTTTGCCTCTGTCTCTGTCTCTGTCTGTGTCTCTGCCTCTGTCTCGGGCTTTGTCTCCGTCTCTGTGTCTATCTCTGCCTCTGTCTCTGTCCCTGTCTCTGTCTCTGTCTCTGTCTCCGTCTTTGTCTCTGTCCGTGTCTCTGCCTCTTACTCGGCCTTTGTCTCCGTCTCTGTCTCTGTCTCTGTCTCTGTCTCTGTCTCTGTCTCTGTCTCTGTCTCTCTCACTGTCTCTGTCTCTGTCTCTGCCTTTGCCTCTGTCTCAGTCTCTGCGTCCGTCTCTGTCTCTGTCTGCGTCTCTGTCTCTGTCTCTGTCTCTGTCTATGTCTCTGTCTCTGTCTCTGTCCCTGTCTATGCCTCTGTCTCTGTCTCTGTCTCCGTCTCTGTCTCTGTCTCTGTCTCTATCTCTGCCTCTGTCTCTGTCTCTGTCTCTGTCGCTGTCTCTCCCTCTGTCTCTGCTTCCGTCTCTGTCCCTGGCTCAGTCTCTGCGTCCGTCTCTGCCTCTGTCTCCGTCTCTGCCTCTGTCTCTGTCTCTGTCTCTGTCTCTGTCTCTGTCTCTGTCTCTGTCTCTGTCTCTGTTTCTGTCTCCGTCTATGTCTCTGTCTCTGTCTCTGTCTCTGTCTCTGTCTCTGTCTCTGTCTCTGTCTCTGTCTCTGTCTCCGTCTCTGTCTCTGTCTCTGCCTCTGTCTCTGTCTCTGTCTCTGTCTCAGTCTCTGTCTCTGTCTCTGTCTCTGTCTCCGTGCCTGTCTCTGTCTCTGTCTCTGTCTCTTTCCCTGTCTGAGACTCTGCCACTGTCTCTGTCTCTGTCTCTGTCTCTGTCTCTGTCTCTGTCTCTGTCTCTGTCTCTGTCCCTGTTTTTGTCTCTGTCTCTGTATCCGTCTTTGTCTCTGCCTCTGTCTCAGTCTCTGCGTCTGTCTCGGTCTTTGTCTCCGTGTCTGTCTCTGTCTCTGTCTCTGTCACTGTCTCCGTCTCTGTCTCTGTCTCTGTCTCTGTCTCTGTCTCTGTCTCTGTCTCTGTCTCTGTCTCTGCCTCTGTCTCTGTCTCTGTCTCTGTCGCTGTCTCTCCCTCTGTCTCTGCTTCCGTCTCTGTCCCTGGCTCAGTCTCTGCGTCCGTCTCTGTCTCTGTCTCCGTCTCTGCCTCTGTCTCTGTCTCTGTCTCTGTCTCTGTCTCTGTCCCTGTCTCTGTCTCTGTCTCTGTCTCTGTCTCTGTCTCTGTCTCCGTATCTGTTTCTGTCTCTGTCTCTGTCTCTTTCTCTGTCTGAGACTCTGCCTCTGTCTCTGTCTCTGTCTCTGTCTCTGTCTCTGTCTCTGTCTCTGTCTCTGTCTCTGTCTCTGTCTCTGTCTCTGTCTCTGTCTCTGTCTCTGTCTCTGTCTCTGTCTCTGTCTCTGTCTCTGTCGCTGCCTCTGCCTCTGTCTCGGTCTTTGTCTCCGTTTCTGTCTCTGTCTCTGTCTCTGTCTCTGTCTCTGTCTCTGTCTCTGTCTCTGTCTCTGTCTCTGTCTCTGTCTCTGTCTCTGTCTCTGCCTCCGTCTCTCTCTCCGTCTCTGTCTGTGCCTCTGTCTCTGCCCTGTCTCTGTCTCTGTCGCTGCCTCTGCCTCTGTCTCGGTCTTTGTCTCCGTTTCTGTCTCTGTCTCTGTCTCTGTCTCTGTCTCTGTCTCTGTCTCTGTCTCTGTCTCTGTCTCTGTCTCTGTCTCTGTCTCTGTCTTTGTCTCTGTCTCTGTCTCTGTCTCTGTCTATGTCTCTGTCTCTGTCTCTGTCTCTGTCTCTGCCTCTGTCTCTGTCTCTGTCTCTGTCTCTGTCTCTGTCTCTGTCTCTGTCTCTGTCTCTGTCTCTGTCTCTGTCTCTGTCTCTGTCTCTGTCTCTGTCTCTGTCTCTGTCTCTGTCTATGTCTCTGTCTCTGTCTCTGTCTCTGCCTCTGTCTCCCTCTCGGTCTCTGTCTCTGCATCTGTCTCTGCCTCTCTCTCCGTCTCTGTCTCTGTCTCTGTCTCTATCTCCGTTTCTGTCTCCGTCTCTGTCTCTGTCGCTGCCTCTGCTTCTGTCTCGGTCTTTGTCTCCGTTTCTGTCTCTGTCTCTGTCTCTGTCGCTGTCTCTGTCACTGTCTCCGTCTCTGTCTCAGTCTCTGCCTCTATCTCTGCCTCTGTCTCTGTCTCTGTCTCTGTCTCCGTCCTTTTCTCCGTCTTTGTCTCCTGCCCCTCTGCCTACGACTTTGTCTCCTGCCCCTCTGTCTCTGCCTGTGTCGCCGTCTCTCCATCTGTCTCTGTCTCTGTTTCATCCTCGGTCTGTGTCTCTGTCTCTGTCTCTGTCTCTGTCTCTGTCTCTGTCTCTGTCTCTGTCTCTGTCTCTGTCTCTGTCTCTCTCTCTGCCTCTGTCTCTGTCTCTGGCTCTGCCTGTTTCTCTGTCTCTGTCTCTGTCTCTGTCTCAGTCTCTGTCTCTGTCTCTGTCTCTGTCTCTGTCTCTGTCTCTGTCACTGTCTGTGTCTCTGTCTCTGTCTCTGCCTCTGTCTCAGTCTCTGCGTCTGTCTCGGTCTTTGTCTCCGTCTCTGTCTCTGCCTCTGTCTCTGCCCTGTCTCTGTCTCTGTCTCTGTCTCTGTCTCTGTCTCTGTCTCTGTCTCTGTCTCTGTCTCTGTCTCTGTCTGTGTCTCTGTCTCTGTCTCTGTCTCTGTCTCTGTCTCTGTCTCTGTCTCTGTCTCTCTCTCTGTCTCTGTCTCTGTCTCTGTCTCTGTCTCTGTCTCTGTCTCTGTCTCTGTCTCTGTCTCTGTCTCTGTCTCTGTCTCTGTCTCTGTCTCTGTCTCTGTCTCTGTCTCTGTCTCTGTCTCTGTCCCTGTCTCTGTCTCTGTCTCAGTCTCTGTCTCTGTCTCCGTCTTTGCCTCCGTCCTTGTCTCCGTCTTTGTCCCCTGCCACTCTGCCTCCGACCTTGTCTCCTGCCCCTCTGTCTCTGTCTGTCTCTCTGTCTCTCCCTCTGTCTTTGTCTCTGTCTCTTCCTCGGTCTGTGTCTCTGTCCCTGTCTCTGTCTCCGTCTCTTTCTCCGTCTCTGTCCCTGGCTCTGTCTCTGCCTCTGTCTCTGTCTCTGCCTCCGTCTCTGTCTCCGTCTGTGTCTCTGTCTCTGTCTCTGTCTCTGGGTCTCTGTCTCTATGTCTCTGTCTCTGTCTCAGTCTCTGTCTCTGTCTCTGTCTCTGTCTCTGCCTCCGCCTCTGTATCTGTCTCTGCCTCTGCCTCTGTCTCTGTCTCTCTCTCTGCATTTGTCTCTGTCTCTGTCTCTGTCTGTGTCTCTGCCTCTGTCTCGGTCTTTGCCTGCGTCTCTGTCTCTGTCTCTGCCTCTGTTTCTGTCTCTGTCTCTGCCTCTGTCACTGTCTCTGTCTCTGTCTCCGTCTCTGTCTCTGACTCTGTCTCTGTCTCTGCCTCTATCTCCGTCTCTGTCTCTGTCTCTGTCTCTGTCTCTGTCTCTGTCTCTGTCTCTGCCTCTGTCTCTGTCTCTGTCTCTGTCTCTGTCTCTGTCTCTGCCCTGTCTCTATCTCTGTCTCTGTCGCTGTCTCTGCCTCTGTCTCAGTCCCTGCGTCTGTCTCGGTCTCTGTCTCGGTCTCTGTCTCTGTCTCTGTCTCTGTCTCTGTCCCTGTCTCTGTCTCTGTCTCTGTCTCTGTCTCTGTCTCTGTCTCTGTCTCTGTCTCTGTCTCTGTCTCTGTCACTGCCTCTGTCTCTGTCTCTGCCTCTGTCGCTGTCTCTTCCTCTGCCTCTTTCTCCGTCTCTGTCCCTGGCTCTGTCTCTGCCTCTGTCTCTGTCTCTGCCTCCGTCTCTGTCTCCGTCTGTGTCTCTGTCTCTGTCTCTGGGTCTCTGTCTGTGTGTCTCTGCCTCTGCCTCTTTGTCTCTGTCTCTGCATCTCTGCCTCCGTGCCTATGTCTCTATGTCTCTGTCTCTGTCTCAGTCTCTGTCTCTGTCTCTGTCTCTGCCTCCGCCTCTGTATCTGTCTCTGCCTCTGCCTCTGTCTCTGTCTCTCTCTCTGCCTTTGTCTCTGTCTCTGTCTCTGTCTGTGTCTCTGCCTCTGTCTCGGTCTTTGCCTCCGTCTCGGTCTCCGTCCCTGTCTCTGTCTCTGTCTCCGTCTCTTTCTCTGTCTCTGTCTCTGTCTCTGTCTCTGTCTCTGTCTCTGTCTTTGTCTCTGTCTCTGTCTCTGTCTCTGTCTCTGTCTCTGTCTCTGTCTCTGTCTCTGTCTCTGTCTCTACCTCTGTCTCTGTCTCTGTCTCTGCCTCTGTCTCAGTCTCTGCCTCTGTCTCTGTCTCTGTCTCTGTCTGTCTCTGCCTCTGTCTCGGTCTTTGTCTCCGTCTCTGTCTCTGTCTCTGCCTCTGTCTCTGTCCCTGTCTCTGTCTCTGTCTCTGTCTCCGTCTTTGTCTCTGTCCGTGTCTCTGCCTCTTACTTGGCCTTTGTCTCCGTCTCTGTCTCTGTCTCTGTCTCTGTCTCTGTCTCTGTCTCTGTCTCTGTCTCTGTCTCTGTCTCTGTCTCTGTCTCTGTCTCTCTCACTGTCTCTGTCTCTGTCTCTGTCTTTGCCTCTGTCTCAGTCTCTGCGTCCGTCTCTGTCTCTGTCTCCGTCTCTGTCTCTGTCTCTGTCTCTGTCTCTGTCTCTGTCTCTGTCCCTGTCTCTGTCTCTGTCTCTGTCTCTGTCTTTGTCTCTGTCTCTGTCTCTGTCTCTGTCTCTGTCTCTGTCTCTGTCTCTGTCTCTGTCTCTACCTCTGTCTCTGTCTCTGTCTCTGTCTCTGTCTCTGTCTCTGTCTATGCATCTGTCTCTGTCTCTGTCTCCGTCTCTGTCTCTGTCTCTGTCTTTGTCTCTGTCTCTGTCTCTGTCCCTGTCTCTGTCTCTGTCTCTGTCCCTGTCTCTGTCTCTGTCTCTGTCTGTGTCTCTGCCTCTGTCTCGGTCTTTGTCTCCGTCTCTGTCTCTGTCTCCGTCTCTGTCTCTGTCTCTGTCTCTGTCTCTGTCTCTGTCTCTACCTCTGTCTCTGTCTCTGTCTCTGTCTATGCATCTGTCTCTGTCTCTGTCTCCGTCTCTGTCTCTGTCTCTGTCTTTGTCTCTGTCTCTGTCTCTGTCTCTGTCTCTGTCTCTGTCTCTGTCGCTGTCTCTCCCTCTGTCTCTGCCTCTGTCTCTGTCTCTGTCTCAGTATCTGCCTCTGTCTCTGTCTCTGTCTCTGTCTGTGTCTCTGCATCTGTCTCGGTCTATGTCTCCGTCCCTGTCTCTGTCCCTGTCTCTGTCTCTGTCTCTGTCTGTGTCTCTGCCTCTGTCACGGTCTTTGTCTCCGTTTCTGTCTCTGTCTCTGTCTCTGTCTCTGTCTCTGTCTCTGTCTCTGTCTCGGTCTCCGTCTCTGTCTCTGTCCCTCTCCCTGTCCCTGTCGCTGTCTCTGTCTCTGTCTCTGTCTCTGTCTTTGTCTCTGTCTGTGTCTCTGACTCTGTCTCCGTCTCTGTCTCTATCTCTATCTCTGCCTCTCTCTCTGTCCCCGTATCTGTCTCTGTCTCTGCCTCTGTCTCTGTCTCTGTCTCAGTCTCAGTCTCTGCCTCTGGCTCTGTCTCCGCCTCTGTCTCTGTCTTTGTCGCTGTCTCTGTCTCTGTCTCTGTCTCTTTCTCTGTCACTGCCTATGTCTCTGTCTGTGTCTCTGTCTCTGCGTCTGTCTCAGTCTCTGCGTCCGTCTCTGTCTCTGTCTCTGTCTCTGTCTCTGTTTCTGTCTCTGTCTCTGTCTCTGTCTCTGTCTCTGTCTCTGTCTCTGTCTCTGTCTCTGTCTCTGTCGCTGTCTCTCCCTCTGTCTCTGTCTCAGTCTCTGCCTCTCTCTCTGTCCCCGTATCTGTCTCTGTCTCTGCCTCTGTCTCTGTCTCTGTCTCAGTCTCAGTCTCTGCCTCTGTCTCTGTCTCTGTCTCTGTCTCTGTCTCTGTCTCTGTCTCTATCTCTGTCGCTGTCTCTCCCTCTGTCTCTGTCTCTGTCTCTGTCTCCGTCTCTGTCTCTGTCTCTGTCTCTGTCTCTGTCTCTGTCTCTGTCTCTGTCTCTGTCTCTGTCACTGCCTCTGTCTCTGTCTCTGTCTCTGCCCCTGTCTCTGTCTCTGTCTCTGTCTCTGCCCTTGTTTCTGTCTCAGTCTCTGTCTCTGTCTCTGTCTCTGTCTGAGACTCTGCCTCTGTCTCTGTCTCTGTCTCTGTCTCTGTCTCTGTCTCTGCCTCTGTCTCTGTCTCTGTCTCTGTCTCTGTCTCTGTCTCTTTCACTGTCACTGCCTATGTCTCTGTCTCTGTCTCTGTCTCTGCCTCTGTCTCAGTCTCTGCGCCCGTCTCTGTCTCTGTCTCTGTCTCTGTCTCTGTTTCTGTCTCTGTCTCTGTCTCTGCCTCTGTCTCCGTCTCTGTCTCTGTCCCTGTCGCTGTCTCTGTCTCTGTCTCTGTCTTTGTCTCTGTCTGTGTCTCTGACTCTGTCTCCGTCTCTGTCTCTATCTCTATCTCTGCCTCTATCTCTGTCCCCGTATCTGTCTCTGTCTCTGTCTCTGTCTCTGTCTCTGTCTCTGTCTCTGTCTCTGTCTCTATCTCTGTCTCTGTCTCTGTCTCTATCTCTGTCTCTGTCTCTGTCTCTGGGTCTCTGCCTGTGTGCCTCTGCCTCTGTCTCTTTGTCTCTGTCTCTGCATCTCTGCCTCCGTGCCTATGTCTCTCTGTCTCTGTCTCTGTCTCGGTCTCTGTCTCCGTCTCTGTCTCTGTCTCTGTCTCTGTCTCTGTCTCTGTCTATGCATCTGTCTCCGTCCCTGTCTCCGTCTCTGTCTCTGTCTCTGTCTTTGTCTCTGTCTCTGTCTCTGTTTCTGTCTCTGTCTCTGTCCCTGTTTCTGCCTCTGTCTTTGTCTCTGTCTCTGTCTCTGTCACTGTCTCCGTCTCTGTCTCTGTCTCTGTCTCTGTCTCTGTCTCTGTCTCTGTCTCTGTCTCTGTCTCTGTCTCTGTCTCTGTCTCTGTCTCTGTCTCTGTCTCTGTCTCTGTCTCTGTCTCTGCATCTCTGCCTCCGTGCCTATGTCTCTCTGTCTCTGTCTCTGTCTCTGTTTCTGTCTCTGTCTCTGTCTCTGCCTCTGTCTCCGTCTCTGTCTCTGTCCCTGTCGCTGTCTCTGTCTCTGTCTCTGTCTTTGTCTCTGTCTGTGTCTCTGACTCTGTCTCCGTCTCTGTCTCTATCTCTATCTCTGCCTCTATCTCTGTCCCCGTATCTGTCTCTGTCTCTGTCTCTGTCTCTGTCTCTGTCTCTGTCTCTGTCTCTGTCTCTATCTCTGTCTCTGTCTCTGTCTCTATCTCTGTCTCTGTCTCTGTCTATGCGTCTGTCTCTGTCCCTGTCTCCGTCTCTGTCTCTGTCTCTGTCTTTGTCTCTGTCTCTGTCTCTGTCTTTGTCTCTGCCTCTGTCTCTGTTTCTGTCTCTGTCTCTGTCCCTGTTTCTGTCTCTGTCTTTGTCTCTGTCTCTGTCTCTGTCTCTGTCTTTGTCTCTGTCTGTGTCTGTGGCTCTGCCTCTGTCTCCGTCTCTGTCTCTGTCCCTATCTCTGCCTCTGTCTCTGTCCCCGTATCTGTCTCTGTCTCTGTCTCTGTCTCTGTTTCTGTCTCTGTCCCTGTCTCTGTCTCTGTCTCCGCCTCTGTCTCTGTCCCTGTCCCTCTCCCTGTCCCTGTCGCTGTCTCTGTCTCTGTCTCTGTCTCTGTCTCCGTCTCTGTCTCTGTCTCTGCCTCTGTCTCTGTCTCTGTCTCTGTCTCTGTCGCTGTCTCTCCCTCTGTCTCTGTTTCTGTCTCTGTCTCTGGCTCTGTCTCTGCCTCTGTCTCTGTCTCTGTCGCTGTCTCTCCCTCTGTCTCTGTCTCTGTCTCTGGCTCTGTCTCTGCCTCTGTCTCGTTCTCCGTCTCTGTCTCTGTCTCTGCCTCTATCTCCGTCGATGTCTCTGTCTCTGTCCCTGTCTCTGTCTCTGTCTCTGTCTCAGTCTCTGCCTCTGTCTCTGTCTCTGTCTCTGTCTGTCTCTGCCTCTGTCTCGGTCTTTGTCTCCGTCTCTGTCTCTGTCTCTGTCTTTGCCTCTGTCTCTGTCTCTGTCTGTGTCTCTGCCTCTGTCTCGGGCTTTGTCTCCGTCTCTGTCTCTGTCTCTGCCTCTGTCTCTGTCCCTGTCTCTGTCTCTGTCTCTGTCTCCGTCTTTGTCTCTGTCCGTGTCTCTGCCTCTTACTCGGCCTTTGTGTCCGTCTCTGTCTCTGTCTCTGTCTCTGTCTCTGTCTCTGTCTCTGTCTCTGTCTCTGTCTCTGTCTCTGTCTCTGTCTCTGTTTCTGTCTCCGTCTATGTCTCTGTCTCTGTCTCTGTCTCTGTCTCTGTCTCTGTCTCTGCCTCCGTCTCTGTCTCTGTCTCTGTCTCTGTCTCTGTCTCTGCCTCTGTCTCTGTCTCTGTCTCTGTCTCTGTCTCTGTCTCTGTCTCTGTCTCTGTCTCCGTGCCTGTCTCTGTCTCTGTCTCTTTTCCTGTCTGAGACTCTGCCACTGTCTCTGTCTCTGTCTCTGTCTCTGTCTCTGTCTCTGTCTCTGTCTCTGTCTCTGTCTCTGTCCCTGTTTTTGTCTCTGTCTCTGTATCCGTCTTTGTCTCTGCCTCTATCTCAGTCTCTGCGTCTGTCTCGGTCTTTGTCTCCGTGTCTGTCTCTGTCTCTGTCTCTGTCACTGTCTCCGTCTCTGTCTCTGTCTCTGTCTCTGTCTCTGTCTCTGTCTCTGTCTCTGTCTCTGCCTCTGTCTCTGTCTCTGTCTCTGTCGCTGTCTCTCCCTCTGTCTCTGCTTCCGTCTCTGTCCCTGGCTCAGTCTCTGCGTCCGTCTCTGTCTCTGTCTCCGTCTCTGCCTCTGTCTCTGTCTCTGTCTCTGTCTCTGTCTCTGTCTCTGTCCCTGTCTCTGTCTCTGTCTCTGTCTCTGTCTCTGTCTCCGTATCTGTTTCTGTCTCTGTCTCTGTCTCTTTCTCTGTCTGAGACTCTGCCTCTGTCTCTGTCTCTGTCTCTGTCTCTGTCTCTGTCTCTGTCTCTGCCTCTGTCTCTGTCTCTGTCTCTGTCTCTGTCCCTGTCTCTGTCTCTGTCTCTGTCTCTGTCTCTTTCTCCGTATCTGTTTCTGTCTCTGTCTCTGTCTCTTTCTCTGTCTGAGACTCTGCCTCTGTCTCTGTCTCTGTCTCTGTCTCTGTCTCTGTCTCTGTCTCTGCCTCTGTCTCTGTCTCTGTCTCTGTCTCTGTCTCTGTCTCTGTCTCTGTCTCTGTCTCCGTGCCTGTCTCTGTCTCTGTCTCTTTTCCTGTCTGAGACTCTGCCACTGTCTCTGTCTCTGTCTCTGTCTCTGTCTCTGTCTCTGTCTCTGTCTCTGTCTCTGTCTCTGTATCTGTCTCTGTCTCTGTCCCTGTTTTTGTCTCTGTCTCTGTATCCGTCTTTGTCTCTGCCTCTGTCTCAGTCTCTGCGTCTGTCTCGGTCTTTGTCTCCGTGTCTGTCTCTGTCTCTGTCTCTGTCTCTGTCTCTGTCTCTGTCTCTGTCTCTGTCTCTGCCTCTGTCTCTGTCTCTGTCTCTGTCGCTGTCTCTCCCTCTGTCTCTGCTTCCGTCTCTGTCCCTGGCTCAGTCTCTGCGTCCGTCTCTGTCTCTGTCTCCGTCTCTGCCTCTGTCTCTGTCTCTGTCTCGGTCTCTGTCTCTGTCTCTGTCCCTGTCTCTGTCTCTGTCTCTGTCTCTGTCTCTGTCTCCGTATCTGTTTCTGTCTCTGTCTCTGTCTCTTTCTCTGTCTGAGACTCTGCCTCTGTCTCTGTCTCTGTCTCTGTCTCTGTCTCTGTCTCTGTCTCTGTCTCTGTCTCTGTCTCTGTCTCTGTCTCTGTCTCTGTCTCTGTCTCTGTCTCTGTCTCTGTCTCTGTCTCTGTCTCTGTCTCTGTCTCTGTCTCTGTCTCTGTCTCTGTCTCTGTCTCTGTCTCTGTCTCTGTCTCTGTCTCTGTCTCTGTCTCCGTGCCTGTCTCTGTATCTGTCTCTGTCTCTTTCCCTGTCTGAGACTCTGCCACTGTCTCTGTCTCTGTCTCTGTCTCTGTCTCTGTCTCTGTCTCTGTCTCTGTCTCTGTCCCTGTCCCTGTTTTTGTCTCTGTCTCTGTATCCGTCTTTGTCTCTGCCTCTGTCTCAGTCTCTGCGTCTGTCTCGGTCTTTGTCTCCGTGTCTGTCTCTGTCTCTGTCTCTGTCTCTGCCTCTGTCTCTGTCTCTGTCTCTGTCGCTGTCTCTCCCTCTGTCTCTGCTTCCGTCTCTGTCCCTGGCTCAGTCTCTGCGTCCGTCTCTGTCTCTGTCTCCGTCTCTGCCTCTGTCTCTGTCTCTGTCTCTATCTCTATCTCTGCCTCTCTCTCTGTCCCCGTATCTGTCTCTGTCTCTGCCTCTGTCTCTGTCTCTGTCTCAGTCTCAGTCTCTGCCTCTGTCTCTGTCTCTGTCTCTGTCTCTGTCTCTGTCTCTGTCTCTGTCTCTGTCTCTGTCTCTGTCTCTGTCTCTGTCTCTGTCTCTGTCTCTGTCTCTGTCCCTGTTTTTGTCTCTGTCTCTGTATCCGTCTTTGTCTCTGCCTCTGTCTCTGTCTCTGTGTCTGTCTCTGACTCTGTCTCTGTCTCTGTCTCTGTCTCTGTCTCTGTCTCTGTCTCTGTCTCTGTCTCTGTCTCTGTCTCTGTCTCTGTCTCTGTCTCTGTCTCTGTCTCTGTCTCTGTCTCTGTCTTTGTCTCTGTCTGTGTCTGTGCCTCTGCCTCTGTCTCCGTCTCTGTCTCTGTCTCTATCTCTGCCTCTGTCTCTGTCCCCGTATCTGTCTCTGTCTCTGTCTCTGCCTCTGTCCCTGTCCCTGCCTCTGTCTCTGTCCCCGTATCTGTCTCTGTCTCTGTTTCTGTCTCTGTCCCTGTCTCTGTCTCTGTCTCCGCCTCTGTCTCTGTCCCTGTCCTTCTCCCTGTCCCTGTCGCTGTCTCTGTCTCTGTCTCTGTCTCTGTCTCTGTCTCTGTCTCTGTCTCTGTCTCTGCCTCTGTCTCTGTCTCTGTCTCTGTCTCTGTCGCTGTCTCTCCCTCTGTCTCTGTTTCTGTCTCTGTCTCTGGCTCTGTCTCTGCATCTGTCTCTGTCTCTGTCGCTGTCTCTCCCTCTGTCTCTGTCTCTGTCTCTGTCTCTGGCTCTGTCTCTGCCTCTGTCTCGTTCTCCGTCTCTGTCTCTGTCTCTGCCTCTATCTCCGTCGATGTCTCTGTCTCTGTCCCTGTCTCTGCCTCTGTCTCTGTTTCTGTCTCTGCCTCCGTCTCTGTCTCTGTCTCAGTCTCTGCCTCTGCCTCTGTCTCTGTCTCTGTCTCTGTCTGTCTCTGCCTCTGTCTCGGTCTTTGTCTCCGTCTCTGTCTCTGTCTCTGTCTTTGCCTCTGTCTCTGTCTCTGTCTGTGTCTCTGCCTCTGTCTCGGGCTTTGTCTCCGTCTCTGTCTCTGTCTCTGCCTCTGTCTCTGTCCCTGTCTCTGTCTCTGTCTCTGTCTCCGTCTTTGTCTCTGTCCGTGTCTCTGCCTCTTACTCGGCCTTTGTCTCCGTCTCTGTCTCTGTCTCTGTCTCTGTCTCTGTCTCTGTCTCTGTCTCTGTCTCTGTCTCTGTCTCTGTCTCTGTCTCTCTCACTGTCTCTGTCTCTGTCTCTGCCTTTGCCTCTGTCTCAGTCTCTGCGTCCGTCTCTGCCTCTGTCTCCGTCTCTGTCTCTGTCTCTGTCTCTGTCTATGTCTCTGTCCCTGTCTCTGTCTCTGTCTCTGTCTCTGTCTCTGTCTCTGTCTCTGTCTCTGTCTCTGTCGCTGTCTCTGTCTCCGTATCTGTCTCTGTCTCTGTCTCTGTCTCTTTCTCTGTCTGAGACGCTGCCTCCGTCTCTGTCTCTGTCTCTGTCTCTGTCTCTGTCCCTGTCTATGCCTCTGTCTCTGTCTCTGTCTCCGTCTCTGTCTCTGTCTCTGTCTCTGTCTCTGCCTCTGTCTCTGTCTCTGTCTCTGTCGCTGTCTCTCCCTCTGTCTCTTCTTCCGTCTCTGTCCCTGGCTCAGTCTCTGCGTCCGTCTCTGCCTCTGTCTCCGTCTCTGCCTCTGTCTCTGTCTCTGTCTCTGTCTCTGTCTCTGTCTCTGTCTCTGTCTCTGTCTCTGTCTCTGTCTCTGTCTCTGTTTCTGTCTCCGCCTATGTCTCTGTCTCTGTCTCTGTCTCTGTCTCTGTCTCTGTCTATGTCTCTGTCCCTGTCTCTGTCTCTGTCTCTGTCTCTGTCTCTGTCTCTGTCTCTGTCTCTGTCTCTGTCGCTGTCTCTGTCTCCGTATCTGTCTCTGTCTCTGTCTCTGTCTCTTTCTCTGTCTGAGACGCTGCCTCCGTCTCTGTCTCTGTCTCTGTCTCTGTCTCTGTCCCTGTCTATGCCTCTGTCTCTGTCTCTGTCTCCGTCTCTGTCTCTGTCTCTGTCTCTGTCTCTGCCTCTGTCTCTGTCTCTGTCTCTGTCGCTGTCTCTCCCTCTGTCTCTTCTTCCGTCTCTGTCCCTGGCTCAGTCTCTGCGTCCGTCTCTGCCTCTGTCTCCGTCTCTGCCTCTGTCTGTGTCTCTGCATCTGTCTCGGTCTTTGTCTCCGTCCCTGTCTCTGTCCCTGTCTCTGTCTCTGTCTCTGTCTGTGTCTCTGCCTCTGTCACGGTCTTTGTCTCCGTCTCTGTCTCTGTCTCTGTCTCTGTCTCTGTCTCTGTCTCTGTCTCTGTCCCTGTCTCTGTCTCTGTCTCTGTCTCGGTCTCCGTCTCTGTTTCTGTCCCTCTCCCTGTCCCTGTCGCTGTCTCTGTCTCTGTCTCTGTCTCTGTCTTTGTCTCTATCTGTGTCTCTGACTCTGTCTCCGTCTCTGTCTCTATCTCTATCTCTGCCTCTCTCTCTGTCCCCGTATCTGTCTCTGTCTCTGCCTCTGTCTCTGTCTCTGTCTCTGTCTCCGTCGATGTCTCTGTCTCTGTCCCTGTCTCTGTCTCTGTCTCTGTCTCTGTCCCTGTCTCTGTCTCTGTCTCTGTCTCCGTCTTTGTCTCTGTCCGTGTCTCTGCCTCTTACTTGGCCTTTGTCTCCGTCTCTGTCGCTGTCTCTCCCTCTGTCTCTGTTTCTGTCTCTGTCTCTGGCTCTGTCTCTGCCTCTGTCTCTGTCTCTGTCTCTGTCTCTGTCTCTGTCTCTGTCTCTGTCGCTGTCTCTCCCTCTGTCTCTGCCTCTGTCTCTGTCTCTGTCTCAGTATCTGCCTCTGTCTCTGTCTCTGTCTCTGTCTGTGTCTCTGCATCTGTCTCGGTCTTTGTCTCCGTCCCTGTCTCTGTCCCTGTCTCTGTCTCTGTCTCTGTCTGTGTCTCTGCCTCTGTCACGGTCTTTGTCTCCGTCTCTGTCTCTGTCTCTGTCTCTGTCTCTGTCTCTGTCTCTGTCTCTGTCTCTGTCTCTGTCTCTGTCTCGGTCTCCGTCTCTGTCTCTGTCCCTCTCCCTGTCCCTGTCGCTGTCTCTGTCTCTGTCTCTGTCTCTGTCTTTGTCTCTATCTGTGTCTCTGACTCTGTCTCCGTCTCTGTCTCTATCTCTATCTCTGCCTCTCTCTCTGTCCCCGTATCTGTCTCTGTCTCTGCCTCTGTCTCTGTCTCTGTCTCAGTCTCAGTCTCTGCCTCTGTCTCTGTCTCTGTCTCTGTCTCTGTCTCTGTCTCTGTCTCTGTCTCTGTCTCTGTCGCTGTCTCTCCCTCTGTCTCTGTTTCTGTCTCTGTCTCTGGCTCTGTCTCTGCCTCTGTCTCTGTCTTTGTCGCTGTCTCTGTCTCTGTCTCTGTCTCTGTCTCTGTCGCTGTCTCTGTCTCCGTATCTGTCTCTGTCTCCGTCTCTGTCTCTGTCTCTGTCTCTGTCTCTGTCTCTGTCTCTGTCTCTACCTCTGTCTCTGTCTCTGTCTCTGTCTATGCATCTGTCTCTGTCTCTGTCTCCGTCTCTGTCTCTGTCTCTGTCTTTGTCTCTGTCTCTGTCTCTGTCTCTGTCTCTGTCTCTGTCTCTGTCTCTGTCTCTGTCTCTGTCGCTGTCTCTCCCTCTGTCTCTGCCTCTGTCTCTGTCTCTGTCTCAGTATCTGCCTCTGTCTCTGTCTCTGTCTCTGTCTGTGTCTCTGCATCTGTCTCGGTCTTTGTCTCCGTCCCTGTCTCTGTCCCTGTCTCTGTCTCTGTCTCTGTCTGTGTCTCTGCCTCTGTCACGGTCTTTGTCTCCGTCTCTGTCTCTGTCTCTGTCTCTGTCTCTGTCTCTGTCTCTGTCTCTGTCTCTGTCTCTGTCTCTGTCTCTGTCTCTGTCTCGGTCTCCGTCTCTGTCTCTGTCCCTCTCCCTGTCCCTGTCGCTGTCTCTGTCTCTGTCTCTGTCTCTGTCTTTGTCTCTATCTGTGTCTCTGACTCTGTCTCCGTCTCTGTCTCTATCTCTATCTCTGCCTCTCTCTCTGTCCCCGTATCTGTCTCTGTCTCTGCCTCTGTCTCTGTCTCTGTCTCTGTCTCCGTCGATGTCTCTGTCTCTCTCCCTGTCTCTGTCTCTGTCTCTGTCTCTGTCCCTGTCTCTGTCTCTGTCTCTGTCTCCGTCTTTGTCTCTGTCCGTGTCTCTGCCTCTTACTTGGCCTTTGTCTCCGTCTCTGTCGCTGTCTCTCCCTCTGTCTCTGTTTCTGTCTCTGTCTCTGGCTCTGTCTCTGCCTCTGTCTCTGTCTTTGTCGCTGTCTCTGTCTCTGTCTCTGTCTCTGTCTCTGTCTCTGTCTCTGTCTCTGTCTCTGTCCCTGTTTTTGTCTCTGTCTCTGTGTCCGTCTTTGTCTCTGCCTCTGTCCCAGTCTCTGCGTCTGTCTCGGTCTTTGTCTCCGTCTCTGTCTCTGTCTCTGTCTCTGTCACTGTCTCCGTCTCTGTCTCTGTCTCTGTCTCTGTCTCTGTCTCTGTCTCTGTCTCTGTCGCTGTCTCTGTCTCCGTATCTGTCTCTGTCTCTGTCTCTGTCTCTTTCTCTGTCTGAGACTCTGCCTCCGTCTCTGTCTCTGTCTCTGTCTCTGTCTCTTTCCCTGTCTGAGACTCTGCCACTGTCTCTGTCTCTGTCTCTGTCTCTGTCTCTGTCTCTGTCTCTGTCTCTGTCTCTGTCTCTGTCCCTGTTTTTGTCTCTGTCTCTGTATCCGTCTTTGTCTCTGCCTCTGTCTCAGTCTCTGCGTCTGTCTCGGTCTTTGTCTCCGTGTCTGTCTCTGTCTCTGTCTCTGTCACTGTCTCCGTCTCTGTCTCTGTCTCTGTCTCTGTCTCTGTCTCTGTCTCTGTCTCTGTCTCTGCCTCTGTCTCTGTCTCTGTCTCTGTCGCTGTCTCTCCCTCTGTCTCTGCTTCCGTCTCTGTCCCTGGCTAAGTCTCTGCGTCCGTCTCTGTCTCTGTCTCCGTCTCTGCCTCTGTCTCTGTCTCTGTCTCTGTCTCTGTCTCTGTCCCTGTCTCTGTCTCTGTCTCTGTCTCTGTCTCTGTCTCCGTATCTGTTTCTGTCTCTGTCTCTGTCTCTTTCTCTGTCTGAGACTCTGTCTCTGTCTCTGTCTCTGTCTCTGTCTCTGTCTCTGTCTCTGTCTCTGTCTCTGTCTCTGTCTCTGTCTCTGTCTCTGTCTCTGTCTCTGTCTCTGTCTCTGTCTCTGTCTCCGTGCCTGTCTGTGTCTCTGTCTCTGTCTCTTTCGCTGTCTGAGACTCTGCCACTGTCTCTGTCTCTGTCTCTGTCTCTGTCTCTGTCTCTGTCTCTGTCTCTGTCTCTGTATCTGTCTCTGTCTCTGTCTCTGTCTCTGTCCCTGTTTTTGTCTCTGTCTCTGTATCCGTCCTTGTCTCTGCCTCTGTCTCAGTCTCTGCGTCTGTCTCGGTCTTTGTCTCCGTGTCTGTCTCTGTCTCTGTCTCTGTCACTGTCTCCGTCTCTGTCTCTGTCTCTGTCTCTGTCTCTGTCTCTGTCTCTGTCTCTGTCTCTGTCTCTGTCTCTGTCTCTGCCTCTGTCTCTGTCTCTGTCTCTGTCGCTGTCTCTCCCTCTGTCTCTGCTTCCGTCTCTGTCCCTGGCTCAGTCTCTGCGTCCGTCTCTGTCTCTGTCTCCGTCTCTGCTTCTGTCTCTGTCTCTGTATCTGTCTATGTCTCTGTCCCTGTCTCTGTCTCTGTCTCTGTCTCTGTCTCTGTCTCCGTATCTGTTTCTGTCTCTGTCTCTGTCTCTTTCTCTGTCTGAGACTCTGCCTCTGTCTCTGTCTCTGTCTCTGTCTCTGTCTCTGTCTCTGTCTCTGTCTCTGTCTCTGTCTCTGTCTCTGTCTCTGTCTCTGTCTCTGTCTCTGTCTCTGTCTCTGTCTTTGTCTCTGTCTGTGTCTGTGCCTCTGCCTCTGTCTCCGTCTCTGTCTCTGTCTCTATCTCTGCCTCTGTCTCTGTCCCCGTATCTGTCTCTGTCTCTGTCTCTGTCTCTGTCTCCGTCTCTGTCTCTGTCTCTGTCTTTGTCTCTGTCTCTGTCTCTGTCTCTGTCTCTGTCTCTGTCTCTGTCTCTGTCTCTGTCGCTGTCTCTCCCTCTGTCTCTGCCTCTGTCTCTGTCTCTGTCTCAGTATCTGCCTCTGTCTCTGTCTCTGTCTCTGTCTCTGTCTGTGTCTCTGCATCTGTCTCGGTCTTTGTCTCCGTCCCTGTCTCTGTCCCTGTCTCTGTCTCTGTCTCTGTCTGTGTCTCTGCCTCTGTCACGGTCTTTGTCTCCGTCTCTGTCTCTGTCTCTGTCTCTGTCTCTGTCTCTGTCTCTGTCTCTGTCTCTGTCTCTGTCTCTGTCTCGGTCTCCGTCTCTGTCTCTGTCCCTCTCCCTGTCCCTGTCGCTGTCTCTGTCTCTGTCTCTGTCTCTGTCTTTGTCTCTATCTGTGTCTCTGACTCTGTCTCCGTCTCTGTCTCTATCTCTATCTCTGCCTCTCTCTCTGTCCCCGTATCTGTCTCTGTCTCTGCCTCTGTCTCTGTCTCTGTCTCAGTCTCAGTCTGTGCCTCTGTCTCTGTCTCTGTCTCTGTCTCTGTCTCTGTCTCTGTCTCTGTCTCTGTCGCTGTCTCTCCCTCTGTCTCTGTTTCTGTCTCTGTCTCTGGCTCTGTCTCTGCCTCTGTCTCTGTCTTTGTCGCTGTCTCTGTCTCTGTCTCTGTCTCTGTCTCTGTCTCTGTCTCTGTCTCTGTCCCTGTTTTTGTCCCTGTCTCTGTGTCCGTCTTTGTCTCTGCCTCTGTCCCAGTCTCTGCGTCTGTCTCGGTCTTTGTCTCCGTCTCTGTCTCTGTCTCTGTCTCTGTCACTGTCTCCGTCTCTGTCTCTGTCTCTGTCTCTGTCTCTGTCTCTGTCTCTGTCTCTGTCGCTGTCTCTGTCTCCGTATCTGTCTCTGTCTCTGTCTCTGTCTCTGTCTCTTTCTCTGTCTGAGACTCTGCCTCCGTCTCTGTCTCTGTCTCTGTCTCTGTCTCTTTCCCTGTCTGAGACTCTGCCACTGTCTCTGTCTCTGTCTCTGTCTCTGTCTCTGTCTCTGTCTCTGTCTCTGTCTCTGTCTCTGTCTCTGTCTCTGTCCCTGTTTTTGTCTCTGTCTCTGTATCCGTCTTTGTCTCTGCCTCTGTCTCAGTCTCTGCGTCTGTCTCGGTCTTTGTCTCCGTGTCTGTCTCTGTCTCTGTCTCTGTCACTGTCTCCGTCTCTGTCTCTGTCTCTGTTTCTGTCTCTGTCTCTGTCTCTGTCTCTGTCTCTGTCTCTGTCTCTGCCTCTGTCTCTGTCTCTGTCTCTGTCGCTGTCTCTCCCTCTGTCTCTGCTTCCGTCTCTGTCCCTGGCTCAGTCTCTGCGTCCGTCTCTGTCTCTGTCTCCGTCTCTGCCTCTGTCTCTGTCTCTGTCTCTGTCTCTGTCCCTGTCTCTGTCTCTGTCTCTGTCTCTGTCTCTGTCTCTGTCTCCGTATCTGTTTCTGTCTCTGTCTCCGTCTCGTTCTCTGTCTGAGACTCTGTCTCTGTCTCTGTCTCTGTCTCTGTCTCTGTCTCTGTCTCTGTCTCTGTCTCTGCCTCTGTCTCTGTCTCTGTCTCTGTCGCTGTCTCTCACTCTGTCTCTGCTTCCGTCTCTGTCCCTGGCTCAGTCTCTGCGTCCGTCTCTGTCTCTGTCTCCGTCTCTGCTTCTGTCTCTGTCTCTGTCTCTGTCTATGTCTCTGTCCCTGTCTCTGTCTCTGTCTCTGTCTCTGTCTCTGTCTCCTTATCTGTTTCTGTCTCTGTCTCTGTCTCTTTCTCTGTCTGAGACTCTGCCTCCGTCTCTGTCTCTGTCTCTGTCTCTGTCTCTTTCCCTGTCTGAGACTCTGCCACTGTCTCTGTCTCTGTCTCTGTCTCTGTCTCTGTCTCTGTCTCTGTCTCTGTCTCTGTCTCTGTCCCTGTTTTTGTCTCTGTCTCTGTATCCGTCTTTGTCTCTGCCTCTGTCTCAGTCTCTGCGTCTGTCTCGGTCTTTGTCTCCGTGTCTGTCTCTGTCTCTGTCTCTGTCACTGTCTCCGTCTCTGTCTCTGTCTCTGTCTCTGTCTCTGTCTCTGTCTCTGTCTCTGTCTCTGTCTCTGCCTCTGTCTCTGTCTCTGTCTCTGTCGCTGTCTCTCCCTCTGTCTCTGCTTCCGTCTCTGTCCCTGGCTAAGTCTCTGCGTCCGTCTCTGTCTCTGTCTCCGTCTCTGCCTCTGTCTCTGTCTCTGTCTCTGTCTCTGTCTCTGTCCCTGTCTCTGTCTCTGTCTCTGTCTCTGTCTCTGTCTCCGTATCTGTTTCTGTCTCTGTCTCTGTCTCTTTCTCTGTCTGAGACTCTGTCTCTGTCTCTGTCTCTGTCTCTGTCTCTGTCTCTGTCTCTGTCTCTGTCTCTGTCTCTGTCTCTGTCTCTGTCTCTGTCTCTGTCTCTGTCTCTGTCTCTGTCTCTGTCTCTGTCTCTGTCTCCGTGCCTGTCTGTGTCTCTGTCTCTGTCTCTTTCGCTGTCTGAGACTCTGCCACTGTCTCTGTCTCTGTCTCTGTCTCTGTCTCTGTCTCTGTCTCTGTCTCTGTCTCTGTATCTGTCTCTGTCTCTGTCTCTGTCTCTGTCCCTGTTTTTGTCTCTGTCTCTGTATCCGTCCTTGTCTCTGCCTCTGTCTCAGTCTCTGCGTCTGTCTCGGTCTTTGTCTCCGTGTCTGTCTCTGTCTCTGTCTCTGTCACTGTCTCCGTCTCTGTCTCTGTCTCTGTCTCTGTCTCTGTCTCTGTCTCTGTCTCTGTCTCTGTCTCTGTCTCTGTCTCTGCCTCTGTCTCTGTCTCTGTCTCTGTCGCTGTCTCTCCCTCTGTCTCTGCTTCCGTCTCTGTCCCTGGCTCAGTCTCTGCGTCCGTCTCTGTCTCTGTCTCCGTCTCTGCTTCTGTCTCTGTCTCTGTATCTGTCTATGTCTCTGTCCCTGTCTCTGTCTCTGTCTCTGTCTCTGTCTCTGTCTCCGTATCTGTTTCTGTCTCTGTCTCTGTCTCTTTCTCTGTCTGAGACTCTGCCTCTGTCTCTGTCTCTGTCTCTGTCTCTGTCTCTGTCTCTGTCTCTGTCTCTGTCTCTGTCTCTGTCTCTGTCTCTGTCTCTGTCTCTGTCTCTGTCTCTGTCTCTGTCTTTGTCTCTGTCTGTGTCTGTGCCTCTGCCTCTGTCTCCGTCTCTGTCTCTGTCTCTATCTCTGCCTCTGTCTCTGTCCCCGTATCTGTCTCTGTCTCTGTCTCTGTCTCTGTCTCTGTCTCTGTCTCTGTCTCTGTGTCTCTCTCTGACTCTGTCTCTGTCTCTGTCTCTGTCTCTGTCTCTGTCTCTGTCTCTGTCTCTGTCTCTGTCGCTGTCTCTCCCTCTGTCTCTGTTTCTGTCTCTGTCTCTGGCTCTGTCTCTGCCTCTGTCTCTGTCTCTGTCGCTGTCTCTCCCTCTGTCTCTGTCTCTGTCTCTGTCTCTGTCTCTGGCTCTGTCTCTGCCTCTGTCTCGTTCTCCGTCTCTGTCTCTGTCTCTGCCTCTATCTCCGTCGATGTCTCTGTCTCTGTCCCTGTCTCTGTCTCTGTCTCTGTCTCTGTCTCTGCCTCTGTCTCTGCCTCTGTCTCAGTCTCTGCCTCTGTCTCTGTCTCTGTCTCTGTCTGTCTCTGCCTCTGTCTCGGTCTTTGTCTCCGTCTCTGTCTCTGTCTCTGCCTCTGTCTCTGTCCCTGTCTCTGTCTCTGTCTCTGTCTCCGTCTTTGTCTCTGTCCGTGTCTCTGCCTCTTACTTGGCCTTTGTCTCCGTCTCTGTCTCTGTCTCTGTCTCTGTCTCTGTCTCTGTCTCTGTCTCTGTCTCTGTCTCTGTCTCTGTCTCTGTCTCTCTCACTGTCTCTGTCTCTGTCTCTGTCTTTGCCTCTTTCTCAGTCTCTGCGTCCGTCTCTGTCTCTGTCTCCGTCTCTGTCTCTGTCTCTGTCTCTGTCTCTGTCTCTGTCTCTGTCCCTGTCTCTGTCTCTGTCTCTGTCTCTGTCTTTGTCTCTGTCTCTGTCTCTGTCTCTGTCTCTGTCTCTGTCTCTGTCTCTACCTCTGTCTCTGTCTCTGTCTCTGTCTCTGTCTCTGTCTCTGTCTCTGTCTATGCATCTGTCTCTGTCTCTGTCTCCGTCTCTGTCTCTGTCTCTGTCTTTGTCTCTGTCTCTGTCTCTGTCTCTGTCTCTGTCTCTGTCCCTGTCTCTGTCTCTGTCTCTGTCTGTGTCTCTGCCTCTGTCTCGGTCTTTGTCTCCGTCTCTGTCTCTGTCTCCGTCTCTGTCTCTGTCTCTGTCTCTGTCTCTGTCTCTGTCTCTACCTCTGTCTCTGTCTCTGTCTCTGTCTATGCATCTGTCTCTGTCTCTGTCTCCGTCTCTGTCTCTGTCTCTGTCTTTGTCTCTGTCTCTGTCTCTGTCTCTGTCTCTGTCTCTGTCTCTGTCTCTGTCTCTGTCGCTGTCTCTCCCTCTGTCTCTGCCTCTGTCTCTGTCTCTGTCTCAGTATCTGCCTCTGTCTCTGTCTCTGTCTCTGTCTCTGTCTGTGTCTCTGCATCTGTCTCGGTCTTTGTCTCCGTCCCTGTCTCTGTCCCTGTCTCTGTCTCTGTCTCTGTCTGTGTCTCTGCCTCTGTCACGGTCTTTGTCTCCGTCTCTGTCTCTGTCTCTGTCTCTGTCTCTGTCTCTGTCTCTGTCTCTGTCTCTGTCTCGGTCTCCGTCTCTGTCTCTGTCCCTCTCCCTGTCCCTGTCGCTGTCTCTGTCTCTGTCTCTGTCTCTGTCTTTGTCTCTATCTGTGTCTCTGACTCTGTCTCCGTCTCTGTCTCTATCTCTATCTCTGCCTCTCTCTCTGTCCCCGTATCTGTCTCTGTCTCTGCCTCTGTCTCTGTCTCTGTCTCAGTCTCAGTCTGTGCCTCTGTCTCTGTCTCTGTCTCTGTCTCTGTCTCTGTCTCTGTCTCTGTCTCTGTCTCTGTCGCTGTCTCTCCCTCTGTCTCTGTTTCTGTCTCTGTCTCTGGCTCTGTCTCTGCCTCTGTCTCTGTCTTTGTCGCTGTCTCTGTCTCTGTCTCTGTCTCTGTCTCTGTCTCTGTCTCTGTCTCTGTCCCTGTTTTTGTCTCTGTCTCTGTGTCCGTCTTTGTCTCTGCCTCTGTCCCAGTCTCTGCGTCTGTCTCGGTCTTTGTCTCCGTCTCTGTCTCTGTCTCTGTCTCTGTCACTGTCTCCGTCTCTGTCTCTGTCTCTGTCTCTGTCTCTGTCTCTGTCTCTGTCTCTGTCGCTGTCTCTGTCTCCGTATCTGTCTCTGTCTCTGTCTCTGTCTCTGTCTCTTTCTCTGTCTGAGACTCTGCCTCCGTCTCTGTCTCTGTCTCTGTCTCTGTCTCTTTCCCTGTCTGAGACTCTGCCACTGTCTCTGTCTCTGTCTCTGTCTCTGTCTCTGTCTCTGTCTCTGTCTCTGTCTCTGTCTCTGTCTCTGTCTCTGTCCCTGTTTTTGTCTCTGTCTCTGTATCCGTCTTTGTCTCTGCCTCTGTCTCAGTCTCTGCGTCTGTCTCGGTCTTTGTCTCCGTGTCTGTCTCTGTCTCTGTCTCTGTCACTGTCTCCGTCTCTGTCTCTGTCTCTGTTTCTGTCTCTGTCTCTGTCTCTGTCTCTGTCTCTGTCTCTGTCTCTGCCTCTGTCTCTGTCTCTGTCTCTGTCGCTGTCTCTCCCTCTGTCTCTGCTTCCGTCTCTGTCCCTGGCTCAGTCTCTGCGTCCGTCTCTGTCTCTGTCTCCGTCTCTGCCTCTGTCTCTGTCTCTGTCTCTGTCTCTGTCCCTGTCTCTGTCTCTGTCTCTGTCTCTGTCTCTGTCTCTGTCTCCGTATCTGTTTCTGTCTCTGTCTCCGTCTCTTTCTCTGTCTGAGACTCTGTCTCTGTCTCTGTCTCTGTCTCTGTCTCTGTCTCTGTCTCTGTCTCTGTCTCTGTCTCTGCCTCTGTCTCTGTCTCTGTCTCTGTCGCTGTCTCTCCCTCTGTCTCTGCTTCCGTCTCTGTCCCTGGCTCAGTCTCTGCGTCCGTCTCTGTCTCTGTCTCCGTCTCTGCTTCTGTCTCTGTCTCTGTCTCTGTCTATGTCTCTGTCCCTGTCTCTGTCTCTGTCTCTGTCTCTGTCTCTGTCTCCTTATCTGTTTCTGTCTCTGTCTCTGTCTCTTTCTCTGTCTGAGACTCTGCCTCTGTCTCTGTCTCTGTCTCTGTCTCTGTCTCTGTCTCTGTCTCTGTCTCTGTCTCTGTCTCTGTCTCTGTCTCTGTCTTTGTCTCTGTCTGTGTCTGTGCCTCTGCCTCTGTCTCCGTCTCTGTCTCTGTCTCTATCTCTGCCTCTGTCTCTGTCCCCGTATCTGTCTCTGTCTCTGTCTCTGTCTCTGTCTCTGTGTCTCTCTCTGACTCTGTCTCTGTCTCTGTCTCTGTCTCTGTCTCTGTCTCTGTCGCTGTCTCTCCCTCTGTCTCTGTTTCTGTCTCTGTCTCTGGCTCTGTCTCTGCCTCTGTCTCTGTCTCTGTCGCTGTCTCTCCCTCTGTCTCTGTCTCTGTCTCTGTCTCTGTCTCTGTCTCTGGCTCTGTCTCTGCCTCTGTCTCGTTCTCCGTCTCTGTCTCTGTCTCTGCCTCTATCTCCGTCGATGTCTCTGTCTCTGTCCCTGTCTCTGTCTCTGTCTCTGTCTCTGTCTCTGCCTCTGTCTCTGCCTCTGTCTCAGTCTCTGCCTCTGTCTCTGTCTCTGTCTCTGTCTGTCTCTGCCTCTGTCTCGGTCTTTGTCTCCGTCTCTGTCTCTGTCTCTGCCTCTGTCTCTGTCCCTGTCTCTGTCTCTGTCTCTGTCTCCGTCTTTGTCTCTGTCCGTGTCTCTGCCTCTTACTTGGCCTTTGTCTCCGTCTCTGTCTCTGTCTCTGTCTCTGTCTCTGTCTCTGTCTCTGTCTCTGTCTCTGTCTCTGTCTCTGTCTCTCTCACTGTGTCTGTCTCTGTTTCTGTCTTTGCCTCTGTCTCAGTCTCTGCGTCCGTCTCTGTCTCTGTCTCCGTCTCTGTCTCTGTCTCTGTCTCTGTCTCTGTCTCTGTCTCTGTCCCTGTCTCTGTCTCTGTCTCTGTCTCTGTCTTTGTCTCTGTCTCTGTCTCTGTCTCTGTCTCTGTCTCTGTCTCTGTCTCTGTCTCTGTCTCTGTCTCTGTCTCTGTCTCTACCTCTGTCTCTGTCTCTGTCTCTGTCTCTGTCTCAGTCTCTGCGTCCGTCTCTGTCTCTGTCTCCGTCTCTGTCTCTGTCTCTGTCTCTGTCTCTGTCTCTGTCTCTGTCCCTGTCTCTGTCTCTGTCTCTGTCTCTGGCTTTGTCTCTGTCTCTGTCTCTGTCTCTGTCTCTGTCTCTGTCTCTGTCTCTGTCTCTGTCTCTGTCTCTGTCTCTACCTCTGTCTCTGTCTCTGTCTCTGTCTCTGTCTCTGTCTCTGTCTATGCATCTGTCTCTGTCTCTGTCTCCGTCTCTGTCTCTGTCTCTGTCTTTGTCTCTGTCTCTGTCCCTGTCTCTGTCTCTGTCTCTGTCCCTGTCTCTGTCTCTGTCTCTGTCTGTGTCTCTGCCTCTGTCTCGGTCTTTGTCTCCGTCTCTGTCTCTGTCTCCGTCTCTGTCTCTGTCTCTGTCTCTGTCTCTGTCTCTGTCTCTACCTCTGTCTCTGTCTCTGTCTCTGTCTATGCATCTGTCTCTGTCTCTGTCTCCGTCTCTGTCTCTGTCTCTGTCTTTGTCTCTGTCTCTGTCTCTGTCTCTGTCTCTGTCTCTGTCTCTGTCGCTGTCTCTCCCTCTGTCTCTGCCTCTGTCTCTGTCTCTGTCTCAGTATCTGCCTCTGTCTCTGTCTCTGTCTCTGTCTGTGTCTCTGCATCTGTCTCGGTCTTTGTCTCCGTCCCTGTCTCTGTCCCTGTCTCTGTCTCTGTCTCTGTCTGTGTCTCTGCCTCTGTCACGGTCTTTGTCTCCGTCTCTGTCTCTGTCTCTGTCTCTGTCTCTGTCTCTGTCTCTGTCTCTGTCTCTGTCTCTGTCTCGGTCTCCGTCTCTGTCTCTGTCCCTCTCCCTGTCCCTGTCGCTGTCTCTGTCTCTGTCTCTGTCTCTGTCTTTGTCTCTATCTGTGTCTCTGACTCTGTCTCCGTCTCTGTCTCTATCTCTATCTCTGCCTCTCTCTCTGTCCCCGTATCTGTCTCTGTCTCTGCCTCTGTCTCTGTCTCTGTCTCAGTCTCAGTCTCTGCCTCTGTCTCTGTCTCTGTGTCTGTCTCTGTCTCTGTCTCTGTCTCTGTCGCTGTCTCTCCCTCTGTCTCTGTTTCTGTCTCTGTCTCTGGCTCTGTCTCTGCCTCTGTCTCTGTCTTTGTCGCTGTCTCTGTCTCTGTCTCTGTCTCTGTCTCTGTCTCTGTCTCTGTCCCTGTTTTTGTCTCTGTCTCTGTGTCCGTCTTTGTCTCTGCCTCTGTCCCAGTCTCTGCGTCTGTCTCGGTCTTTGTCTCCGTCTCTGTCTCTGTCTCTGTCTCTGTCACTGTCTCCGTCTCTGTCTCTGTCTCTGTCTCTGTCTCTGTCTCTGTCTCTGTCTCTGTCGCTGTCTCTGTCTCCGTATCTGTCTCTGTCTCTGTCTCTGTCTCTGTCTCTTTCTCTGTCTGAGACTCTGCCTCCGTCTCTGTCTCTGTCTCTGTCTCTGTCTCTGTCTCTGTCTCTGTCTCTGTCTCTACCTCTGTCTCTGTCTCTGTCTCTGTCTATGCATCTGTCTCTGTCTCTGTCTCCGTCTCTGTCTCTGTCTCTGTCTTTGTCTCTGTCTCTGTCTCTGTATCTGTCTCTGTCTCTGTCTCTGTCGCTGTCTCTCCCTCTGTCTCTGCCTCTGTCTCTGTCTCTGTCTCAGTATCTGCCTCTGTCTCTGTCTCTGTCTCTGTCTGTGTCTCTGCATCTGTCTCGGTCTTTGTCTCCGTCCCTGTCTCTGTCCCTGTCTCTGTCTCTGTCTCTGTCTGTGTCTCTGCCTCTGTCACGGTCTTTGTCTCCGTCTCTGTCTCTGTCTCTGTCTCTGTCTCTGTCTCTGTCTCTGTCTCGGTCTCTGTCTCTGTCGCTGTCTCTCCCTCTGTCTCTGCCTCTGTCTCTGTCTCTGTCTCAGTATCTGCCTCTGTCTCTGTCTCTGTCGCTGTCTCTGTCTCCGTATCTGTCTCTGTCTCTGTCTCTGTCTCTGTCTCTGTCTCTTTCTCTGTCTGAGACTCTGCCTCCGTCTCTGTCTCTGTCTCTGTCTCTGTCTCTGTCTCTGTCTCTGTCTCTGTCTCTGTCTCTACCTCTGTCTCTGTCTCTGTCTCTGTCTCTGTCTCTGTCTCTGTCTCTGCCTCTGTCTCTGTCTCTGTCTCTGTCTCTGTCTCTTTCTCTGTCACTGCCTATGTCTCTGTCTCTGTCTCTGTCTCTGCCTCTGTCTCAGTCTCTGCGTCCGTCTCTGTCTCTGTCTCTGTCTCTGTCTCTGTTTCTGTCTCTGTCTCTGTCTCTGTCTCTGTCTCTGTCTCTGTCTCTGTCTCTGTCTCTGTCGCTGTCTCTCCCTCTGTCTCTGTCTCTGTCTCTGCCTCTCTCTCTGTCCCCGTATCTGTCTCTGTCTCTGCCTCTGTCTCTGTCTCTGTCTCAGTCTCAGTCTCTGCCTCTGTCTCTGTCTCTGTCTCTGTCTCTGTCTCTGTCTCTGTCTCTGTCTCTGTCTCTGTCGCTGTCTCTCCCTCTGTCTCTGTCTCTGTCTCTGTCTCCGTCTCTGTCTCTGTCTCTGTCTCTGTCTCTGTCTCTGTCTCTGTCTCTGTCTCTGTCACTGCCTCTGTCTCTGTCTCTGTCTCTGCCCCTGTCTCTGTCTCTGTCTCTGTCTCTGCCCTTGTTTCTGTCTCAGTCTCTGTCTCTGTCTCTGTCTCTGTCTCTGCCTCTGTCTCTGTCTCTGTCTCTGTCTCTGTCTCTGTCTCTTTCACTGTCACTGCCTATGTCTCTGTCTCTGTCTCTGTCTCTGCCTCTGTCTCAGTCTCTGCGCCCGTCTCTGTCTCTGTCTCTGTCTCTGTCTCTGTTTCTGTCTCTTTCTCTGTCTCTGTCTCTGTCTCCGTCTCTGTCTCTGTCCCTGTCGCTGTCTCTGTCTCTGTCTCTGTCTTTGTCTCTGTCTGTGTCTCTGACTCTGTCTCCGTCTCTGTCTCTATCTCTATCTCTGCCTCTATCTCTGTCCCCGTATCTGTCTCTGTCTCTGCCTCTGTCTCTGTCTCTGTCTCTGTCTCTGTCTCTGTCTCTGTCTCTGTCTCTGTCTCTATCTCTGTCTCTGTCTCGGTCTCTGTCTCTGTCTCTGTCTCTGTCTCTGCCTCTGTCTCTGTCCCTGTCCCTCTCCCTGTCCCTGTCGCTGTCTCTGTCTCTGTCTCTGTCTCTGTCTCTGTCTCTACCTCTGTCTCTGTCTCTGTCTCTGTCTCTGTCTCTGTCTATGCATCTGTCTCTGTCCCTGTCTCCGTCTCTGTCTCTGTCTCTGTCTTTGTCTCTGTCTCTGTCTCTGTTTCTGTCTCTGTCTCTGTCCCTGTTTCTGTCTCTGTCTTTGTCTCTGTCTCTGTCTCTGTCTCTGTCTTTGTCTCTGTCTGTGTCTGTGCCTCTGCCTCTGTCTCCGTCTCTGTCTCTGTCCCTATCTCTGCCTCTGTCTCTGTCCCCGTATCTGTCTCTGTCTCTGTCTCTGTCTCTGTTTCTGTCTCTGTCCCTGTCTCTGTCTCTGTCTCCGCCTCTGTCTCTGTCCCTGTCCCTCTCCCTGTCCCTGTCGCTGTCTCTGTCTCTGTCTCTGTCTCTGTCTCTGTCTCTGTCTCTGTCTCTGTCTCTGTCTCTGTCTCTGTCTCTGTCTCTGTCTCTGTCTCTGTCTCTG
Organism: Megachile willughbiella; assembly: GCA_945859595.2. Lineage (NCBI taxonomy): Eukaryota > Metazoa > Arthropoda > Insecta > Hymenoptera > Megachilidae > Megachile > Megachile willughbiella. The sequence continues at coordinate 769,117 of CAMAOD020000013.1, read as the reverse complement.
TCTCTGTCTCTGTCTCTGTCTCTGTGTCTCTCTCTGACTCTGTCTCTGTCTCTGTCTCTGTCTCTGTCTCTGTCTCTGTCTCTGTCTCTGTCGCTGTCTCTCCCTCTGTCTCTGTCTCTGTCTCTGCCTCTCTCTCTGTCCCCGTATCTGTCTCTGTCTCTGCCTCTGTCTCTGTCTCTGTCTCAGTCTCAGTCTCTGCCTCTGTCTCTGTCTCTGTCTCCGTCTCTGTCTCTGTCTCTGTCTTTGTCTCTGTCTCTGTCCCTGTCTCTGTCTCTGTCTCTGTCCCTGTCTCTGTCTCTGTCTCTGTCTGTGTCTCTGCCTCTGTCTCGGTCTTTGTCTCCGTCTCTGTCTCTGTCTCCGTCTCTGTCTCTGTCTCTGTCTCTGTCTCTGTCTCTGTCTCTACCTCTGTCTCTGTCTCTGTCCCTGTCTATGCATCTGTCTCTGTCTCTGTCTCCGTCTCTGTCTCTGTCTCTGTCTTTGTCTCTGTCTCTGTCTCTGTCTCTGTCTCTGTCTCTGTCTCTGTCTCTGTCGCTGTCTCTCCCTCTGTCTCTGCCTCTGTCTCTGTCTCTGTCTCAGTATCTGCCTCTGTCTCTGTCTCTGTCTCTGTCTCTGTCTGTGTCTCTGCATCTGTCTCGGTCTTTGTCTCCGTCCCTGTCTCTGTCCCTGTCTCTGTCTCTGTCTCTGTCTGTGTCTCTGCCTCTGTCACGGTCTTTGTCTCCGTCTCTGTCTCTGTCTCTGTCTCTGTCTCTGTCACTGTCTCTGTCTCTGTCTCTGTCTCGGTCTCCGTCTCTGTCTCTGTCCCTCTCCCTGTCCCTGTCGCTGTCTCTGTCTCTGTCTCTGTCTCTGTCTTTGTCTCTATCTGTGTCTCTGACTCTGTCTCCGTCTCTGTCTCTATCTCTATCTCTGCCTCTCTCTCTGTCCCCGTATCTGTCTCTGTCTCTGCCTCTGTCTCTGTCTCTGTCTCAGTCTCAGTCTGTGCCTCTGTCTCTGTCTCTGTCTCTGTCTCTGTCTCTGTCTCTGTCTCTGTCTCTGTCTCTGTCGCTGTCTCTCCCTCTGTCTCTGCCTCTGTCTCTGTCTCTGTCTCTGTCGCTGTCTCTCCCTCTGTCTCTGCTTCCGTCTCTGTGCCTGGCTCAGTCTCTGCGTCCGTCTCTGTCTCTGTCTCCGTCTCTGCTTCTGTCTCTGTCTCTGTCTCTGTCTATGTCTCTGTCCCTGTCTCTGTCTCTGTCTCTGTCTCTGTCTCTGTCTCCTTATCTGTTTCTGTCTCTGTCTCTGTCTCTTTCTCTGTCTGAGACTCTGCCTCTGTCTCTGTCTCTGTCTCTGTCTCTGTCTCTGTCTCTGTCTCTGTCTCTGTCTCTGTCTCTGTCTCTGTCTTTGTCTCTGTCTGTGTCTGTGCCTCTGCCTCTGTCTCCGTCTCTGTCTCTGTCTCTATCTCTGCCTCTGTCTCTGTCCCCGTATCTGTCTCTGTCTCTGTCTCTGTCTCTGTCTCTGTGTCTCTCTCTGACTCTGTCTCTGTCTCTGTCTCTGTCTCTGTCTCTGTCTCTGTCGCTGTCTCTCCCTCTGTCTCTGTTTCTGTCTCTGTCTCTGGCTCTGTCTCTGCCTCTGTCTCTGTCTCTGTCGCTGTCTCTCCCTCTGTCTCTGTCTCTGTCTCTGTCTCTGTCTCTGGCTCTGTCTCTGCCTCTGTCTCGTTCTCCGTCTCTGTCTCTGTCTCTGCCTCTATCTCCGTCGATGTCTCTGTCTCTGTCCCTGTCTCTGTCTCTGTCTCTGTCTCTGTCTCTGCCTCTGTCTCTGCCTCTGTCTCAGTCTCTGCCTCTGTCTCTGTCTCTGTCTCTGTCTGTCTCTGCCTCTGTCTCGGTCTTTGTCTCCGTCTCTGTCTCTGTCTCTGCCTCTGTCTCTGTCCCTGTCTCTGTCTCTGTCTCTGTCTCCGTCTTTGTCTCTGTCCGTGTCTCTGCCTCTTACTTGGCCTTTGTCTCCGTCTCTGTCTCTGTCTCTGTCTCTGTCTCTGTCTCTGTCTCTGTCTCTGTCTCTGTCTCTGTCTCTGTCTCTGTCTCTCTCACTGTCTCTGTCTCTGTTTCTGTCTTTGCCTCTGTCTCAGTCTCTGCGTCCGTCTCTGTCTCTGTCTCCGTCTCTGTCTCTGTCTCTGTCTCTGTCTCTGTCTCTGTCTCTGTCCCTGTCTCTGTCTCTGTCTCTGTCTCTGTCTTTGTCTCTGTCTCTGTCTCTGTCTCTGTCTCTGTCTCTGTCTCTGTCTCTGTCTCTGTCTCTGTCTCTGTCTCTACCTCTGTCTCTGTCTCTGTCTCTGTCTCTGTCTCTGTCTATGCATCTGTCTCTGTCTCTGTCTCCGTCTCTGTCTCTGTCTCTGTCTTTGTCTCTGTCTCTGTCCCTGTCTCTGTCTCTGTCTCTGTCCCTGTCTCTGTCTCTGTCTCTGTCTGTGTCTCTGCCTCTGTCTCGGTCTTTGTCTCCGTCTCTGTCTCTGTCTCCGTCTCTGTCTCTGTCTCTGTCTCTGTCTCTGTCTCTGTCTCTACCTCTGTCTCTGTCTCTGTCTCTGTCTATGCATCTGTCTCTGTCTCTGTCTCCGTCTCTGTCTCTGTCTCTGTCTTTGTCTCTGTCTCTGTCTCTGTCTCTGTCTCTGTCTCTGTCTCTGTCTCTGTCGCTGTCTCTCCCTCTGTCTCTGCCTCTGTCCCTGTCTCTGTCTCAGTATCTGCCTCTGTCTCTGTCTCTGTCTCTGTCTGTGTCTCTGCATCTGTCTCGGTCTTTGTCTCCGTCCCTGTCTCTGTCCCTGTCTCTGTCTCTGTCTCTGTCTGTGTCTCTGCCTCTGTCACGGTCTTTGTCTCCGTCTCTGTCTCTGTCTCTGTCTCTGTCTCTGTCTCTGTCTCTGTCTCTGTCTCTGTCTCTGTCTCGGTCTCCGTCTCTGTCTCTGTCCCTCTCCCTGTCCCTGTCGCTGTCTCTGTCTCTGTCTCTGTCTCTGTCTTTGTCTCTATCTGTGTCTCTGACTCTGTCTCCGTCTCTGTCTCTATCTCTATCTCTGCCTCTCTCTCTGTCCCCGTATCTGTCTCTGTCTCTGCCTCTGTCTCTGTCTCTGTCTCAGTCTCAGTCTCTGCCTCTGTCTCTGTCTCTGTGTCTGTCTCTGTCTCTGTCTCTGTCTCTGTCGCTGTCTCTCCCTCTGTCTCTGTTTCTGTCTCTGTCTCTGGCTCTGTCTCTGCCTCTGTCTCTGTCTTTGTCGCTGTCTCTGTCTCTGTCTCTGTCTCTGTCTCTGTCTCTGTCTCTGTCCCTGTTTTTGTCTCTGTCTCTGTGTCCGTCTTTGTCTCTGCCTCTGTCCCAGTCTCTGCGTCTGTCTCGGTCTTTGTCTCCGTCTCTGTCTCTGTCTCTGTCTCTGTCACTGTCTCCGTCTCTGTCTCTGTCTCTGTCTCTGTCTCTGTCTCTGTCTCTGTCTCTGTCGCTGTCTCTGTCTCCGTATCTGTCTCTGTCTCTGTCTCTGTCTCTTTCTCTGTCTGAGACTCTGCCTCCGTCTCTGTCTCTGTCTCTGTCTCTGTCTCTGTCTCTGTCTCTGTCTCTGTCTCTGTCTCTGTCTCTGTCTCTGTCTCTGTCTCTGTCTCTGTCTCTGTCTCTGCCTCTGTCTCTGTCTCTGTCTCTGTCTCTGTCTCTTTCTCTGTCACTCCCTATGTCTCTGTCTCTGTCTCTGTCTCTGCCTCTGTCTCTGCCTCTGTCTCTGTCTCTGTCTCTGTCGCTGTCTCTCCCTCTGTCTCTGCTTCCGTCTCTGTCCCTGGCTCAGTCTCTGCGTCCGTCTCTGTCTCTGTCTCCGTCTCTGCTTCTGTCTCTGTCTCTGTCTCTGTCTATGTCTCTGTCCCTGTCTCTGTCTCTGTCTCTGTCTCTGTCTCTGTCTCCTTATCTGTTTCTGTCTCTGTCTCTGTCTCTTTCTCTGTCTGAGACTCTGCCTCTGTCTCTGTCTCTGTCTCTGTCTCTGTCTCTGTCTCTGTCTCTGTCTCTGTCTCTGTCTCTGTCTCTGTCTCTGTCTTTGTCTCTGTCTGTGTCTGTGCCTCTGCCTCTGTCTCCGTCTCTGTCTCTGTCTCTATCTCTGCCTCTGTCTCTGTCCCCGTATCTGTCTCTGTCTCTGTCTCTGTCTCTGTCTCTGTGTCTCTCTCTGACTCTGACTCTGTCTCTGTCTCTGTCTCTGTCTCTGTCTCTGTCTCTGTCGCTGTCTCTCCCTCTGTCTCTGTTTCTGTCTCTGTCTCTGGCTCTGTCTCTGCCTCTGTCTCTGTCTCTGTCGCTGTCTCTCCCTCTGTCTCTGTCTCTGTCTCTGTCTCTGTCTCTGGCTCTGTCTCTGCTTCTGTCTCGTTCTCCGTCTCTGTCTCTGTCTCTGCCTCTATCTCCGTCGATGTCTCTGTCTCTGTCCCTGTCTCTGTCTCTGTCTCTGTCTCTGTCTCTGTCTCTGTCTCTGTCTCTGTCTCTGTCTCTGTCTCTACCTCTGTCTCTGTCTCTGTCTCTGTCTCTGTCTCTGTCTATGCATCTGTCTCTGTCTCTGTCTCCGTCTCTGTCTCTGTCTCTGTCTTTGTCTCTGTCTCTGTCCCTGTCTCTGTCTCTGTCTCTGTCCCTGTCTCTGTCTCTGTCTCTGTCTGTGTCTCTGCCTCTGTCTCGGTCTTTGTCTCCGTCTCTGTCTCTGTCTCCGTCTCTGTCTCTGTCTCTGTCTCTGTCTCTGTCACTGTCTCTACCTCTGTCTCTGTCTCTGTCTCTGTCTGTGCATCTGTCTCTGTCTCTGTCTCCGTCTCTGTCTCTGTCTCTGTCTTTGTCTCTGTCTCTGTCTCTGTCTCTGTCTCTGTCTCTGTCTCTGTCGCTGTCTCTCCCTCTGTCTCTGCCTCTGTCTCTGTCTCTGTCTCAGTATCTGCCTCTGTCTCTGTCTCTGTCTCTGTCTGTGTCTCTGCATCTGTCTCGGTCTTTGTCTCCGTCCCTGTCTCTGTCCCTGTCTCTGTCTCTGTCTCTGTCTGTGTCTCTGCCTCTGTCACGGTCTTTGTCTCCGTCTCTGTCTCTGTCTCTGTCTCTGTCTCTGTCTCTGTCTCTGTCTCTGTCTCTGTCTCTGTCTCTGTCTCGGTCTCCGTCTCTGTCTCTGTCCCTCTCCCTGTCCCTGTCGCTGTCTCTGTCTCTGTCTCTGTCTCTGTCTTTGTCTCTATCTGTGTCTCTGACTCTGTCTCCGTCTCTGTCTCTATCTCTATCTCTGCCTCTCTCTCTGTCCCCGTATCTGTCTCTGTCTCTGCCTCTGTCTCTGTCTCTGTCTCAGTCTCAGTCTCTGCCTCTGTCTCTGTCTCTGTGTCTGTCTCTGTCTCTGTCTCTGTCTCTGTCGCTGTCTCTCCCTCTGTCTCTGTTTCTGTCTCTGTCTCTGGCTCTGTCTCTGCCTCTGTCTCTGTCTTTGTCGCTGTCTCTGTCTCTGTCTCTGTCTCTGTCTCTGTCTCTGTCTCTGTCCCTGTTTTTGTCTCTGTCTCTGTGTCCGTCTTTGTCTCTGCCTCTGTCCCAGTCTCTGCGTCTGTCTCGGTCTTTGTCTCCGTCTCTGTCTCTGTCTCTGTCTCTGTCACTGTCTCCGTCTCTGTCTCTGTCTCTGTCTCTGTCTCTGTCTCTGTCTCTGTCGCTGTCTCTGTCTCCGTATCTGTCTCTGTCTCTGTCTCTGTCTCTGTCTCTTTCTCTGTCTGAGACTCTGCCTCCGTCTCTGTCTCTGTCTCTGTCTCTGTCTCTGTCCCTGTTTTTGTCTCTGTCTCTGTGTCCGTCTTTGTCTCTGCCTCTGTCCCAGTCTCTGCGTCTGTCTCGGTCTTTGTCTCCGTCTCTGTCTCTGTCTCTGTCTCTGTCACTGTCTCCGTCTCTGTCTCTGTCTCTGTCTCTGTCTCTGTCTCTGTCTCTGTCGCTGTCTCTGTCTCCGTATCTGTCTCTGTCTCTGTCTCTGTCTCTGTCTCTTTCTCTGTCTGAGACTCTGCCTCCGTCTCTGTCTCTGTCTCTGTCTCTGTCTCTGTCTCTGTCTCTGTCTCTGTCTCTGTCTCTGTCTCTGTCTCTGTCTCTGTCTCTGTCTCTGTCTCTGCCTCTGTCTCTGTCTCTGTCTCTGTCTCTGTCTCTTTCTCTGTCACTGCCTATGTCTCTGTCTCTGTCTCTGTCTCTGCCTCTGTCTCAGTCTCTGCGTCCGTCTCTGTCTCTGTCTCTGTCTCTGTCTCTGTTTCTGTCTCTGTCTCTGTCTCTGTCTCTGTCTCTGTCTCTGTCTCTGTCTCTGTCTCTGTCTCTGTCTCTGTCTCTGTCGCTGTCTCTCCCTCTGTCTCTGTCTCTGTCTCTGCCTCTCTCTCTGTCCCCGTATCTGTCTCTGTCTCTGCCTCTGTCTCTGTCTCTGTCTCAGTCTCAGTCTCTGCCTCTGTCTCTGTCTCTGTCTCTGTCTCTGTCTCTGTCTCTGTCTCTGTCTCTGTCTCTGTCGCTGTCTCTCCCTCTGTCTCTGTCTCTGTCTCTGTCTCCGTCTCTGTCTCTGTCTCTGTCTCTGTCTCTGTCTCTGTCTCTGTCTCTGTCTCTGTCTCTGTCACTGCCTCTGTCTCTGTCTCTGTCTCTGCCCCTGTCTCTGTCTCTGTCTCTGTCTCTGCCCTTGTTTCTGTCTCAGTCTCTGTCTCTGTCTCTGTCTCTGTCTCTGCCTCTGTCTCTGTCTCTGTCTCTGTCTCTGTCTCTGTCTCTGTCTCTGTCTCTTTCACTGTCACTGCCTATGTCTCTGTCTCTGCCTCTGTCTCAGTCTCTGCGCCCGTCTCTGTCTCTGTCTCTGTCTCTGTCTCTGTTTCTGTCTCTTTCTCTGTCTCTGTCTCTGTCTCCGTCTCTGTCTCTGTCCCTGTCGCTGTCTCTGTCTCTGTCTCTGTCTTTGTCTCTGTCTGTGTCTCTGACTCTGTCTCCGTCTCTGTCTCTATCTCTATCTCTGCCTCTATCTCTGTCCCCGTATCTGTCTCTGTCTCTGCCTCTGTCTCTGTCTCTGTCTCTGTCTCTGTCTCTGTCTCTGTCTCTGTCTCTATCTCTGTCTCTGTCTCGGTCTCTGTCTCTGTCTCTGTCTCTGTCTCTGCCTCTGTCTCTGTCCCTGTCCCTCTCCCTGTCCCTGTCGCTGTCTCTGTCTCTGTCTCTGTCTCTGTCTCTGTCTCTGTCTCTACCTCTGTCTCTGTCTCTGTCTCTGTCTCTGTCTCTGTCTATGCATCTGTCTCTGTCCCTGTCTCCGTCTCTGTCTCTGTCTCTGTCTTTGTCTCTGTCTCTGTCTCTGTTTCTGTCTCTGTCTCTGTCCCTGTTTCTGTCTCTGTCTTTGTCTCTGTCTCTGTCTCTGTCTCTGTCTTTGTCTCTGTCTGTGTCTGTGCCTCTGCCTCTGTCTCCGTCTCTGTCTCTGTCCCTATCTCTGCCTCTGTCTCTGTCCCCGTATCTGTCTCTGTCTCTGTCTCTGTCTCTGTTTCTGTCTCTGTCCCTGTCTCTGTCTCTGTCTCCGCCTCTGTCTCTGTCCCTGTCCCTCTCCCTGTCCCTGTCGCTGTCTCTGTCTCTGTCTCTGTCTCTGTCTCTGTCTCTGTCTCTGTCTCTGTCTCTGCCTCTGTCTCTGTCTCTGTCTCTGTCTCTGTCGCTGTCTCTCCCTCTGTCTCTGTTTCTGTCTCTGTCTCTGGCTCTGTCTCTGCCTCTGTCTCTGTCTCTGTCGCTGTCTCTCCCTCTGTCTCTGTCTCTGTCTCTGTCTCTGTCTCTGTCTCTGTCTCTGTCTCTGTCTCTGTCTCTGTCTCTGTCTCGGTCTCCGTCTCTGTCTCTGTCCCTCTCCCTGTCCCTGTCGCTGTCTCTGTCTCTGTCTCTGTCTCTGTCTTTGTCTCTATCTGTGTCTCTGACTCTGTCTCCGTCTCTGTCTCTATCTCTATCTCTGCCTCTCTCTCTGTCCCCGTATCTGTCTCTGTCTCTGCCTCTGTCTCTGTCTCTGTCTCTGTCTCCGTCGATGTCTCTGTCTCTGTCCCTGTCTCTGTCTCTGTCTCTGTCACTGTCTCCGTCTCTGTCTCTGTCTCTGTCTCTGTCTCTGTCTCTGTCTCTGTCTCTGGCTCTGTCTCTGTCTCTGCCTCTGTCTCTGTCTCTGTCTCTGTCGCTGTCTCTCCCTCTGTCTCTGCTTCCGTCTCTGTCCCTGGCTAAGTCTCTGCGTCCGTCTCTGTCTCTGTCTCCGTCTCTGCCTCTGTCTCTGTCTCTGTCTCTGTCTCTGTCTCTGTCCCTGTCTCTGTCTCTGTCTCTGTCTCTGTCTCTGTCTCCGTATCTGTTTCTGTCTCTGTCTCTGTCTCTTTCTCTGTCTGAGACTCTGTCTCTGTCTCTGTCTCTGTCTCTGTCTCTGTCTCTGTCTCTGTCTCTGTCTCTGTCTCTGTCTCTGTCTCTGTCTCTGTCTCTGTCTCTGTCTCTGTCTCTGTCTCTGTCTCCGTGCCTGTCTGTGTCTCTGTCTCTGTCTCTTTCCCTGTCTGAGACTCTGCCACTGTCTCTGTCTCTGTCTCTGTCTCTGTCTCTGTCTCTGTCTCTGTCTCTGTCTCTGTCTCTGTCTCTGTCTCTGTCTCTGTCTCTGTCTCTGTCTCTGTCCCTGTTTTTGTCTCTGTCTCTGTATCCGTCTTTGTCTCTGCCTCTGTCTCAGTCTCTGCGTCTGTCTCGGTCTTTGTCTCCGTGTCTGTCTCTGTCTCTGTCTCTGTCACTGTCTCCGTCTCTGTCTCTGTCTCTGTCTCTGTCTCTGTCTCTGTCTCTGTCTCTGTCTCTGTCTCTGTCTCTGTCTCTGTCTCTGCCTCTGTCTCTGTCTCTGTCTCTGTCGCTGTCTCTCCCTCTGTCTCTGCTTCCGTCTCTGTCCCTGGCTCAGTCTCTGCGTCCGTCTCTGTCTCTGTCTCCGTCTCTGCTTCTGTCTCTGTCTCTGTATCTGTCTATGTCTCTGTCCCTGTCTCTGTCTCTGTCTCTGTCTCTGTCTCTGTCTCCGTATCTGTTTCTGTCTCTGTCTCTGTCTCTTTCTCTGTCTGAGACTCTGCCTCTGTCTCTGTCTCTGTCTCTGTCTCTGTCTCTGTCTCTGTCTCTGTCTCTGTCTCTGTCTCTGTCTCTGTCTTTGTCTCTGTCTGTGTCTGTGCCTCTGCCTCTGTCTCCGTCTCTGTCTCTGTCTCTATCTCTGCCTCTGTCTCTGTCCCCGTATCTGTCTCTGTCTCTGTCTCTGTCTCTGTCTCTGTCTCTGTCTCTGTCTCTGTGTCTCTCTCTGACTCTGTCTCTGTCTCTGTCTCTGTCTCTGTCTCTGTCTCTGTCGCTGTCTCTCCCTCTGTCTCTGTTTCTGTCTCTGTCTCTGGCTCTGTCTCTGCCTCTGTCTCTGTCTCTGTCGCTGTCTCTCCCTCTGTCTCTGTCTCTGTCTCTGTCTCTGTCTCTGGCTCTGTCTCTGCCTCCGTCTCGTTCTCCGTCTCTGTCTCTGTCTCTGCCTCTATCTCCGTCGATGTCTCTGTCTCTGTCCCTGTCTCTGTCTCTGTCTCAGTCTCTGTCTCTGCCTCTGTCTCTGCCTCTGTCTCAGTCTCTGCCTCTGTCTCTGTCTCTGTCTCTGTCTGTCTCTGCCTCTGTCTCGGTCTTTGTCTCCGTCTCTGTCTCTGTCTCTGCCTCTGTCTCTGTCCCTGTCTCTGTCTCTGTCTCTGTCTCCGTCTTTGTCTCTGTCCGTGTCTCTGCCTCTTACTTGGCCTTTGTCTCCGTCTCTGTCTCTGTCTCTGTCTCTGTCTCTGTCTCTGTCTCTGTCTCTGTCTCTGTCTCTGTCTCTGTCTCTGTCTCTCTCACTGTCTCTGTCTCTGTCTCTGTCTTTGCCTCTGTCTCAGTCTCTGCGTCCGTCTCTGTCTCTGTCTCCGTCTCTGTCTCTGTCTCTGTCTCTGTCTCTGTCTCTGTCTCTGTCCCTGTCTCTGTCTCTGTCTCTGTCTCTGTCTTTGTCTCTGTCTCTGTCTCTGTCTCTGTCTCTGTCTCTGTCTCTGTCTCTGTCTCTGTCTCTACCTCTGTCTCTGTCTCTGTCTCTGTCTCTGTCTCTGTCTCTGTCTATGCATCTGTCTCTGTCTCTGTCTCCGTCTCTGTCTCTGTCTCTGTCTTTGTCTCTGTCTCTGTCCCTGTCTCTGTCTCTGTCTCTGTCCCTGTCTCTGTCTCTGTCTCTGTCTGTGTCTCTGCCTCTGTCTCGGTCTTTGTCTCCGTCTCTGTCTCTGTCTCCGTCTCTGGCTCTGTCTCTGTCTCTGTCTCTGTCTCTGTCTCTACCTCTGTCTCTGTCTCTGTCTCTGTCTATGCATCTGTCTCTGTCTCTGTCTCCGTCTCTGTCTCTGTCTCTGTCTTTGTCTCTGTCTCTGTCTCTGTCTCTGTCTCTGTCTCTGTCTCTGTCTCTGTCTCTGTCTCTGTCGCTGTCTCTCCCTCTGTCTCTGCCTCTGTCTCTGTCTCTGTCTCAGTATCTGCCTCTGTCTCTGTCTCTGTCTCTGTCTCTGTCTGTGTCTCTGCATCTGTCTCGGTCTTTGTCTCCGTCCCTGTCTCTGTCCCTGTCTCTGTCTCTGTCTCTGTCTGTGTCTCTGCCTCTGTCACGGTCTTTGTCTCCGTCTCTGTCTCTGTCTCTGTCTCTGTCTCTGTCTCTGTCTCTGTCTCTGTCTCTGTCTCTGTCTCGGTCTCCGTCTCTGTCTCTGTCTCTGTCCCTGTTTCTGTCTCTGTCTTTGTCTCTGTCTCTGTCTCTGTCTCTGTCTTTGTCTCTGTCTGTGTCTGTGCCTCTGCCTCTGTCTCCGTCTCTGTCTCTGTCCCTATCTCTGCCTCTGTCTCTGTCCCCGTATCTGTCTCTGTCTCTGTCTCTGTCTCTGTTTCTGTCTCTGTCCCTGTCTCTGTCTCTGTCTCCGCCTCTGTCTCTGTCCCTGTCCCTCTCCCTGTCCCTGTCGCTGTCTCTGTCTCTGTCTCTGTCTCTGTCTCTGTCTCTGTCTCTGTCTCTGTCTCTGTCTCTGCCTCTGTCTCTGTCTCTGTCTCTGTCTCTGTCGCTGTCTCTCCCTCTGTCTCTGTTTCTGTCTCTGTCTCTGGCTCTGTCTCTGCCTCTGTCTCTGTCTCTGTCGCTGTCTCTCCCTCTGTCTCTGTCTCTGTCTCTGTCTCTGTCTCTGTCTCTGTCTCTGTCTCTGTCTCTGTCTCTGTCTCTGTCTCGGTCTCCGTCTCTGTCTCTGTCCCTCTCCCTGTCCCTGTCGCTGTCTCTGTCTCTGTCTCTGTCTCTGTCTTTGTCTCTATCTGTGTCTCTGACTCTGTCTCCGTCTCTGTCTCTATCTCTATCTCTGCCTCTCTCTCTGTCCCCGTATCTGTCTCTGTCTCTGCCTCTGTCTCTGTCTCTGTCTCTGTCTCTGTCTCTGTCTCTTTCTCTGTCTGAGACTCTGCCTCCGTCTCTGTCTCTGTCTCTGTCTCTGTCTCTGTCTCTGTCTCTGTCTCTGTCTCTGTCTCTGTCTCTGTCTCTGTCTCTGTCTCTGTCTCTGTCTCTGTCTCTGCCTCTGTCTCTGTCTCTGTCTCTGTCTCTGTCTCTTTCTCTGTCACTGCCTATGTCTCTGTCTCTGTCTCTGTCTCTGCCTCTGTCTCAGTCTCTGCGTCCGTCTCTGTCTCTGTCTCTGTCTCTGTCTCTGTTTCTGTCTCTGTCTCTGTCTCTGTCTCTGTCTCTGTCTCTGTCTCTGTCTCTGTCTCTGTCTCTGTCTCTGTCGCTGTCTCTCCCTCTGTCTCTGTCTCTGTCTCTGCCTCTCTCTCTGTCCCCGTATCTGTCTCTGTCTCTGCCTCTGTCTCTGTCTCTGTCTCAGTCTCAGTCTCTGCCTCTGTCTCTGTCTCTGTCTCTGTCTCTGTCTCTGTCTCTGTCTCTGTCTCTGTCTCTGTCGCTGTCTCTCCCTCTGTCTCTGTCTCTGTCTCTGTCTCCGTCTCTGTCTCTGTCTCTGTCTCTGTCTCTGTCTCTGTCTCTGTCTCTGTCTCTGTCACTGCCTCTGTCTCTGTCTCTGTCTCTGCCCCTGTCTCTGTCTCTGTCTCTGTCTCTGCCCTTGTTTCTGTCTCAGTCTCTGTCTCTGTCTCTGTCTCTGTCTCTGCCTCTGTCTCTGTCTCTGTCTCTGTCTCTGTCTCTGTCTCTGTCTCTTTCACTGTCACTGCCTATGTCTCTGTCTCTGCCTCTGTCTCAGTCTCTGCGCCCGTCTCTGTCTCTGTCTCTGTCTCTGTCTCTGTTTCTGTCTCTTTCTCTGTCTCTGTCTCTGTCTCCGTCTCTGTCTCTGTCCCTGTCGCTGTCTCTGTCTCTGTCTCTGTCTTTGTCTCTGTCTGTGTCTCTGACTCTGTCTCCGTCTCTGTCTCTATCTCTATCTCTGCCTCTATCTCTGTCCCCGTATCTGTCTCTGTCTCTGCCTCTGTCTCTGTCTCTGTCTCTGTCTCTGTCTCTGTCTCTGTCTCTGTCTCTATCTCTGTCTCTGTCTCGGTCTCTGTCTCTGTCTCTGTCTCTGTCTCTGCCTCTGTCTCTGTCCCTGTCCCTCTCCCTGTCCCTGTCGCTGTCTCTGTCTCTGTCTCTGTCTCTGTCTCTGTCTCTGTCTCTACCTCTGTCTCTGTCTCTGTCTCTGTCTCTGTCTCTGTCTATGCATCTGTCTCTGTCCCTGTCTCCGTCTCTGTCTCTGTCTCTGTCTTTGTCTCTGTCTCTGTCTCTGTTTCTGTCTCTGTCTCTGTCCCTGTTTCTGTCTCTGTCTTTGTCTCTGTCTCTGTCTCTGTCTCTGTCTTTGTCTCTGTCTGTGTCTGTGCCTCTGCCTCTGTCTCCGTCTCTGTCTCTGTCCCTATCTCTGCCTCTGTCTCTGTCCCCGTATCTGTCTCTGTCTCTGTCTCTGTCTCTGTTTCTGTCTCTGTCCCTGTCTCTGTCTCTGTCTCCGCCTCTGTCTCTGTCCCTGTCCCTCTCCCTGTCCCTGTCGCTGTCTCTGTCTCTGTCTCTGTCTCTGTCTCTGTCTCTGTCTCTGTCTCTGTCTCTGCCTCTGTCTCTGTCTCTGTCTCTGTCTCTGTCGCTGTCTCTCCCTCTGTCTCTGTTTCTGTCTCTGTCTCTGGCTCTGTCTCTGCCTCTGTCTCTGTCTCTGTCGCTGTCTCTCCCTCTGTCTCTGTCTCTGTCTCTGTCTCTGTCTCTGTCTCTGTCTCTGTCTCTGTCTCTGTCTCTGTCTCTGTCTCGGTCTCCGTCTCTGTCTCTGTCCCTCTCCCTGTCCCTGTCGCTGTCTCTGTCTCTGTCTCTGTCTCTGTCTTTGTCTCTATCTGTGTCTCTGACTCTGTCTCCGTCTCTGTCTCTATCTCTATCTCTGCCTCTCTCTCTGTCCCCGTATCTGTCTCTGTCTCTGCCTCTGTCTCTGTCTCTGTCTCTGTCTCCGTCGATGTCTCTGTCTCTGTCCCTGTCTCTGTCTCTGTCTCTGTCACTGTCTCCGTCTCTGTCTCTGTCTCTGTCTCTGTCTCTGTCTCTGTCTCTGTCTCTGGCTCTGTCTCTGTCTCTGCCTCTGTCTCTGTCTCTGTCTCTGTCGCTGTCTCTCCCTCTGTCTCTGCTTCCGTCTCTGTCCCTGGCTAAGTCTCTGCGTCCGTCTCTGTCTCTGTCTCCGTCTCTGCCTCTGTCTCTGTCTCTGTCTCTGTCTCTGTCTCTGTCCCTGTCTCTGTCTCTGTCTCTGTCTCTGTCTCTGTCTCCGTATCTGTTTCTGTCTCTGTCTCTGTCTCTTTCTCTGTCTGAGACTCTGTCTCTGTCTCTGTCTCTGTCTCTGTCTCTGTCTCTGTCTCTGTCTCTGTCTCTGTCTCTGTCTCTGTCTCTGTCTCTGTCTCTGTCTCTGTCTCCGTGCCTGTCTGTGTCTCTGTCTCTGTCTCTTTCCCTGTCTGAGACTCTGCCACTGTCTCTGTCTCTGTCTCTGTCTCTGTCTCTGTCTCTGTCTCTGTCTCTGTCTCTGTCTCTGTCTCTGTCTCTGTCTCTGTCTCTGTCTCTGTCCCTGTTTTTGTCTCTGTCTCTGTATCCGTCTTTGTCTCTGCCTCTGTCTCAGTCTCTGCGTCTGTCTCGGTCTTTGTCTCCGTGTCTGTCTCTGTCTCTGTCTCTGTCACTGTCTCCGTCTCTGTCTCTGTCTCTGTCTCTGTCTCTGTCTCTGTCTCTGTCTCTGTCTCTGTCTCTGTCTCTGTCTCTGTCTCTGTCTCTGCCTCTGTCTCTGTCTCTGTCTCTGTCGCTGTCTCTCCCTCTGTCTCTGCTTCCGTCTCTGTCCCTGGCTCAGTCTCTGCGTCCGTCTCTGTCTCTGTCTCCGTCTCTGCTTCTGTCTCTGTCTCTGTATCTGTCTATGTCTCTGTCCCTGTCTCTGTCTCTGTCTCTGTCTCTGTCTCTGTCTCCGTATCTGTTTCTGTCTCTGTCTCTGTCTCTTTCTCTGTCTGAGACTCTGCCTCTGTCTCTGTCTCTGTCTCTGTCTCTGTCTCTGTCTCTGTCTCTGTCTCTGTCTCTGTCTCTGTCTCTGTCTCTGTCTCTGTCTCTGTCTTTGTCTCTGTCTGTGTCTGTGCCTCTGCCTCTGTCTCCGTCTCTGTCTCTGTCTCTATCTCTGCCTCTGTCTCTGTCCCCGTATCTGTCTCTGTCTCTGTCTCTGTCTCTGTCTCTGTCTCTGTCTCTGTCTCTGTGTCTCTCTCTGACTCTGTCTCTGTCTCTGTCTCTGTCTCTGTCTCTGTCTCTGTCGCTGTCTCTCCCTCTGTCTCTGTTTCTGTCTCTGTCTCTGGCTCTGTCTCTGCCTCTGTCTCTGTCTCTGTCGCTGTCTCTCCCTCTGTCTCTGTCTCTGTCTCTGTCTCTGTCTCTGGCTCTGTCTCTGCCTCCGTCTCGTTCTCCGTCTCTGTCTCTGTCTCTGCCTCTATCTCCGTCGATGTCTCTGTCTCTGTCCCTGTCTCTGTCTCTGTCTCAGTCTCTGTCTCTGCCTCTGTCTCTGCCTCTGTCTCAGTCTCTGCCTCTGTCTCTGTCTCTGTCTCTGTCTGTCTCTGCCTCTGTCTCGGTCTTTGTCTCCGTCTCTGTCTCTGTCTCTGCCTCTGTCTCTGTCCCTGTCTCTGTCTCTGTCTCTGTCTCCGTCTTTGTCTCTGTCCGTGTCTCTGCCTCTTACTTGGCCTTTGTCTCCGTCTCTGTCTCTGTCTCTGTCTCTGTCTCTGTCTCTGTCTCTGTCTCTGTCTCTGTCTCTGTCTCTGTCTCTGTCTCTGTCTCTCTCACTGTCTCTGTCTCTGTCTCTGTCTTTGCCTCTGTCTCAGTCTCTGCGTCCGTCTCTGTCTCTGTCTCCGTCTCTGTCTCTGTCTCTGTCTCTGTCTCTGTCTCTGTCTCTGTCCCTGTCTCTGTCTCTGTCTCTGTCTCTGTCTTTGTCTCTGTCTCTGTCTCTGTCTCTGTCTCTGTCTCTGTCTCTGTCTCTGTCTCTGTCTCTACCTCTGTCTCTGTCTCTGTCTCTGTCTCTGTCTCTGTCTCTGTCTATGCATCTGTCTCTGTCTCTGTCTCCGTCTCTGTCTCTGTCTCTGTCTTTGTCTCTGTCTCTGTCCCTGTCTCTGTCTCTGTCTCTGTCCCTGTCTCTGTCTCTGTCTCTGTCTGTGTCTCTGCCTCTGTCTCGGTCTTTGTCTCCGTCTCTGTCTCTGTCTCCGTCTCTGTCTCTGTCTCTGTCTCTGTCTCTGTCTCTGTCTCTACCTCTGTCTCTGTCTCTGTCTCTGTCTATGCATCTGTCTCTGTCTCTGTCTCCGTCTCTGTCTCTGTCTCTGTCTTTGTCTCTGTCTCTGTCTCTGTCTCTGTCTCTGTCTCTGTCTCTGTCTCTGTCTCTGTCGCTGTCTCTCCCTCTGTCTCTGCCTCTGTCTCTGTCTCTGTCTCAGTATCTGCCTCTGTCTCTGTCTCTGTCTCTGTCTCTGTCTGTGTCTCTGCATCTGTCTCGGTCTTTGTCTCCGTCCCTGTCTCTGTCCCTGTCTCTGTCTCTGTCTCTGTCTGTGTCTCTGCCTCTGTCACGGTCTTTGTCTCCGTCTCTGTCTCTGTCTCTGTCTCTGTCTCTGTCTCTGTCTCTGTCTCTGTCTCTGTCTCTGTCTCGGTCTCCGTCTCTGTCTCTGTCCCTCTCCCTGTCCCTGTCGCTGTCTCTGTCTCTGTCTCTGTCTCTGTCTTTGTCTCTATCTGTGTCTCTGACTCTGTCTCCGTCTCTGTCTCTATCTCTATCTCTGCCTCTCTCTCTGTCCCCGTATCTGTCTCTGTCTCTGCCTCTGTCTCTGTCTCTGTCTCAGTCTCAGTCTGTGCCCCTGTCTCTGTCTCCGTCTCTGTCTCTGTCTCTGTCTCTGTCTCTGTCTCTGTCTCTGTCGCTGTCTCTCCCTCTGTCTCTGTTTCTGTCTCTGTCTCTGGCTCTGTCTCTGCCTCTGTCTCTGTCTTTGTCGCTGTCTCTGTCTCTGTCTCTGTCTCTGTCTCTGTCTCTGTCTCTGTCTCTGTCCCTGTTTTTGTCTCTGTCTCTGTGTCCGTCTTTGTCTCTGCCTCTGTCCCAGTCTCTGCGTCTGTCTCGGTCTTTGTCTCCGTCTCTGTCTCTGTCTCTGTCTCTGTCACTGTCTCCGTCTCTGTCTCTGTCTCTGTCTCTGTCTCTGTCTCTGTCTCTGTCTCTGTCTCTGTCGCTGTCTCTGTCTCCGTATCTGTCTCTGTCTCTGTCT
>CAMAOD020000013.1:657500-747500 GCA_945859595.2 Megachile willughbiella | reverse complement strand
CTCTCCCTCTGTCTCTGTCTCTGTCTCTGTCTCTGTCTCTGTCTCTGGCTCTGTCTCTGCCTCTGTCTCGTTCTCCGTCTCTGTCTCTGTCTCTGCCTCTATCTCCGTCGATGTCTCTGTCTCTGTCCCTGTCTCTGTCTCTGTCTCTGTCTCTGTCTCTGCCTCTGTCTCTGCCTCTGTCTCAGTCTCTGCCTCTGTCTCTGTCTCTGTCTCTGTCTGTCTCTGCCTCTGTCTCGGTCTTTGTCTCCGTCTCTGTCTCTGTCTCTGCCTCTGTCTCTGTCCCTGTCTCTGTCTCTGTCTCTGTCTCCGTCTTTGTCTCTGTCCGTGTCTCTGGCTCTTACTTGGCCTTTGTCTCCGTCTCTGTCTCTGTCTCTGTCTCTGTCTCTGTCTCTGTCTCTGTCTCTGTCTCTGTCTCTCTCACTGTCTCTGTCTCTGTTTCTGTCTTTGCCTCTGTCTCAGTCTCTGCGTCCGTCTCTGTCTCTGTCTCCGTCTCTGTCTCTGTCTCTGTCTCTGTCTCTGTCTCTGTCTCTGTCTCTGTCCCTGTCTCTGTCTCTGTCTCTGTCTCTGTCTTTGTCTCTGTCTCTGTCTCTGTCTCTGTCTCTGTCTCTGTCTCTGTCTCTGTCTCTGTCTCTGTCTCCGTCTCTGTCTCTGTCTCTGTCTCTACCTCTGTCTCTGTCTCTGTCTCTGTCTCTGTCTCTGTCTATGCATCTGTCTCTGTCTCTGTCTCCGTCTCTGTCTCTGTCTCTGTCTTTGTCTCTGTCTCTGTCCCTGTCTCTGTCTCTGTCTCTGTCCCTGTCTCTGTCTCTGTCTCTGTCTGTGTCTCTGCCTCTGTCTCGGTCTTTGTCTCCGTCTCTGTCTCTGTCTCCGTCTCTGTCTCTGTCTCTGTCTCTGTCTCTGTCTCTGTCTCTACCTCTGTCTCTGTCTCTGTCTCTGTCTATGCATCTGTCTCTGTCACTGTCTCCGTCTCTGTCTCTGTCTCTGTCTTTGTCTCTGTCTCTGTCTCTGTCTCTGTCTCTGTCTCTGTCTCTGTCGCTGTCTCTCCCTCTGTCTCTGCCTCTGTCTCTGTCTCTGTCTCAGTATCTGCCTCTGTCTCTGTCTCTGTCTCTGTCTTTGTCTCTGCATCTGTCTCGGTCTTTGTCTCCGTCCCTGTCTCTGTCCCTGTCTCTGTCTCTGTCTCTGTCTGTGTCTCTGCCTCTGTCACGGTCTTTGTCTCCGTCTCTGTCTCTGTCTCTGTCTCTGTCTCTGTCTCTGTCTCTGTCTCTGTCTCTGTCTCTGTCTCGGTCTCCGTCTCTGTCTCTGTCCCTCTCCCTGTCCCTGTCGCTGTCTCTGTCTCTGTCTCTGTCTCTGTCTTTGTCTCTATCTGTGTCTCTGACTCTGTCTCCGTCTCTGTCTCTATCTCTATCTCTGCCTCTCTCTCTGTCCCCGTATCTGTCTCTGTCTCTGCCTCTGTCTCTGTCTCTGTCTCAGTCTCAGTCTCTGCCTCTGTCTCTGTCTCTGTGTCTGTCTCTGTCTCTGTCTCTGTCTCTGTCGCTGTCTCTCCCTCTGTCTCTGTTTCTGTCTCTGTCTCTGGCTCTGTCTCTGCCTCTGTCTCTGTCTTTGTCGCTGTCTCTGTCTCTGTCTCTGTCTCTGTCTCTGTCTCTGTCTCTGTCCCTGTTTTTGTCTCTGTCTCTGTGTCCGTCTTTGTGTCTGCCTCTGTCCCAGTCTCTGCGTCTGTCTCGGTCTTTGTCTCCGTCTCTGTCTCTGTCTCTGTCTCTGTCACTGTCTCCGTCTCTGTCTCTGTCTCTGTCTCTGTCTCTGTCTCTGTCTCTGTCTCTGTCGCTGTCTCTGTCTCCGTATCTGTCTCTGTCTCTGTCTCTGTCTCTGTCTCTTTCTCTGTCTGAGACTCTGCCTCCGTCTCTGTCTCTGTCTCTGTCTCTGTCTCTGTCTCTGTCTCTGTCTCTGTCTCTGTCTCTGTCTCTGTCTCTGTCTCTGTCTCTGTCTCTGTCTCTGTCTCTGCCTCTGTCTCTGTCTCTGTCTCTGTCTCTGTCTCTTTCTCTGTCACTGCCTATGTCTCTGTCTCTGTCTCTGTCTCTGCCTCTGTCTCAGTCTCTGCGTCCGTCTCTGTCTCTGTCTCTGTCTCTGTCTCTGTTTCTGTCTCTGTCTCTGTCTCTGTCTCTGTCTCTGTCTCTGTCTCTGTCTCTGTCTCTGTCGCTGTCTCTCCCTCTGTCTCTGTCTCTGTCTCTGCCTCTCTCTCTGTCCCCGTATCTGTCTCTGTCTCTGCCTCTGTCTCTGTCTCTGTCTCAGTCTCAGTCTCTGCCTCTGTCTCTGTCTCTGTCTCTGTCTCTGTCTCTGTCTCTGTCTCTGTCTCTGTCTCTGTCGCTGTCTCTCCCTCTGTCTCTGTCTCTGTCTCTGTCTCCGTCTCTGTCTCTGTCTCTGTCTCTGTCTCTGTCTCTGTCTCTGTCTCTGTCTCTGTCACTGCCTCTGTCTCTGTCTCTGTCTCTGCCCCTGTCTCTGTCTCTGTCTCTGTCTCTGCCCTTGTTTCTGTCTCAGTCTCTGTCTCTGTCTCTGTCTCTGTCTCTGCCTCTGTCTCTGTCTCTGTCTCTGTCTCTGTCTCTGTCTCTTTCACTGTCACTGCCTATGTCTCTGTCTCTGTCTCTGTCTCTGCCTCTGTCTCAGTCTCTGCGCCCGTCTCTGTCTCTGTCTCTGTCTCTGTCTCTGTTTCTGTCTCTTTCTCTGTCTCTGTCTCTGTCTCCGTCTCTGTCTCTGTCCCTGTCGCTGTCTCTGTCTCTGTCTCTGTCTTTGTCTCTGTCTGTGTCTCTGACTCTGTCTCCGTCTCTGTCTCTATCTCTATCTCTGCCTCTATCTCTGTCCCCGTATCTGTCTCTGTCTCTGCCTCTGTCTCTGTCTCTGTCTCTGTCTCTGTCTCTGTCTCTGTCTCTATCTCTGTCTCTGTCTCGGTCTCTGTCTCTGTCTCTGTCTCTGTCTCTGCCTCTGTCTCTGTCCCTGTCCCTCTCCCTGTCCCTGTCGCTGTCTCTGTCTCTGTCTCTGTCTCTGTCTCTGTCTCTACCTCTGTCTCTGTCTCTGTCTCTGTCTCTGTCTCTGTCTATGCATCTGTCTCTGTCCCTGTCTCCGTCTCTGTCTCTGTCTCTGTCTTTGTCTCTGTCTCTGTCTCTGTTTCTGTCTCTGCCTCTGTCTCTGTCTCTGTCTCTGTCTCTTTCTCTGTCACTGCCTATGTCTCTGTCTCTGTCTCTGTCTCTGTCTCTGTCTCTGTCTCTGTCTCTGTCTCTGTCTCTGCCTCTGCCTCTGTCTCTGTCTCTGTCTCTGTCTCTTTCTCTGTCACTGCCTATGTCTCTGTCTCTGTCTCTGTCTCTGCCTCTGTCTCAGTCTCTGCGTCCGTCTCTGTCTCTGTCTCTGTCTCTGTCTCTGTTTCTGTCTCTGTCTCTGTCTCTGTCTCTGTCTCTGTCTCTGTCTCTGTCTCTGTCTCTGTCGCTGTCTCTCCCTCTGTCTCTGTCTCTGTCTCTGCCTCTCTCTCTGTCCCCGTATCTGTCTCTGTCTCTGCCTCTGTCTCTGTCTCTGTCTCAGTCTCAGTCTCTGCCTCTGTCTCTGTCTCTGTCTCTGTCTCTGTCTCTGTCTCTGTCTCTGTCTCTGTCTCTTTCTCTGTCACTGCCTATGTCTCTGTCTCTGTCTCTGTCTCTGTCTCTGTCTCTGTCTCTGTCTCTGTCTCTGTCTCTGCCTCTGCCTCTGTCTCTGTCTCTGTCTCTGTCTCTTTCTCTGTCACTGCCTATGTCTCTGTCTCTGTCTCTGTCTCTGCCTCTGTCTCAGTCTCTGCGTCCGTCTCTGTCTCTGTCTCTGTCTCTGTCTCTGTTTCTGTCTCTGTCTCTGTCTCTGTCTCTGTCTCTGTCTCTGTCTCTGTCTCTGTCTCTGTCGCTGTCTCTCCCTCTGCCTCTGTCTCTGTCTCTGCCTCTCTCTCTGTCCCCGTATCTGTCTCTGTCTCTGCCTCTGTCTCTGTCTCTGTCTCAGTCTCAGTCTCTGCCTCTGTCTCTGTCTCTGTCTCTGTCTCTGTCTCTGTCTCTGTCTCTGTCTCTGTCTCTGTCTCTGTCTCTGTCGCTGTCTCTCCCTCTGTCTCTGTCTCTGTCTCTGTCTCCGTCTCTGTCTCTATCTCTATCTCTGCCTCTATCTCTGTCCCCGTATCTGTCTCTGTCTCTGCCACTGTCTCTGTCTCTGTCTCTGTCTCTGTCTCTGTCTCTGTCTCTGTCTCTATCTCTGTCTCTGTCTCGGTCTCTGTCTCTGTCTCTGTCTCTGTCTCTGCCTCTGTCTCTGTCCCTGTCCCTCTCCCTGTCCCTGTCGCTGTCTCTGTCTCTGTCTCTGTCTCTGTCTCTGTCTCTACCTCTGTCTCTGTCTCTGTCTCTGTCTCTGTCTCTGTCTATGCATCTGTCTCTGTCCCTGTCTCCGTCTCTGTCTCTGTCTCTGTCTTTGTCTCTGTCTCTGTCTCTGTTTCTGTCTCTGTCTCTGTCCCTGTTTCTGTCTCTGTCTTTGTCTCTGTCTCTGTCTCTGTCTCTGTCTTTGTCTCTGTCTGTGTCTGTGCCTCTGCCTCTGTCTCCGTCTCTGTCTCTGTCCCTATCTCTGCCTCTGTCTCTGTCCCCGTATCTGTCTCTGTCTCTGTCTCTGTCTCTGTTTCTGTCTCTGTCCCTGTCTCTGTCTCTGTCTCCGCCTCTGTCTCTGTCCCTGTCCCTCTCCCTGTCCCTGTCGCTGTCTCTGTCTCTGTCTCTGTCTCTGTCTCTGTCTCTGTCTCTGTCTCTGTCTCTGCCTCTGTCTCTGTCTCTGTCTCTGTCTCTGTCGCTGTCTCTCCCTCTGTCTCTGTTTCTGTCTCTGTCTCTGGCTCTGTCTCTGCCTCTGTCTCTGTCTCTGTCGCTGTCTCTCCCTCTGTCTCTGTCTCTGTCTCTGTCTCTGTCTCTGTCTCTGTCTCTGTCTCTGTCTCTGTCTCTGTCTCTGTCTCTATCTCTGTCTCTGTCTCTGTCTCTATCTCTGTCTCTGTCTCTGTCTCTGGGTCTCTGCCTGTGTGCCTCTGCCTCTGTCTCTTTGTCTCTGTCTCTGCATCTCTGCCTCCGTGCCTATGTCTCTCTGTCTCTGTCTCTGTCTCGGTCTCTGTCTCCGTCTCTGTCTCTGTCCCTGTCGCTGTCTCTGTCTCTGTCTCTGTCTCTGTCTCTGTCTCTGTCTCTGTCTCTGCCTCTGTCTCTGTCTCTGTCTCTGTCTCTGTCGCTGTCTCTCCCTCTGTCTCTGTCTCTGTCTCTGCCTCTCTCTCTGTCCCCGTATCTGTCTCTGTCTCTGCCTCTGTCTCTGTCTCTGTCTCAGTCTCAGTCTCTGCCTCTGTCTCTGTCTCTGTCTCTGTCTCTGTCTCTGTCTCTGTCTCTGTCTCTGTCTCTGTCTCTGTCGCTGTCTCTCCCTCTGTCTCTGTCTCTGTCTCTGTCTCCGTCTCTGTCTCTGTCTCTGTCTCTGTCTCTGTCTCTGTCTCTGTCTCTGTCTCTGTCACTGCCTCTGTCTCTGTCTCTGTCTCTGCCCCTGTCTCTGTCTCTGTCTCTGTCTCTGCCCTTGTTTCTGTCTCAGTCTCTGTCTCTGTCTCTGTCTCTGTCTCTGCCTCTGTCTCTGTCTCTGTCTCTGTCTCTGTCTCTGTCTCTTTCACTGTCACTGCCTATGTCTCTGTCTCTGTCTCTGTCTCTGCCTCTGTCTCAGTCTCTGCGCCCGTCTCTGTCTCTGTCTCTGTCTCTGTCTCTGTTTCTGTCTCTTTCTCTGTCTCTGTCTCTGTCTCCGTCTCTGTCTCTGTCCGTGTCGCTGTCTCTGTCTCTGTCTCTGTCTTTGTCTCTGTCTGTGTCTCTGACTCTGTCTCCGTCTCTGTCTCTATCTCTATCTCTGCCTCTATCTCTGTCCCCGTATCTGTCTCTGTCTCTGCCTCTGTCTCTGTCTCTGTCTCTGTCTCTGTCTCTGTCTCTGTCTCTGTCTCTATCTCTGTCTCTGTCTCGGTCTCTGTCTCTGTCTCTGTCTCTGTCTCTGCCTCTGTCTCTGTCCCTGTCCCTCTCCCTGTCCCTGTCGCTGTCTCTGTCTCTGTCTCTGTCTCTGTCTCTGTCTCTACCTCTGTCTCTGTCTCTGTCTCTGTCTCTGTCTCTGTCTCTGTCTATGCATCTGTCTCTGTCCCTGTTTCCGTCTCTGTCTCTGTCTCTGTCTTTGTCTCTGTCTCTGTCTCTGTTTCTGTCTCTGTCTCTGTCCCTGTTTCTGTCTCTGTCTTTGTCTCTGTCTCTGTCTCTGTCTCTGTCTTTGTCTCTGTCTGTGTCTGTGCCTCTGCCTCTGTCTCCGTCTCTGTCTCTGTCCCTATCTCTGCCTCTGTCTCTGTCCCCGTATCTGTCTCTGTCTCTGTCTCTGTCTCTGTTTCTGTCTCTGTCCCTGTCTCTGTCTCTGTCTCCGCCTCTGTCTCTGTCCCTGTCCCTCTCCCTGTCCCTGTCGCTGTCTCTGTCTCTGTCTCTGTCTCTGTCTCTGTCTCTGTCTCTGTCTCTGTCTCTGTCTCTGCCTCTGTCTCTGTCTCTGTCTCTGTCTCTGTCGCTGTCTCTCCCTCTGTCTCTGTTTCTGTCTCTGTCTCTGGCTCTGTCTCTGCCTCTGTCTCTGTCTCTGTCGCTGTCTCTCCCTCTGTCTCTGTCTCTGTCTCTGTCTCTGTCTCTGTCTCTGTCTCTGTCTCTGTCTCTGTCTCTGTCTCTGTCTCTGTCTCTATCTCTGTCTCTGTCTCTGTCTCTATCTCTGTCTCTGTCTCTGTCTCTGGGTCTCTGCCTGTGTGCCTCTGCCTCTGTCTCTTTGTCTCTGTCTCTGCATCTCTGCCTCCGTGCCTATGTCTCTCTGTCTCTGTCTCTGTCTCGGTCTCTGTCTCCGTCTCTGTCTCTGTCTCTGTCTCTGTCTCTGTCTCTGTCTATGCATCTGTCTCCGTCCCTGTCTCCGTCTCTGTCTCTGTCTCTGTCTCTGTCTCTGTCTTTGTCTCTGTCTCTGTCTCTGTTTCTGTCTCTGTCTCTGTCCCTGTTTCTGTCTCTGTCTTTGTCTCTGTCTCTGTCTCTGTCACTGTCTCCGTCTCTGTCTCTGTCTCTGTCTCTGTCTCTGTCTCTGTCTCTGTCTCTGTCTCTGTCTCTGTCTCTGTCTCTGTCTCTGTCTCTGTCTCTGTCTCTGTCTCTGTCTCTGTCTCTGTCTCTGTCTCTGTCTCTGTCTCTGTCTCTGTCTCTGTCTCTGTCTCTGTCTCTATCTCTGCCTCTGTCTCTGTCCCCGTATCTGTCTCCGTCTCTGTTTCTGTCTCTGTCTCTGTCTCTGTCTCTGTCTCCGCCTCTGTCTCTGTCCCTGTCCCTCTCCCTGTCCCTGTCGCTGTCTCTGCCTCTGTCTCTGTCTCTGTCTCTGTCTCTGTCTCTGCCTCTGTCTCTGTCTCTTTCTCTGTCTCTGTCTCTATCTCTGTCTCTGTCTCTGTTTCTGTCTCTGTCTCTGTCCCTGTTTCTGTCTCTGTCTCTATCTCTGTCTCTGTCTCTGTTTCTGTCTCTGTCTCTGTCCCTGTTTCTGTCTCTGTCTTTGTCTCTGTCTCTGTCTCTGTCACTGTCTCGGTCTCTGTCTCTGTCTCTGTCTCTGTCTCTGCCTCTGTCTCTGTCCCTGTCCCTCTCCCTGTCCCTGTCGCTGTCTCTGTCTCTGTCTCTGTCTCTGTCTCTGTCTCTACCTCTGTCTCTGTCTCTGTCTCTGTCTCTGTCTCTGTCTATGCATCTGTCTCTGTCCCTGTCTCCGTCTCTGTCCCTGTCTCTGTCTTTGTCTCTGTCTCTGTCTCTGTTTCTGTCTCTGTCTCTGTCCCTGTTTCTGTCTCTGTCTTTGTCTCTGTCTCTGTCTCTGTCTCTGTCTTTGTCTCTGTCTGTGTCTGTGCCTCTGCCTCTGTCTCCGTCTCTGTCTCTGTCCCCGTATCTGTCTCTGTCTCTGTCTCTGTCTCTGTTTCTGTCTCTGTCCCTGTCTCTGTCTCTGTCTCCGCCTCTGTCTCTGTCCCTGTCCCTCTCCCTGTCCCTGTCGCTGTCTCTGTCTCTGTCTCTGTCTCTGTCTCTGTCTCTGTCTCTGTCTCTGTCTCTGTCTCTGCCTCTGTCTCCATCTCTGTCTCTGTCTCTATCTCTGTCTCTGTCTCTGTCTCTATCTCTGTCTCTGTCTCTGTCTCTGGGTCTCTGCCTGTGTGCCTCTGCCTCTGTCTCTTTGTCTCTGTCTCTGTCCCTATCTCTGCCTCTGTCTCTGTCCCCGTATCTGTCTCTGTCTCTGTCTCTGTCTCTGTTTCTGTTTCTGTCCCTGTCTCTGTCTCTGTCTCCGCCTCTGTCTCTGTCCCTGTCCCTCTCCCTGTCCCTGTCGCTGTCTCTGTCTCTGTCTCTGTCTCTGTCTCTGTCTCTGTCTCTGTCTCTGTCTCTGCCTGTGTCTCTGTCTCTGTCTCTGTCTCTGTCGCTGTCTCTCCCTCTGTCTCTGTTTCTGTCTCTGTCTCTGGCTCTGTCTCTGCCTCTGTCTCTGTCTCTGTCGCTGTCTCTCCCTCTGTCTCTGTCTCTGTCTCTGTCTCTGTCTCTGTCTCTGTCTCTGTCTCTGTCTCTGTCTCTGTCTCTGTCTCTATCTCTGTCTCTGTCTCTGTCTCTATCTCTGTCTCTGTCTCTGTCTCTGGGTCTCTGCCTGTGTGCCTCTGCCTCTGTCTCTTTGTCTCTGTCTCTGCATCTCTGCCTCCGTGCCTATGTCTCTCTGTCTCTGTCTCTGTCTCGGTCTCTGTCTCCGTCTCTGTCTCTGTCTCTGTCTCTGTCTCTGTCTCTGTCTATGCATCTGTCTCCGTCCCTGTCTCCGTCTCTGTCTCTGTCTCTGTCTCTGTCTTTGTCTCTGTCTCTGTCTCTGTTTCTGTCTCTGTCTCTGTCCCTGTTTCTGTCTCTGTCTTTGTCTCTGTCTCTGTCTCTGTCACTGTCTCCGTCTCTGTCTCTGTCTCTGTCTCTGTCTCTGTCTCTGTCTCTGCCTCTGTCTCTGTCCCCGTATCTGTCTCCGTCTCTGTCTCTGTCTCTGTCTCTGTCTCTGTCTCTGTCTCTGTCTCTGTCTCTGTCTCTGTCTCTGTCTCTGTCTCTGTCTCTGTCTCTGTCCCTGTCTCTGTCTGTGTCTCTGTCTCTGTCTCTGTCTCCGTCTCTGTCTCTGTCTCTGTCTCTGTCTTTGTCTCTGTCTCTGTCTCTGTTTCTGTCTCTGTCTCTGTCCCTGTTTCTGTCTCTGTCTTTGTCTCTGTCTCTGTCTCTGTCACTGTCTCCGTCTCTGTCTCTGTCTCTGTCTCTGTCTCTGTCTCTCTCTCTGTCTCTGTCTCTGTCTCTGTCTCTGTCTCTGTCTCTGTCTCTGTCTCTGTCTCTGTCTCTGTCTCTGTCTCTGTCTCTGTCTCTGTCTCTGTCTCTGTCTCTGTCTCTGTCTCTGTCTCTATCTCTGCCTCTGTCTCTGTCCCCGTATCTGTCTCCGTCTCTGTTTCTGTCTCTGTCTCTGTCTCTGTCTCTGTCTCCGCCTCTGTCTCTGTCCCTGTCCCTCTCCCTGTCCCTGTCGCTGTCTCTGCCTCTGTCTCTGTCTCTGTCTCTGTCTCTGTCTCGGCCTCTGTCTCTGTCTCTGTCTCTGTCTCTGTCTCTATCTCTGTCTCTGTCTCTGTTTCTGTCTCTGTCTCTGTCCCTGTTTCTGTCTCTGTCTCTATCTCTGTCTCTGTCTCTGTTTCTGTCTCTGTCTCTGTCCCTGTTTCTGTCTCTGTCTTTGTCTCTGTCTCTGTCTCTGTCACTGTCTCGGTCTCTGTCTCTGTCTCTGTCTCTGTCTCTGCCTCTGTCTCTGTCCCTGTCCCTCTCCCTGTCCCTGTCGCTGTCTCTGTCTCTGTCTCTGTCTCTGTCTCTGTCTCTACCTCTGTCTGTGTCTCTGTCTCTGTCTCTGTCTCTGTCTATGCATCTGTCTCTGTCCCTGTCTCCGTCTCTGTCTCTGTCTCTGTCTTTGTCTCTGTCTCTGTCTCTGTTTCTGTCTCTGTCTCTGTCCCTGTTTCTGTCTCTGTCTTTGTCTCTGTCTCTGTCTCTGTCTCTGTCTTTGTCTCTGTCTGTGTCTGTGCCTCTGCCTCTGTCTCCGTCTCTGTCTCTGTCCCTATCTCTGCCTCTGTCTCTGTCCCCGTATCTGTCTCTGTCTCTGTCTCTGTCTCTGTTTCTGTCTCTGTCCCTGTCTCTGTCTCTGTCTCCGCCTCTGTCTCTGTCCCTGTCCCTCTCCCTGTCCCTGTCGCTGTCTCTGTCTCTGTCTCTGTCGCTGTCTCTCCCTCTGTCTCTGTTTCTGTCTCTGTCTCTGGCTCTGTCTCTGCCTCTGTCTCTGTCTCTGTCGCTGTCTCTCCCTCTGTCTCTGTCTCTGTCTCTGGCTCTGTCTCTGCCTCTGTCTCGTTCTCCGTCTCTGTCTCTGTCTCTGCCTCTATCTCCGTCGATGTCTCTGTCTCTGTCCCTGTCTCTGTCTCTGTCTCTGTTTCTGTCTCTGCCTCTGTCTCTGTCTCTGTCTCAGTCTCTGCCTCTGTCTCTGTCTCTGTCTCTGTCTGTCTCTGCCTCTGTCTCGGTCTTTGTCTCCGTCTCTGTCTCTGTCTCTGTCTTTGCCTCTGTCTCTGTCTCTGTCTGTGTCTCTGCCTCTGTCTCGGGCTTTGTCTCCGTCTCTGTGTCTATCTCTGCCTCTGTCTCTGTCCCTGTCTCTGTCTCTGTCTCTGTCTCCGTCTTTGTCTCTGTCCGTGTCTCTGCCTCTTACTCGGCCTTTGTCTCCGTCTCTGTCTCTGTCTCTGTCTCTGTCTCTGTCTCTGTCTCTGTCTCTGTCTCTCTCACTGTCTCTGTCTCTGTCTCTGCCTTTGCCTCTGTCTCAGTCTCTGCGTCCGTCTCTGTCTCTGTCTGCGTCTCTGTCTCTGTCTCTGTCTCTGTCTATGTCTCTGTCTCTGTCTCTGTCCCTGTCTATGCCTCTGTCTCTGTCTCTGTCTCCGTCTCTGTCTCTGTCTCTGTCTCTGTCTCTATCTCTGCCTCTGTCTCTGTCTCTGTCTCTGTCGCTGTCTCTCCCTCTGTCTCTGCTTCCGTCTCTGTCCCTGGCTCAGTCTCTGCGTCCGTCTCTGCCTCTGTCTCCGTCTCTGCCTCTGTCTCTGTCTCTGTCTCTGTCTCTGTCTCTGTCTCTGTCTCTGTCTCTGTCTCTGTCTCTGTCTCTGTCTCTGTTTCTGTCTCCGTCTATGTCTCTGTCTCTGTCTCTGTCTCTGTCTCTGTCTCTGTCTCTGTCTCTGTCTCCGTCTCTGTCTCTGTCTCTGTCTCTGTCTCTGTCTCTGCCTCTGTCTCTGTCTCTGTCCCTGTCTCAGTCTCTGTCTCTGTCTCTGTCTCTGTCTCCCTGCCTGTCTCTGTCTCTGTCTCTGTCTCTTTCCCTGTCTGAGACTCTGCCACTGTCTCTGTCTCTGTCTCTGTCTCTGTCTCTGTCTCTGTCTCTGTCTCTGTCTCTGTCCATGTCTCTGTCCCTGTTTTTGTCTCTGTCTCTGTATCCGTCTTTGTCTCTGCCTCTGTCTCAGTCTCTGCGTCTGTCTCGGTCTTTGTCTCCGTGTCTGTCTCTGTCTCTGTCTCTGTCACTGTCTCCGTCTCTGTCTCTGTCTCTGTCTCTGTCTCTGTCTCTGTCTCTGTCTCTGTCTCTGTCTCTGTCTCTGCCTCTGTCTCTGTCTCTGTCTCTGTCGCTGTCTCTCCCTCTGTCTCTGCTTCCGTCTCTGTCCCTGGCTCAGTCTCTGCGTCCGTCTCTGTCTCTGTCTCCGTCTCTGCCTCTGTCTCTGTCTCTGTCTCTGTCTCTGCCCCTGTCCCTGTCTCTGTCTCTGTCTCTGTCTCTGTCTCTGTCTCTGTCTCCGTATCTGTTTCTGTCTCTGTCTCTGTCTCTTTCTCTGTCTGAGACTCTGCCTCTGTCTCTGTCTCTGTCTCTGTCTCTGTCTCTGTCTCTGTCTCTGTCTCTGTCTCTGTCTCTGTCTCTGTCTCTGTCTCTGTCTCTGTCTCTGTCTCTGTCTCTGTCTCTGTCTCTGTCTCTGTCGCTGCCTCTGCCTCTGTCTCGGTCTTTGTCTCCGTTTCTGTCTCTGTCTCTGTCTCTGTCTCTGTCTCTGTCCCTGTCCCTGTCTCTGTCTCTGTCTCTGTCTCTGTCTCTGTCTCTGCCTCCGTCTCTCTCTCCGTCTCTGTCTGTGCCTCTGTCTCTGCCCTGTCTCTGTCTCTGTCGCTGCCTCTGCCTCTGTCTCGGTCTTTGTCTCCGTTTCTGTCTCTGTCTCTGTCTCTGTCTCTGTCTCTGTCTCTGTCTCTGTCTCTGCCCTGTCTCTGTCCCTGTCGCTGCCTCTGCCTCTGTCTCGGTCTTTGTCTCCGTTTCTGTCTCTGTCTCTGTCTCTGTCTCTGTCTCTGTCTCTGTCTCTGTCTCTGTCTCTGTCTCTGTCTCTGTCTCTGTCTTTGTCTCTGTCTCTGTCTCTGTCTCTGTCTCTGTCTCTGTCTCTGTCTCTGTCTCTGTCTCTGTCTCTGTCTCTGTCTCTGTCTCTGTCTATGTCTCTGTCTCTGTCTCTGTCTCTGCCTCTGTCTCCCTCTCGGTCTCTGTCTCTGCATCTGTCTCTGCCTCTCTCTCCGTCTCTGTCTCTGTCTCTGTCTCTATCTCC
Source organism: Megachile willughbiella (assembly GCA_945859595.2). NCBI lineage: Eukaryota > Metazoa > Arthropoda > Insecta > Hymenoptera > Megachilidae > Megachile > Megachile willughbiella. The sequence goes on along the minus strand of CAMAOD020000013.1, from coordinate 734,842 downwards.
GTTTCTGTCTCCGTCTCTGTCTCTGTCGCTGCCTCTGCTTCTGTCTCGGTCTTTGTCTCCGTTTCTGTCTCTGTCTCTGTCTCTGTCGCTGTCTCTGTCACTGTCTCCGTCTCTGTCTCAGTCTCTGCCTCTATCTCTGCCTCTGTCTCTGTCTCTGTCTCTGTCTCCGTCCTTTTCTCCGTCTTTGTCTCCTGCCCCTCTGCCTACGACTTTGTCTCCTGCCCCTCTGTCTCTGCCTGTGTCGCCGTCTCTCCATCTGTCTCTTTCTCTGTTTCTTCCTCGGTCTGTGTCTCTGTCTCTGTCTCTGTCTCTGTCTCTGTCTCTGTCTCTGTCTCTGTCTCTGTCTCTGTCTCTGTCTCTCTCTCTGTCTCTGTCTCTGTCTCTGGCTCTGCCTGTTTCTCTGTCTCTGTCTCTGTCTCTGTCTCAGTCTCTGTCTCTGTCTCTGTCTCTGTCTCTGTCTCTGTCTCTGTCACTGTCTGTGTCTCTGTCTCTGTCTCTGCCTCTGTCTCAGTCTCTGCGTCTGTCTCGGTCTTTGTCTCCGTCTCTGTCTCTGCCTCTGTCTCTGCCCTGTCTCTGTCTCTGTCTCTGTCTCTGTCTCTGTCTCTGTCTCTATCTCTGTCTCTGTCTCTGCCTCTGCCTCTGTCTCGGTCTTTGTCTCCGTCTCTGTCTCTGTCTCTGTCTCTGCCTCTGTCTCTCTCCCCGTCTCTGTCTAAGCCTCTGTCTCTGCCCTGTCTATGTCTCTGTCGCTGCCTCTGCCTCTGTCTCGGTCTCCGTCTCTGTCTCGGTCTCTGACTCTGTCCCTGTCTCTGATTCTGTTTCTGTCTCCGTCTCTGTCTCTGTCTCTGCCTCTGTCTGTGTCTGTGTCTCTGCCTCTGTCTCGGTCTTTGTCTCCGTCTCTGTCTCTGTCTCTGTCTCTGTCTCTGTCTCTGTCTCTGTCTCTGTCTCTGTCTCTGTCTCTGTCTCTGTCTCTGTCTCTGTCTCTGTCTCTGTCTCTGTCTCTGTCTCTGTCTCTGTCTCTGTCTCTGTCTCTGTCTCTGTCCCTGTCTCTGTCTCTGTCTGTGTCTCTGCCTCTGTCTCGGTCTTTGTCTCCGTCTCTGTCTCTGTCTCTGTCTCTGTCTCTGTCTCTGCCTCCGTCTCTCTCTCCGTCTCTGTCTGTGCCTCTGTCTCTGCCCTGTCTCTGTCTCTGTCGCTGCCTCTGCCTCTGTCTCGGTCTTTGTCTCCGTTTCTGTCTCTGTCTCTGTCTCTGTCTCTGTCTCTGTCTCTGTCTCTGTCTCTGTCTCCGTCTCTGTCTCTGCCTCTGTCTCTGTCTCTGTCTCTGTCTCTGTCTCTGTCTCTGTCTCTGTCTCTGTCTCTGTCTCTGTCCCTGTCGCTGCCTCTGTCTCTGTCTCTGTCTCTGCCTCTGTCTCAGTTTCTGCGTCTGTCTCGGTCTTTGTCTCCGTCTCTGTCTCTGTCTCTGTCTCTGTCACTGTCTCCGTCTCTGTCCCTGTCTCTGTCTCTGGCTCTGTCTCTGCCTCTGTCTCCGTCTCTGTCTCTGTCTCTATCTCTATCTCCGTCTCTGTCTCTGTCTATGTCTCTGTCTCTGTCTCTGTCTCTGTCTCTGTCTCTGTCTCTGTCTCTGTCTCTGACTCTGTCTCTGTCTCTGTCTCTGTCTCTGTCTCTGTCTCTGTCTCTGTCTCTGTCTCTGTCTCTGTCTCTGTCTCTGTCTCTGTCTCTGTCTATGTCTCTGTCTCTGTCTCTGTCTCTGCCTCTGTCTCCCTCTCGGTCTCTGTCTCTGCATCTGTCTCTGCCTCTCTCTCCGTCTCTGTCTCTGTCTCTGTCTCTATCTCCGTTTCTGTCTCCGTCTCTGTCTCTGTCGCTGCCTCTGCCTCTGTCTCGGTCTTTGTCTCCGTTTCTGTCTCTGTCTCTGTCTCTGTCGCTGTCTCTGTCACTGTCTCCGTCTCTGTCTCAGTCTCTGCCTCTATCTCTGCCTCTGTCTCTGTCTCTGTCTCTGTCTCCGTCCTTTTCTCCGTCTTTGTCTCCTGCCCCTCTGCCTACGACTTTGTCTCCTGCCCCTCTGTCTCTGCCTGTGTCGCCGTCTCTCCATCTGTCTCTGTCTCTGTTTCTTCCTCGGTCTGTGTCTCTGTCTCTGTCTCTGTCTCTGTCTCTGTCTCTGTCTCTGTCTCTGTCTCTGTCTCTGTCTCTGTCTCTGTCTCTGTCTCTGTCTCTCTCTCTGTCTCTGTCTCTGTCTCTGGCTCTGCCTGTTTCTCTGTCTCTGTCTCAGTCTCTGTCTCTGTCTCTGTCTCTGTCTCTGTCTCTGTCTCTGTCTCTGTCTCTGTCTCTGTCTCTGTCTCTGTCTCTGTCTCTGTCTCTGTCTCTGTCTCTGTCTCTGTCTCTGTCTCTGTCTCTGTCTCTGTCTCTGTCTCTGTCTCTGTCTCTGTCTCTGTCTCTGTCTCTGTCTCTGTCTCTGTCTCTGTCTCTGTCTCCGTGCCTGTCTCTGTCTCTGTCTCTTTCCCTGTCTGAGACTCTGCCACTGTCTCTGTCTCTGTCTCTGTCTCTGTCTCTGTCTCTGTCTCTGTCTCTGTCTCTGTCTCTGTCTCTGTCTCTGTCCCTGTTTTTGTCTCTGTCTCTGTATCCGTCTTTGTCTCTGCCTCTGTCTCAGTCTCTGCGTCTGTCTCGGTCTTTGTCTCCGTGTCTGTCTCTGTCTCTGTCTCTGTCACTGTCTCCGTCTCTGTCTCTGTCTCTGTCTCTGTCTCTGTCTCTGTCTCTGTCTCTGTCTCTGTCTCTGTCTCTGTCTCTGTCTCTGCCTCTGTCTCTGTCTCTGTCTCTGTCTCTGACTCTGTCTCTGTCTCTGTCTCTGTCTCTGTCTCTGTCTCTGTCTCTGTCTCTGTCTCTGTCTCTGTCTCTGTCTCTGTCTCTGTCTCTGTCTCTGTCTCTGTCTCTGTCTCTGTCTCTGTCTCTGTCTTTGTCTCTGTCTGTGTCTGTGCCTCTGCCTCTGTCTCCGTCTCTGTCTCTGTCTCTATCTCTGCCTCTGTCTCTGTCCCCGTATCTGTCTCTGTCTCTGTCTCTGTCTCTGTCTCTGTCTCTGTCTCTGTCTCTGTCCCTGTTTTTGTCTCTGTCTCTGTATCCGTCTCTGCCTCTGTTTCTGTCTCTGTCTCTGTCTCTGTCTCTGTCCCTGTCTCTGTCTCTGTCTCTGTCTCTGTCTCTGTCTCTGTCTCCGTCTCTGTCTCTGTCTCTGTCTCTGTCTTTGTCTCTGTCTCTGTCTCTGTTTCTGTCTCTGTCTCTGTCCCTGTTTCTGTCTCTGTCTTTGTCTCTGTCTCTGTCTCTGTCACTGTCTCCGTCTCTGTCTCTGTCTCTGTCTCTGTCTCTGTCTCTGTCTCTGTCTCTGTCTCTGTCTCTGTCTCTGTCTCTGTCTCTATCTCTGCCTCTGTCTCTGTCTCTGTCTCTGTCGCTGTCTCTCCCTCTGTCTCTGCTTCCGTCTCTGTCCCTGGCTCAGTCTCTGCGTCCGTCTCTGCCTCTGTCTCCGTCTCTGCCTCTGTCTCTGTCTCTGTCTCTGTCTCTGTCTCTGTCTCTGTCTCTGTCTCTGTCTCTGTCTCTGTCTCTGTTTCTGTCTCCGTCTATGTCTCTGTCTCTGTCTCTGTCTCTGTCTCTGTCTCTGTCTCTGTCTCTGTCTCCGTCTCTGTCTCTGTCTCTGTCTCTGTCTCTGTCTCTGCCTCTGTCTCTGTCTCTGTCCCTGTCTCAGTCTCTGTCTCTGTCTCTGTCTCTGTCTCCCTGCCTGTCTCTGTCTCTGTCTCTGTCTCTTTCCCTGTCTGAGACTCTGCCACTGTCTCTGTCTCTGTCTCTGTCTCTGTCTCTGTCTCTGTCTCTGTCTCTGTCTCTGTCCATGTCTCTGTCCCTGTTTTTGTCTCTGTCTCTGTATCCGTCTTTGTCTCTGCCTCTGTCTCAGTCTCTGCGTCTGTCTCGGTCTTTGTCTCCGTGTCTGTCTCTGTCTCTGTCTCTGTCACTGTCTCCGTCTCTGTCTCTGTCTCTGTCTCTGTCTCTGTCTCTGTCTCTGTCTCTGTCTCTGTCTCTGTCTCTGCCTCTGTCTCTGTCTCTGTCTCTGTCGCTGTCTCTCCCTCTGTCTCTGCTTCCGTCTCTGTCCCTGGCTCAGTCTCTGCGTCCGTCTCTGTCTCTGTCTCCGTCTCTGCCTCTGTCTCTGTCTCTGTCTCTGTCTCTGCCCCTGTCCCTGTCTCTGTCTCTGTCTCTGTCTCTGTCTCTGTCTCTGTCTCCGTATCTGTTTCTGTCTCTGTCTCTGTCTCTTTCTCTGTCTGAGACTCTGCCTCTGTCTCTGTCTCTGTCTCTGTCTCTGTCTCTGTCTCTGTCTCTGTCTCTGTCTCTGTCTCTGTCTCTGTCTCTGTCTCTGTCTCTGTCTCTGTCTCTGTCTCTGTCTCTGTCTCTGTCTCTGTCGCTGCCTCTGCCTCTGTCTCGGTCTTTGTCTCCGTTTCTGTCTCTGTCTCTGTCTCTGTCTCTGTCTCTGTCCCTGTCCCTGTCTCTGTCTCTGTCTCTGTCTCTGTCTCTGTCTCTGCCTCCGTCTCTCTCTCCGTCTCTGTCTGTGCCTCTGTCTCTGCCCTGTCTCTGTCTCTGTCGCTGCCTCTGCCTCTGTCTCGGTCTTTGTCTCCGTTTCTGTCTCTGTCTCTGTCTCTGTCTCTGTCTCTGTCTCTGTCTCTGTCTCTGTCTCTGCCCTGTCTCTGTCTCTGTCGCTGCCTCTGCCTCTGTCTCGGTCTTTGTCTCCGTTTCTGTCTCTGTCTCTGTCTCTGTCTCTGTCTCTGTCTCTGTCTCTGTCTCTGTCTCTGTCTCTGTCTCTGTCTCTGTCTCTGTCTTTGTCTCTGTCTCTGTCTCTGTCTCTGTCTCTGTCTCTGTCTCTGTCTCTGTCTCTGTCTCTGTCTCTGTCTCTGTCTCTGTCTCTGTCTATGTCTCTGTCTCTGTCTCTGTCTCTGCCTCTGTCTCCCTCTCGGTCTCTGTCTCTGCATCTGTCTCTGCCTCTCTCTCCGTCTCTGTCTCTGTCTCTGTCTCTATCTCCGTTTCTGTCTCCGTCTCTGTCTCTGTCGCTGCCTCTGCTTCTGTCTCGGTCTTTGTCTCCGTTTCTGTCTCTGTCTCTGTCTCTGTCGCTGTCTCTGTCACTGTCTCCGTCTCTGTCTCAGTCTCTGCCTCTATCTCTGCCTCTGTCTCTGTCTCTGTCTCTGTCTCCGTCCTTTTCTCCGTCTTTGTCTCCTGCCCCTCTGCCTACGACTTTGTCTCCTGCCCCTCTGTCTCTGCCTGTGTCGCCGTCTCTCCATCTGTCTCTTTCTCTGTTTCTTCCTCGGTCTGTGTCTCTGTCTCTGTCTCTGTCTCTGTCTCTGTCTCTGTCTCTGTCTCTGTCTCTGTCTCTGTCTCTGTCTCTCTCTCTGTCTCTGTCTCTGTCTCTGGCTCTGCCTGTTTCTCTGTCTCTGTCTCTGTCTCTGTCTCAGTCTCTGTCTCTGTCTCTGTCTCTGTCTCTGTCTCTGTCTCTGTCACTGTCTGTGTCTCTGTCTCTGTCTCTGCCTCTGTCTCAGTCTCTGCGTCTGTCTCGGACTTTGTCTCCGTCTCTGTCTCTGCCTCTGTCTCTGCCCTGTCTCTGTCTCTGTCTCTGTCTCTGTCTCTGTCTCTGTCTCTATCTCTGTCTCTGTCTCTGCCTCTGCCTCTGTCTCGGCCTTTGTCTCCGTCTCTGTCTCTGTCTCTGTCTCTGCCTCTGTCTCTCTCCCCGTCTCTGTCTAAGCCTCTGTCTCTGCCCTGTCTATGTCTCTGTCGCTGCCTCTGCCTCTGTCTCGGTCTCCGTCTCTGTCTCGGTCTCTGACTCTGTCCCTGTCTCTGATTCTGTTTCTGTCTCCGTCTCTGTCTCTGTCTCTGTCTCTGTCTGTGTCTGTGTCTCTGCCTCTGTCTCGGTCTTTGTCTCCGTCTCTGTCTCTGTCTCTGTCTCTGTCTCTGTCTCTGTCTCTGTCTCTGTCTCTGTCTCTGTCTCTGTCTCTGTCTCTGTCTCTGTCTCTGTCTCTGTCTCTGTCTCTGTCTCTGTCTCTGTCTCTGTCTCTGTCTCTGTCTCTGTCCCTGTCTCTGTCTCTGTCTGTGTCTCTGCCTCTGTCTCGGTCTTTGTCTCCGTCTCTGTCTCTGTCTCTGTCTCTGTCTCTGTCTCTGCCTCCGTCTCTCTCTCCGTCTCTGTCTGTGCCTCTGTCTCTGCCCTGTCTCTGTCTCTGTCGCTGCCTCTGCCTCTGTCTCGGTCTTTGTCTCCGTTTCTGTCTCTGTCTCTGTCTCTGTCTCTGTCTCTGTCTCTGTCTCTGTCTCTGTCTCCGTCTCTGTCTCTGTCTCTGTCTCTGTCTCTGTCTCTGTCTCTGTCTCTGTCTCTGTCTCTGTCTCTGTCTCTGTCTCTGTCCCTGTCGCTGCCTCTGTCTCTGTCTCTGTCTCTGCCTCTGTCTCAGTTTCTGCGTCTGTCTCGGTCTTTGTCTCCGTCTCTGTCTCTGTCTCTGTCTCTGTCACTGTCTCCGTCTCTGTCCCTGTCTCTGTCTCTGGCTCTGTCTCTGCCTCTGTCTCCGTCTCTGTCTCTGTCTCTATCTCTATCTCCGTCTCTGTCTCTGTCTATGTCTCTGTCTCTGTCTCTGTCTCTGTCTCTGTCTCTGTCTCTGTCTCTGTCTCTGACTCTGTCTCTGTCTCTGTCTCTGTCTCTGTCTCTGTCTCTGTCTCTGTCTCTGTCTCTGTCTCTGTCTCTGTCTCTGTCTCTGTCTCTGTCTATGTCTCTGTCTCTGTCTCTGTCTCTGCCTCTGTCTCCCTCTCGGTCTCTGTCTCTGCATCTGTCTCTGCCTCTCTCTCCGTCTCTGTCTCTGTCTCTGTCTCTATCTCCGTTTCTGTCTCCGTCTCTGTCTCTGTCGCTGCCTCTGCCTCTGTCTCGGTCTTTGTCTCCGTTTCTGTCTCTGTCTCTGTCTCTGTCGCTGTCTCTGTCACTGTCTCCGTCTCTGTCTCAGTCTCTGCCTCTATCTCTGCCTCTGTCTCTGTCTCTGTCTCTGTCTCCGTCCTTTTCTCCGTCTTTGTCCCCTGCCCCTCTGCCTACGACTTTGTCTCCTGCCCCTCTGTCTCTGCCTGTGTCGCCGTCTCTCCATCTGTCTCTGTCTCTGTTTCTTCCTCGGTCTGTGTCTCTGTCTCTGTCTCTGTCTCTGTCTCTGTCTCTGTCTCTGTCTCTGTCTCTGTCTCTGTCTCTGTCTCTGTCTCTGTCTCTGTCTCTCTCTCTGTCTCTGTCTCTGTCTCTGGCTCTGCCTGTTTCTCTGTCTCTGTCTCAGTCTCTGTCTCTGTCTCTGTCTCTGTCTCTGTCTCTGTCTCTGTCTCTGTCTCTGTCTCTGTCTCTGTCTCTGTCTCTGTCTCTGTCTCTGTCTCTGTCTCTGTCTCTGTCTCTGTCTCTGTCTCTGTCTCTGTCTCTGTCTCTGTCTCTGTCTCTGTCTCTGTCTCTGTCTCTGTCTCCGTGCCTGTCTCTGTCTCTGTCTCTTTCCCTGTCTGAGACTCTGCCACTGTCTCTGTCTCTGTCTCTGTCTCTGTCTCTGTCTCTGTCTCTGTCTCTGTCTCTGTCTCTGTCTCTGTCCCTGTATCCGTCTTTGTCTCTGCCTCTGTCTCAGTCTCTGCGTCTGTCTCGGTCTTTGTCTCCGTGTCTGTCTCTGTCTCTGTCTCTGTCACTGTCTCCGTCTCTGTCTCTGTCTCTGTCTCTGTCTCTGTCTCTGTCTCTGTCTCTGTCTCTGTCTCTGTCTCTGTCTCTGTCTCTGTCTCTGCCTCTGTCTCTGTCTCTGTCTCTGTCTCTGACTCTGTCTCTGTCTCTGTCTCTGTCTCTGTCTCTGTCTCTGTCTCTGTCTCTGTCTCTGTCTCTGTCTCTGTCTCTGTCTCTGTCTCTGTCTCTGTCTCTGTCTCTGTCTCTGTCTCTGTCTCTGTCTTTGTCTCTGTCTGTGTCTGTGCCTCTGCCTCTGTCTCCGTCTCTGTCTCTGTCTCTATCTCTGCCTCTGTCTCTGTCCCCGTATCTGTCTCTGTCTCTGTCTCTGTCTCTGTCTCTGTCTCTGTCTCTGTCTCTGTCTCTGTCCCTGTTTTTGTCTCTGTCTCTGTATCCGTCTCTGCCTCTGTTTCTGTCTCTGTCTCTGTCTCTGTCTCTGTCCCTGTCTCTGTCTCTGTCTCTGTCTCTGTCTCTGTCTCTGTCTCTGTCTCTGTCTCCGTCTCTGTCTCTGTCTCTGTCTCTGTCTTTGTCTCTGTCTCTGTCTCTGTTTCTGTCTCTGTCTCTGTCCCTGTTTCTGTCTCTGTCTTTGTCTCTGTCTCTGTCTCTGTCACTGTCTCCGTCTCTGTCTCTGTCTCTGTCTCTGTCTCTGTCTCTGTCTCTGTCTCTGTCTCTGTCTCTGTCTCTGTCTCTGTCTCTGTCTCTGTCTCTGTCTCTGTCTCTGTCTCTGTCTCTGTCTCTGTCTCTGTCTCTGTCTCTGTCTCTGTCTCTGTCTCTGTCTCTGTCTCTGTCTCTATCTCTGCCTCTGTCTCTGTCCCCGTATCTGTCTCCGTCTCTGTTTCTGTCTCTGTCTCTGTCTCTGTCTCTGTCTCCGCCTCTGTCTCTGTCCCTGTCCCTCTCCCTGTCCCTATCGCTGTCTCTGCCTCTGTCTCTGTCTCTGTCTCTGTCTCTGTCTCGGCCTCTGTCTCTGTCTCTGTCTCTGTCTCTGTCTCTATCTCTGTCTCTGTCTCTGTTTCTGTCTCTGTCTCTGTCCCTGTTTCTGTCTCTGTCTCTATCTCTGTCTCTGTCTCTGTTTCTGTCTCTGTCTCTGTCCCTGTTTCTGTCTCTGTCTTTGTCTCTGTCTCTGTCTCTGTCACTGTCTCGGTCTCTGTCTCTGTCTCTGTCTCTGTCTCTGCCTCTGTCTCTGTCCCTGTCCCTCTCCCTGTCCCTGTCGCTGTCTCTGTCTCTGTCTCTGTCTCTGTCTCTGTCTCTACCTCTGTCTCTGTCTCTGTCTCTGTCTCTGTCTCTGTCTATGCATCTGTCTCTGTCCCTGTCTCCGTCTCTGTCTCTGTCTCTGTCTTTGTCTCTGTCTCTGTCTCTGTTTCTGTCTCTGTCTCTGTCCCTGTTTCTGTCTCTGTCTTTGTCTCTGTCTCTGTCTCTGTCTCTGTCTCTGTCTCTGTCTCGGCCTCTGTCTCTGTCTCTGTCTCTGTCTCTGTCTCTATCTCTGTCTCTGTCTCTGTTTCTGTCTCTGTCTCTGTCCCTGTTTCTGTCTCTGTCTCTATCTCTGTCTCTGTCTCTGTTTCTGTCTCTGTCTCTGTCCCTGTTTCTGTCTCTGTCTTTGTCTCTGTCTCTGTCTCTGTCACTGTCTCGGTCTCTGTCTCTGTCTCTGTCTCTGTCTCTGCCTCTGTCTCTGTCCCTGTCCCTCTCCCTGTCCCTGTCGCTGTCTCTGTCTCTGTCTCTGTCTCTGTCTCTGTCTCTACCTCTGTCTCTGTCTCTGTCTCTGTCTCTGTCTCTGTCTCTGTCTATGCATCTGTCTCTGTCCCTGTCTCCGTCTCTGTCTCTGTCTCTGTCTTTGTCTCTGTCTCTGTCTCTGTTTCTGTCTCTGTCTCTGTCCCTGTTTCTGTCTCTGTCTTTGTCTCTGTCTCTGTCTCTGTCTCTGTCTTTGTCTCTGTCTGTGTCTGTGCCTCTGCCTCTGTCTCCGTCTCTGTCTCTGTCCCTATCTCTGCCTCTGTCTCTGTCCCCGTATCTGTCGCTGTCTCTGTCTCTGTCTCTGTCGCTGTCTCTCCCTCTGTCTCTGTTTCTGTCTCTGTCTCTGGCTCTGTCTCTGCCTCTGTCTCTGTCTCTGTCGCTGTCTCTCCCTCTGTCTCTGTCTCTGTCTCTGGCTCTGTCTCTGCCTCTGTCTCGTTCTCCGTCTCTGTCTCTGTCTCTGCCTCTATCTCCGTCGATGTCTCTGTCTCTGTCCCTGTCTCTGTCTCTGTCTCTGTTTCTGTCTCTGCCTCTGTCTCTGTCTCTGTCTCAGTCTCTGCCTCTGTCTCTGTCTCTGTCTCTGTCTGTCTCTGCCTCTGTCTCGGTCTTTGTCTCCGTCTCTGTCTCTGTCTCTGTCTTTGCCTCTGTCTCTGTCTCTGTCTGTGTCTCTGCCTCTGTCTCGGGCTTTGTCTCCGTCTCTGTGTCTATCTCTGCCTCTGTCTCTGTCCCTGTCTCTGTCTCTGTCTCTGTCTCCGTCTTTGTCTCTGTCCGTGTCTCTGCCTCTTACTCGGCCTTTGTCTCCGTCTCTGTCTCTGTCTCTGTCTCTGTCTCTGTCTCTGTCTCTGTCTCTGTCTCTGTCTCTGTCTCTCTCACTGTCTCTGTCTCTGTCTCTGCCTTTGCCTCTGTCTCAGTCTCTGCGTCCGTCTCTGTCTCTGTCTGCGTCTCTGTCTCTGTCTCTGTCTCTGTCTATGTCTCTGTCTCTGTCTCTGTCCCTGTCTATGCCTCTGTCTCTGTCTCTGTCTCCGTCTCTGTCTCTGTCTCTGTCTCTATCTCTGCCTCTGTCTCTGTCTCTGTCTCTGTCGCTGTCTCTCCCTCTGTCTCTGCTTCCGTCTCTGTCCCTGGCTCAGTCTCTGCGTCCGTCTCTGCCTCTGTCTCCGTCTCTGCCTCTGTCTCTGTCTCTGTCTCTGTCTCTGTCTCTGTCTCTGTCTCTGTCTCTGTCTCTGTTTCTGTCTCCGTCTATGTCTCTGTCTCTGTCTCTGTCTCTGTCTCTGTCTCTGTCTCTGTCTCTGTCTCTGTCTCTGTCTCCGTCTCTGTCTCTGTCTCTGTCTCTGTCTCTGTCTCTGCCTCTGTCTCTGTCTCTGCCTCTGTCTCAGTCTCTGTCTCTGTCTCTGTCTCTGTCTCCGTGCCTGTCTCTGTCTCTGTCTCTGTCGCTTTCCCTGTCTGAGACTCTGCCACTGACTCTGTCTCTGTCTCTGTCTCTGTCTCTGTCTCTGTCTCTGTCTCTGTCCCTGTTTTTGTCTCTGTCTCTGTATCCGTCTTTGTCTCTGCCTCTGTCTCAGTCTCTGCGTCTGTCTCGGTCTTTGTCTCCGTGTCTGTCTCTGTCTCTGTCTCTGTCACTGTCTCCGTCTCTGTCTCTGTCTCTGTCTCTGTCTCTGTCTCTGTCTCTGTCTCTGTCTCTGTCTCTGTCTCTGCCTCTGTCTCTGTCTCTGTCTCTGTCGCTGTCTCTCCCTCTGTCTCTGCTTCCGTCTCTGTCCCTGGCTCAGTCTCTGCGTCCGTCTCTGTCTCTGTCTCCGTCTCTGCCTCTGTCTCTGTCTCTGTCTCTGTCTCTGTCTCTGTCCCTGTCTCTGTCTCTGTCTCTGTCTCTGTCTCTGTCTCTGTCTCCGTATCTGTTTCTGTCTCTGTCTCTGTCTCTTTCTCTGTCTGAGACTCTGCCTCTGTCTCTGTCTCTGTCTCTGTCTCTGTCTCTGTCTCTGTCTCTGTCTCTGTCTCTGTCTCTGTCTCTGTCTCTGTCTCTGTCTCTGTCTCTGTCTCTGTCTCTGTCTCTGTCTCTGTCTCTGTCGCTGCCTCTGCCTCTGTCTCGGTCTTTGTCTCCGTTTCTGTCTCTGTCTCTGTCTCTGTCTCTGTCTCTGTCTCTGTCTCTGTCTCTGTCTCTGTCTCTGTCTCTGCCTCCGTCTCTCTCTCCGTCTCTGTCTGTGCCTCTGTCTCTGCCCTGTCTCTGTCTCTGCATCTGTCTCTGCCTCTCTCTCCGTCTCTGTCTCTGTCTCTGTCTCTATCTCCGTTCCGGTCTCCGTCTCTGTCTCTGTCGCTGCCTCTGCTTCTGTCTCGGTCTTTGTCTCCGTTTCTGTCTCTGTCTCTGTCTCTGTCGCTGTCTCTGTCACTGTCTCCGTCTCTGTCTCAGTCTCTGCCTCTATCTCTGCCTCTGTCTCTGTCTCTGTCTCTGTCTCCGTCCTTTTCTCCGTCTTTGTCTCCTGCCCCTCTGCCTACGACTTTGTCTCCTGCCCCTCTGTCTCTGCCTGTGTCGCCGTCTCTCCATCTGTCTCTGTCTCTGTTTCATCCTCGGTCTGTGTCTCTGTCTCTGTCTCTGTCTCTGTCTCTGTCTCTGTCTCTGTCTCTGTCTCTGTCTCTGTCTCTGTCTCTGTCTCTGTCTCTGTCTCTGTCTCTGTCTCTGTCTCTGTCTCTGTCTCTGTCTCTGTCTCTGTCTCTGTCTCTGTCACTGCCTCTGTCTCTGTCTCTGCCTCTGTCGCTGTCACTTCCTCTGTCTCTTTCTCCGTCTCTGTCCCTGGCTCTGTCTCTGCCTCTGTCTCTGTCTCTGCCTCCGTCTCTGTCTCCGTCTGTGTCTCTCTCTCTGTCTCTGGGTCTCTGTCTGTGTGTCTCTGCCTCTGCCTCTTTGTCTCTGTCTCTGCATCTCTGCCTCCGTGCCTATGTCTCTATGTCTCTGTCTCTGTCTCAGTCTCTGTCTCTGTCTCTGTCTCTGTCTCTGCCTCCGTCTCTGTATCTGTCTCTGCCTCTGCCTCTGTCTCTGTCTCTCTCTCTGCCTTTGTCTCTGTCTCTGTCTCTGTCTGTGTCTCTGCGTCTGTCTCGGTCTTTGCCTCCGTCTCTGTCTCTGTCTCTGTCTCTGTCTCTGTCTCTGTCTCTGTCTCTGTCTCTGTCTCTGTCTCTGTCTCTGTCTCTGTCTCTGTCTCTGTCTCTGTCTCTGTCTCTGTCTCTGTCACTGCCTCTGTCTCTGTCTCTGCCTCTGTCGCTGTCACTTCCTCTGTCTCTTTCTCCGTCTCTGTCCCTGGCTCTGTCTCTGCCTCTGTCTCTGTCTCTGCCTCCGTCTCTGTCTCCGTCTGTGTCTCTCTCTCTGTCTCTGGGTCTCTGTCTGTGTGTCTCTGCCTCTGCCTCTTTGTCTCTGTCTCTGCATCTCTGCCTCCGTGCCTATGTCTCTATGTCTCTGTCTCTGTCTCAGTCTCTGTCTCTGTCTCTGTCTCTGTCTCTGCCTCCGTCTCTGTATCTGTCTCTGCCTCTGCCTCTGTCTCTGTCTCTCTCTCTGCCTTTGTCTCTGTCTCTGTCTCTGTCTGTGTCTCTGCGTCTGTCTCGGTCTTTGCCTCCGTCTCTGTCTCTGTCTCTGTTTCTGTCTCTGTCTCTGTCTCTGTCACTGTCTCTGTCTCTGTCTCTGTCCCTGTCTCTGTCTCAGTCTCTGTCTCTCTCTCCGTCTTTGTCTCCGTCCTTGTCTCCGTCTTTGTCCCCTGCCCCTCTGCCTCCGACCTTGTCTCCTGCCCCTCTGTCTCCGTCTGTCTCTCTGCCTCTGTCTCGGTCTTTGCCTCCGTCTCTCTCTCTGTCTCTGTCTCTGTCTCTGTCTCTGTCTCTGTCACTGTCTCTGTCTCTGTCTCTGTCTCTTTCTCTGTCTCTGTCTCTGTCTCTGTCCCTGTCTCTGTCTCTGTCTCTGTCTCTGTCTCTGTCTCTGTCTCTGTCTCCGTCTCTGTCTCTGTCTCTGTCTCGGTCTTTGTCTCTGTCTCTGTCTCTGTTTCTGTCTCTGTCTCTGTCCCTGTTTCTGTCTCTGTCTTTGTCTCTGTCTCTGTCTCTGTCACTGTCTCCGTCTCTGTCTCTGTCTCTGTCTCTGTCTCTGTCTCTGTCTCTGTCTCTGTCTCTGTCTCTGTCTCTGTCTCTGTCTCTGTCTCTGTCTCTGTCTCTGTCTCTGTCTCTGTCTCTGTCTCTGTCTCTGTCTCTGTCTCTATCTCTGCCTCTGTCTCTGTCCCCGTATCTGTCTCCGTCTCTGTTTCTGTCTCTGTCTCTGTCTCTGTCTCTGTCTCCGCCTCTGTCTCTGTCCCTGTCCCTCTCCCTGTCCCTATCGCTGTCTCTGCCTCTGTCTCTGTCTCTGTCTCTGTCTCTGTCTCGGCCTCTGTCTCTGTCTCTGTCTCTGTCTCTGTCTCTATCTCTGTCTCTGTCTCTGTTTCTGTCTCTGTCTCTGTCCCTGTTTCTGTCTCTGTCTCTATCTCTGTCTCTGTCTCTGTTTCTGTCTCTGTCTCTGTCCCTGTTTCTGTCTCTGTCTTTGTCTCTGTCTCTGTCTCTGTCACTGTCTCGGTCTCTGTCTCTGTCTCTGTCTCTGTCTCTGCCTCTGTCTCTGTCCCTGTCCCTCTCCCTGTCCCTGTCGCTGTCTCTGTCTCTGTCTCTGTCTCTGTCTCTGTCTCTACCTCTGTCTCTGTCTCTGTCTCTGTCTCTGTCTCTGTCTATGCATCTGTCTCTGTCCCTGTCTCCGTCTCTGTCTCTGTCTCTGTCTTTGTCTCTGTCTCTGTCTCTGTTTCTGTCTCTGTCTCTGTCCCTGTTTCTGTCTCTGTCTTTGTCTCTGTCTCTGTCTCTGTCTCTGTCTCTGTCTCTGTCTCGGCCTCTGTCTCTGTCTCTGTCTCTGTCTCTGTCTCTATCTCTGTCTCTGTCTCTGTTTCTGTCTCTGTCTCTGTCCCTGTTTCTGTCTCTGTCTCTATCTCTGTCTCTGTCTCTGTTTCTGTCTCTGTCTCTGTCCCTGTTTCTGTCTCTGTCTTTGTCTCTGTCTCTGTCTCTGTCACTGTCTCGGTCTCTGTCTCTGTCTCTGTCTCTGTCTCTGCCTCTGTCTCTGTCCCTGTCCCTCTCCCTGTCCCTGTCGCTGTCTCTGTCTCTGTCTCTGTCTCTGTCTCTGTCTCTACCTCTGTCTCTGTCTCTGTCTCTGTCTCTGTCTCTGTCTCTGTCTATGCATCTGTCTCTGTCCCTGTCTCCGTCTCTGTCTCTGTCTCTGTCTTTGTCTCTGTCTCTGTCTCTGTTTCTGTCTCTGTCTCTGTCCCTGTTTCTGTCTCTGTCTTTGTCTCTGTCTCTGTCTCTGTCTCTGTCTTTGTCTCTGTCTGTGTCTGTGCCTCTGCCTCTGTCTCCGTCTCTGTCTCTGTCCCTATCTCTGCCTCTGTCTCTGTCCCCGTATCTGTCTCTGTCTCTGTCTCTGTCTCTGTTTCTGTCTCTGTCCCTGTCTCTGTCTCTGTCTCCGCCTCTGTCTCTGTCCCTGTCCCTCTCCCTGTCCCTGTCGCTGTCTCTGTCTCTGTCTCTGTCGCTGTCTCTCCCTCTGTCTCTGTTTCTGTCTCTGTCTCTGGCTCTGTCTCTGCCTCTGTCTCTGTCTCTGTCGCTGTCTCTCCCTCTGTCTCTGTCTCTGTCTCTGGCTCTGTCTCTGCCTCTGTCTCGTTCTCCGTCTCTGTCTCTGTCTCTGCCTCTATCTCCGTCGATGTCTCTGTCTCTGTCCCTGTCTCTGTCTCTGTCTCTGTTTCTGTCTCTGCCTCTGTCTCTGTCTCTGTCTCAGTCTCTGCCTCTGTCTCTGTCTCTGTCTCTGTCTGTCTCTGCCTCTGTCTCGGTCTTTGTCTCCGTCTCTGTCTCTGTCTCTGTCTTTGCCTCTGTCTCTGTCTCTGTCTGTGTCTCTGCCTCTTACTCGGCCTTTGTCTCCGTCTCTGTCTCTGTCTCTGTCTCTGTCTCTGTCTCTGTCTCTGTCTCTGTCTCTGTCTCTCTCACTGTCTCTGTCTCTGTCTCTGCCTTTGCCTCTGTCTCAGTCTCTGCGTCCGTCTCTGTCTCTGTCTGCGTCTCTGTCTCTGTCTCTGTCTCTGTCTATGTCTCTGTCTCTGTCTCTGTCCCTGTCTATGCCTCTGTCTCTGTCTCTGTCTCCGTCTCTGTCTCTGTCTCTGTCTCTATCTCTGCCTCTGTCTCTGTCTCTGTCTCTGTCGCTGTCTCTCCCTCTGTCTCTGCTTCCGTCTCTGTCCCTGGCTCAGTCTCTGCGTCCGTCTCTGCCTCTGTCTCCGTCTCTGCCTCTGTCTCTGTCTCTGTCTCTGTCTCTGTCTCTGTCTCTGTCTCTGTCTCTGTCTCTGTTTCTGTCTCCGTCTATGTCTCTGTCTCTGTCTCTGTCTCTGTCTCTGTCTCTGTCTCTGTCTCTGTCTCCGTCTCTGTCTCTGTCTCTGTCTCTGTCTCTGTCTCTGCCTCTGTCTCTGTCTCTGTCTCTGTCTCAGTCTCTGTCTCTGTCTCTGTCTCTGTCTCCGTGCCTGTCTCTGTCTCTGTCTCTGTCTCTTTCCCTGTCTGAGACTCTGCCACTGTCTCTGTCTCTGTCTCTGTCTCTGTCTCTGTCTCTGTCTCTGTCTCTGTCTCTGTCCCTGTTTTTGTCTCTGTCTCTGTATCCGTCTTTGTCTCTGCCTCTGTCTCAGTCACTGCGTCTGTCTCGGTCTTTGTCTCCGTGTCTGTCTCTGTCTCTGTCTCTGTCACTGTCTCCGTCTCTGTCTCTGTCTCTGTCTCTGTCTCTGTCTCTGTCTCTGTCTCTGTCTCTGTCTCTGTCTCTGCCTCTGTCTCTGTCTCTGTCTCTGTCGCTGTCTCTCCCTCTGTCTCTGCTTCCGTCTCTGTCCCTGGCTCAGTCTCTGCGTCCGTCTCTGTCTCTGTCTCCGTCTCTGCCTCTGTCTCTGTCTCTGTCTCTGTCTCTGTCTCTGTCCCTGTCTCTGTCTCTGTCTCTGTCTCTGTCTCTGTCTCTGTCTCTGTCTCCGTATCTGTTTCTGTCTCTGTCTCTGTCTCTTTCTCTGTCTGAGACTCTGCCTCTGTCTCTGTCTCTGTCTCTGTCTCTGTCTCTGTCTCTGTCTCTGTCTCTGTCTCTGTCTCTGTCTCTGTCTCTGTCTCTGTCTCTGTCTCTGTCTCTGTCTCTGTCTCTGTCTCTGTCGCTGCCTCTGCCTCTGTCTCGGTCTTTGTCTCCGTTTCTGTCTCTGTCTCTGTCTCTGTCTCTGTCTCTGTCTCTGTCTCTGTCTCTGTCTCTGTCTCTGTCTCTGTCTCTGTCTCTGTCTCTGTCTCTGCCTCCGTCTCTCTCTCCGTCTCTGTCTGTGCCTCTGTCTCTGCCCTGTCTCTGTCTCTGTCGCTGCCTCTGCCTCTGTCTCGGTCTTTGTCTCCGTTTCTGTCTCTGTCTCTGTCTCTGTCTCTGTCTCTGTCTCTGTCTCTGTCTCTGTCTCTGTCTCTGTCTCTGTCTCTGTCTCTGTCTTTGTCTCTGTCTCTGTCTCTGTCTCTGTCTATGTCTCTGTCTCTGTCTCTGTCTCTGTCTCTGCCTCTGTCTCTGTCTCTGTCTCTGTCTCTGTCTCTGTCTCTGTCTCTGTCTCTGTCTCTGTCTCTGTCTCTGTCTCTGTCTCTGTCTCTGTCTCTGTCTCTGTCTCTGTCTCTGTCTCTGTCTCTGTCTCTGTCTATGTCTCTGTCTCTGTCTCTGTCTCTGCCTCTGTCTCCCTCTCGGTCTCTGTCTCTGCATCTGTCTCTGCCTCTCTCTCCGTCTCTGTCTCTGTCTCTGTCTCTATCTCCGTTTCTGTCTCCGTCTCTGTCTCTGTCGCTGCCTCTGCTTCTGTCTCGGTCTTTGTCTCCGTTTCTGTCTCTGTCTCTGTCTCTGTCGCTGTCTCTGTCACTGTCTCCGTCTCTGTCTCAGTCTCTGCCTCTATCTCTGCCTCTGTCTCTGTCTCTGTCTCTGTCTCCGTCCTTTTCTCCGTCTTTGTCTCCTGCCCCTCTGCCTACGACTTTGTCTCCTGCCCCTCTGTCTCTGCCTGTGTCGCCGTCTCTCCATCTGTCTCTGTCTCTGTTTCATCCTCGGTCTGTGTCTCTGTCTCTGTCTCTGTCTCTGTCTCTGTCTCTGTCTCTGTCTCTGTCTCTGTCTCTGTCTCTCTCTCTGTCTCTGTCTCTGTCTCTGGCTCTGCCTGTTTCTCTGTCTCTGTCTCTGTCTCTGTCTCAGTCTCTGTCTCTGTCTCTGTCTCTGTCTCTGTCTCTGTCTCTGTCACTGTCTGTGTCTCTGTCTCTGTCTCTGCCTCTGTCTCAGTCTCTGCGTCTGTCTCGGTCTTTGTCTCCGTCTCTGTCTCTGCCTCTGTCTCTGCCCTGTCTCTGTCTCTGTCTCTGTCTCTGTCTCTGTCTCTGTCTCTGTCTCTGTCTCTGTCTCTGTCTCTGTCTCTGTCTCTGTCTCTGTCTCTGTCTCTGTCTCTGTCTCTGTCTCTGTCTCTGTCTCTGTCTCTGTCTCTCTCTCTGTCTCTGTCTCTGTCTCTGTCTCTGTCTCTGTCTCTGTCTCTGTCTCTGTCTCTGTCTCTGTCTCTGTCTCTGTCTCTGCCTCTGTCTCTGTCTCTGTCTCTGTCTCTGTCTCTGTCTCTGTCTCTGTCTCTGTCTCTGTCTCTGTCTCTGTCTCTGTCTCTGTCTCTGTCTCTGTCTCTGTCTCTGTCTCTGTCTCTGTCTCTGTCTCTGTCTCTGTCTCTGTCACTGCCTCTGTCTCTGTCTCTGCCTCTGTCGCTGTCACTTCCTCTGTCTCTTTCTCCGTCTCTGTCCCTGGCTCTGTCCCTGCCTCTGTCTCTGTCTCTGCCTCCGTCTCTGTCTCCGTCTGTGTCTCTCTCTCTGTCTCTGGGTCTCTGTCTGTGTGTCTCTGCCTCTGCCTCTTTGTCTCTGTCTCTGCATCTCTGCCTCCGTGCCTATGTCTCTATGTCTCTGTCTCTGTCTCAGTCTCTGTCTCTGTCTCTGTCTCTGTCTCTGCCTCCGTCTCTGTATCTGTCTCTGCCTCTGCCTCTGTCTCTGTCTCTCTCTCTGCCTTTGTCTCTGTCTCTGTCTCTGTCTGTGTCTCTGCGTCTGTCTCGGTCTTTGCCTCCGTCTCTGTCTCTGTCTCTGTTTCTGTCTCTGTCTCTGTCTCTGTCACTGTCTCTGTCTCTGTCTCTGTCCCTGTCTCTGTCTCAGTCTCTGTCTCTCTCTCCGTCTTTGTCTCCGTCCTTGTCTCCGTCTTTGTCCCCTGCCCCTCTGCCTCCGACCTTGTCTCCTGCCCCTCTGTCTCTGTCTGTCTCTCTGCCTGTGTCTCGGTCTTTGCCTCCGTCTCTGTCTCTGTCTCTGTCTCTGTCTCTGTCTCTGTCTCTGTCACTGTCTCTGTCTCTGTCTCTGTCTCTTTCTCTGTCTCTGTCTCTGTCTCTGCCTCCGTCTCTCTCTCCGTCTCTGTCTGTGCCTCTGTCTCTGCCCTGTCTCTGTCTCTGTCGCTGCCTCTGCCTCTGTCTCGGTCTTTGTCTCCGTTTCTGTCTCTGTCTCTGTCTCTGTCTCTGTCTCTGTCTCTGTCTCTGTCTCTGTCTCTGTCTCTGTCTCTGTCTCTGTCTCTGTCTTTGTCTCTGTCTCTGTCTCTGTCTCTGTCTATGTCTCTGTCTCTGTCTCTGTCTCTGTCTCTGCCTCTGTCTCTGTCTCTGTCTCTGTCTCTGTCTCTGTCTCTGTCTCTGTCTCTGTCTCTGTCTCTGTCTCTGTCTCTGTCTCTGTCTCTGTCTCTGTCTCTGTCTCTGTCTCTGTCTCTGTCTCTGTCTCTGTCTCTGTCTCTGTCTCTGTCTCTGTCTATGTCTCTGTCTCTGTCTCTGTCTCTGCCTCTGTCTCCCTCTCGGTCTCTGTCTCTGCATCTGTCTCTGCCTCTCTCTCCGTCTCTGTCTCTGTCTCTGTCTCTATCTCCGTTTCTGTCTCCGTCTCTGTCTCTGTCGCTGCCTCTGCTTCTGTCTCGGTCTTTGTCTCCATTTCTGTCTCTGTCTCTGTCTCTGTCGCTGTCTCTGTCACTGTCTCCGTCTCTGTCTCAGTCTCTGCCTCTATCTCTGCCTCTGTCTCTGTCTCTGTCTCTGTCTCCGTCCTTTTCTCCGTCTTTGTCTCCTGCCCCTCTGCCTACGACTTTGTCTCCTGCCCCTCTGTCTCTGCCTGTGTCGCCGTCTCTCCATCTGTCTCTGTCTCTGTTTCTTCCTCGGTCTGTGTCTCTGTCTCTGTCTCTGTCTCTGTCTCTGTCTCTGTCTCTGTCTCTGTCTCTGTCTCTGTCTCTGTCTCTCTCTCTGTCTCTGTCTCTGTCTCTGGCTCTGCCTGTTTCTCTGTCTCTGTCTCTGTCTCTGTCTCAGTCTCTGTCTCTGTCTCTGTCTCTGTCTCTGTCTCTGTCTCTGTCACTGTCTGTGTCTCTGTCTCTGTCTCTGCCTCTGTCTCAGTCTCTGCGTCTGTCTCGGTCTTTGTCTCCGTCTCTGTCTCTGCCTCTGTCTCTGCCCTGTCTCTGTCTCTGTCTCTGTCTCTGTCTCTGTCTCTGTCTCTGTCTCTGTCTCTGTCTCTGTCTCTGTCTCTGTCTCTGTCTCTGTCTCTGTCTCTGTCTCTGTCTCTGTCTCTGTCTCTGTCTCTGTCTCTGTCTCTGTCTCTGTCTCTGTCTCTGTCACTGCCTCTGTCTCTGTCTCTGCCTCTGTCGCTGTCACTTCCTCTGTCTCTTTCTCCGTCTCTGTCCCTGGCTCTGTCTCTGCCTCTGTCTCTGTCTCTGCCTCCGTCTCTGTCTCCGTCTGTGTCTCTCTCTCTGTCTCTGGGTCTCTGTCTGTGTGTCTCTGCCTCTGCCTCTTTGTCTCTGTCTCTGCATCTCTGCCTCCGTGCCTATGTCTCTATGTCTCTGTCTCTGTCTCAGTCTCTGTCTCTGTCTCTGTCTCTGTCTCTGCCTCCGTCTCTGTATCTGTCTCTGCCTCTGCCTCTGTCTCTGTCTCTCTCTCTGCCTTTGTCTCTGTCTCTGTCTCTGTCTGTGTCTCTGCGTCTGTCTCGGTCTTTGCCTCCGTCTCTGTCTCTGTCTCTGTTTCTGTCTCTGTCTCTGTCTCTGTCACTGTCTCTGTCTCTGTCTCTGTCCCTGTCTCTGTCTCAGTCTCTGTCTCTCTCTCCGTCTTTGTCTCCGTCCTTGTCTCCGTCTTTGTCCCCTGCCCCTCTGCCTCCGACCTTGTCTCCTGCCCCTCTGTCTCCGTCTATCTCTCTGCCTCTGTCTCGGTCTTTGCCTCCGTCTCTGTCTCTGTCTCTGTCTCTGTCTCTGTCTCTGTCACTGTCTCTGTCTCTGTCTCTGTCTCTTTCTCTGTCTCTGTCTCTGTCTGTGTCTCTGTCTCTGTCTCTGTCTCTGTCTCTGTCTCTGTCACTGCCTCTGTCTCTGTCTCTGCCTGTGTCGCTGTGTCTTCCTCTGTCTCTTTCTCCGTCTCTGTCCCTGGCTCTGTCTCTGCCTCTGTCTCTGTCTCTGCCTCCGTCTCTGTCTCCGTCTGTGTCTCTGTCTCTGTCTCTGGGTCTCTGTCTGTGTGTCTCTGCCTCTGCCTCTTTGTCTCTGTCTCTGCATCTCTGCCTCCATGCCTATGTCTTTATGTCTCTGTCTCTGTCTCAGTCTCTGTCTCTGTCTCTGTCTCTGTCTCTGTCTCTGCCTCCGTCTCTGTGTCTGTCTCTGCCTCTGTCTCTGTCTCTGTCTCTATCTCTGCCTTTGTCTCTGTCTCTGTCTCTGCCTCTGTCTCGGTCTTTGTCTCCGTCTCTGTCTCTGCCTCTGTCTCTGTCTCTGTCTCTGTCCCTGTCACTGTCTCTGTCTCTGTCTCTGTCCCTGTCTCTGTCTCAGTCTCTGTCTCTGTCTCCGTCTTTGTCTCCGTCCTTGTCTCCGTCTTTGTCCCCTGCCCCTCTGCCACCGACCTTGTCTCCTGCCCCTCTGTCTCTGTCTGTCTCTCTGTCTCTCCATCTGTCTTTGTCTCTGTCTCTTCCTCGGTCTGTGTCTCTGTCCCTGCCTCTGTCTCTGTCTATGTTTCTGTCTCTGTCTCTGTCTCTGTCCCTGTCTCAGTCTCTGTCTCTGTCTCTGTCTCTGTCTCTGCCTCCGTCTCTGTGTCTGTCTCTGCCTCTGTCTCCGTCTCGGTCTCTGTCTCTGTCTCTGTCTCTGCCTCCGTCTCTGTGTCTGTCTCTGCCTGTGTCATTGTGCCTCGGTCTCTGTGAATCTCTCTGTCTCTGTCTCTGTGTCTCTGTCTCTGGGTCTCTGTCTGAGTGTCTCTGCCTCTGTCTCTTTGTCCCTGTATCAGTTTCTCTGCCTCCGTGCCTATGTCTCTGTGTCTCTGTCTCTGTCTCTGTCTCTGTCTCTGTCTCTGTCTCTGTCTCTGTCCCTGCTCCTGCCTCAGTCTCGGCCTCTGTCTCCGTCTCTGTCTCTGTCTCTGTCTCTACCTCCGTCTCTGTCTCTGTCTCTGACTCTGTCTCTGTCTCTGTCTCTGCCTCTGCCTCTGTCTCTGTCGCCGTCTGTGTCCCTGTCGCTGTCTCTGGGTCTCTGTCTGTGTGTCTCTGCCTCTATCTCTGTGTCTCTGTCTCTGCATCTCTGCCTCCGTGCCTATGTCTCTATGTTTCTGTCTCTGTAACTGTCCCTGTCTCAGTCTCTGTCTCTGTCTCTGTCTCTGTCTCTGTCTCTGTCTCTGTCTCTGTCTCTGTCTCTGTCTCTGTCTCTGTCTCTGTCTCTGTCTCTGTCTCTGTCTCTGTCTCTGTCTCTGTCTCTGTCTCTGTCTCTGTCTCTGTCTCTGTCTCTGTCTATGTATCTGTCTCTGTCTCTGTCTCTGTCTCTGTCTCTGTCTCTGTCCCTGTCTCTGTCTCTGTCTCTGTCTCTGTCTCTGTCTCTGTCTCCCCTCTGTCTCTGTCTCTGTCTCTGTCCCTGCCTCTGTCTCTGCCTGTGTCTCCGTCTCTGTCTCTGTCTCTGTCTCTATCTCCGTCTCTGTCTCTGTCTCTGACTCTGTCTCTGTCTCTGTCTCTGCCTCTGTCTCTGTCGCTGTCTCTCCCTCTGTCTCTGCCTCTGTCTCTGTCCCTGCCTATGTCTCTGTCTCTGTCTCCGTCTCTGTCTCTGCCTCTGTCTCTGTCTCTGTCTCCGTCTCTGTCTCTGACTCTGTCTCTGTCTCTGCCTCTGTCTCCGTCTCTGTCTCTGTCTCTGTCTCTGTCTCTGTCTCTGTCTCTGTCTCTGTCTCTGTCTCTGTCTCTGTCTCTGTCTCTGTCTCTGTCTCTGTCTCTGCCCTGTCTCTATCTCTGTCTGTGTCGCTGTCTCTGCCTCTGTCTCAGTCCCTGCGTCTGTCTCGGTCTCTGTCTCTGTCTCTGTCTCTGTCTCTGTCTCTGTCTCTGTCTCTGTCTCTGTCTCTGTCTCTGTCTCTGTCTCTGTCTCTGTCTCTGTCTCTGTCTCTGTCTCTGTCTCTGTCTCTGTCTCTGTCTCTGTCTCTGTCTCTGTCTCTGTCTCTGTCTCTGTCTCTGTCTCTGTCTCTGTCTCTGTCTCTGTCTCTGTCTCTGTCTCTGTCTCTGTCACTGCCTCTGTCTCTGTCTCTGCCTCTGTCGCTGTCTCTTCCTCTGTATCTGTCTCCGTCTCTGTCCCTGGCTCCGTCTCTGCCTGTGTCTCTGTCTCTGCCTCCGTCTCTGTCTCTGTGTCTCTGTCTCTGCATCTCTGCCTCCGTGCCTATGTCTCTATGTTTCTGTCTCTGTCTCTGTCCCTGTCTCAGTCTCTGTCTCTGTCTCTGTCTCTGTCTCTGCCTCCGTCTCTGTGTCTGTCTCTGCCTCTGTCTCCGACTCTGTCTCTGTCTCTGTCTGTGTCTCTGTCTCTTCCTCTGTCTCTGCCCTGTCTCTGTCTCTGTCTCTGTCCCTCGCCCTCTCCCTGTGCCTGTCGCTGTTTCTGTCTCTGTCTCTGTCTCTGTCTCTTTCTCTGTCTCAGTCCCTGTCTCTGTCTCTGTCTCTGTCTCTGTCCCTGTCCCTCTCCGTGTGCCTGTCGCTGTCTCTGTCTCTGTCTCTGTCTCTGTCCCTGTCCCTCTTCGTGTGCCTGTCGCTGTCTCTGTCTCTGTCTCTGTCTCTGTCTCTGTCTCTGTCTCTGTCTCTGTCTCTGTCTCTGTCTCTATCTCTGTCTCTGTCCCTGTCTCTGTCTCTGTCTCAGTCTCTGTCTCTGTCTCCGTCTTTGCCTCCGTCCTTGTCTCCGTCTTTGTCCCCTGCCACTCTGCCTCCGACCTTGTCTCCTGCCCCTCTGTCTCTGTCTGTCTCTCTGTCTCTCCCTCTGTCTTTGTCTCTGTCTCTTCCTCGGTCTGTGTCTCTGTCCCTGTCTCTGTCTCCGTCTCTTTCTCCGTCTCTGTCCCTGGCTCTGTCTCTGCCTCTGTCTCTGTCTCTGCCTCCGTCTCTGTCTCCGTCTGTGTCTCTGTCTCTGTCTCTGGGTCTCTGTCTCTATGTCTCTGTCTCTGTCTCAGTCTCTGTCTCTGTCTCTGTCTCTGTCTCTGCCTCCGCCTCTGTATCTGTCTCTGCCTCTGCCTCTGTCTCTGTCTCTCTCTCTGCATTTGTCTCTGTCTCTGTCTCTGTCTGTGTCTCTGCCTCTGTCTCGGTCTTTGCCTGCGTCTCTGTCTCTGTCTCTGCCTCTGTTTCTGTCTCTGTCTCTGCCTCTGTCACTGTCTCTGTCTCTGTCTCCGTCTCTGTCTCTGACTCTGTCTCTGTCTATGCCTCTATCTCCGTCTCTGTCTCTGTCTCTGTCTCTGTCTCTGTCTCTGTCTCTGTCTCTGCCTCTGTCTCTGTCTCTGTCTCTGTCTCTGTCTCTGTCTCTGCCCTGTCTCTATCTCTGTCTCTGTCGCTGTCTCTGCCTCTGTCTCAGTCCCTGCGTCTGTCTCGGTCTCTGTCTCGGTCTCTGTCTCTGTCTCTGTCCCTGTCTCTGTCTCTGTCTCTGTCTCTGTCTCTGTCTCTGTCTCTGTCTCTGTCTCTGTCTCTGTCTCTGTCACTGCCTCTGTCTCTGTCTCTGCCTCTGTCGCTGTCTCTTCCTCTGTCTCTTTCTCCGTCTCTGTCCCTGGCTCTGTCTCTGCCTCTGTCTCTGTCTCTGCCTCCGTCTCTGTCTCCGTCTGTGTCTCTGTCTCTGTCTCTGGGTCTCTGTCTGTGTGTCTCTGCCTCTGCCTCTTTGTCTCTGTCTCTGCATCTCTGCCTCCGTGCCTATGTCTCTATGTCTCTGTCTCTGTCTCAGTCTCTGTCTCTGTCTCTGTCTCTGCCTCCGCCTCTGTATCTGTCTCTGCCTCTGCCTCTGTCTCTGTCTCTCTCTCTGCCTTTGTCTCTGTCTCTGTCTCTGTCTGTGTCTCTGCCTCTGTCTCGGTCTTTGCCTCCGTCTCGGTCTCCGTCCCTGTCTCTGTCTCTGTCTCCGTCTCTTTCTCTGTCTCTGTCTCTGTCTCTGTCTCTGTCTCTGTCTCTGTCTCTGTCTGTGTCTCTGTCTCTGTCTCTGTCTCTGTCTCTGTCTCTGTCTCTGTCTCTGTCTCTGTCTCTGTCTCTCTCTCTGTCTCTGTCTCTGTCTCTGTCTCTGTCTCTGTCTCTGTCTCTGTCTCTGTCTCTGTCTCTGTCTCTGTCTCTGTCTCTGTCTCTGTCTCTGTCTCTGTCTCTGTCTCTGTCTCTGTCTCTGTCTCTGTCTCTGTCTCTGTCTCTGTCTCTGTCTCTGTCTCTGTCTCTGTCTCTGTCTCTGTCTCTGTCTCTGTCTCTGTCTCTGTCTCTGTCTCTGTCTCTGTCTCTGTCTCTGTCTCTGTCTCTGTCACTGCCTCTGTCTCTGTCTCTGCCTCTGTCGCTGTCTCTTCCTCTGTCTCCTTCTCCGTCTCTGTCCCTGGCTCTGTCTCTGCCTCTGTCTCTGTCTCTGCCTCCGTCTCTGTCTCCGTCCGTGTCTCTCTCTCTGTCTCTGGGTCTCTGTCTGTGTGTCTCTGCCTCTGCCTCTTTGTCTCTGTCTCTGCATCTCTGCCTCCGTGCCTATGTCTCTATGTCTCTGTCCCTGTCTCAGTCTCTGTCTCTGTCTCTGTCTCTGTCTCTGCCTCCGTCTCTGTGTCTGTCTCTGCCGCTGTCTCCGACTCTGTCTCTGTCTCTGTCTGTGTCTCTGTCTCTGCCTCTGTCTCTGCCCTGTCTCTGTCTCTGTCCCTGTCTCTGTCTCTGTCTCTGTCTCTGTCTCTGTCTCTGTCTCTGTCTCTGTCTCTGTCTCAGTCTCTGTCTCTGTCTCTGTCTCTGTCTCTGTCTCTGTCTCTCTCTCTGTCTCTGTCTCCGTCTCTGTCTCTGACTCTGTCTCTGTCTCTGCCTCTGTCTCCGTCTCTGTCTCTGTCTCTGTCTCTGTCTCTGTCTCTGTCTCTGTCTCTGTCTCTGTCTCTGTCTCTGTCTCTGTCTCTGTCTCTGTCTCTGTCTCTGTCTCTGTCTCTGTCTCTGTCTCTGTCTCTGTCTCTGTCTATGTCTCTGTCTCTGTCTCAGTCCCGTCTCCGTCTCCATCTCTGTCTCTGTCTCTGTCTCTCTTTCTGTCTCTGTCTCTGTCTCTGCCTCCGTCTCTGTCTCCGTCTGTGTCCCTGTCTCTGCCTCTGGGTCTCTGTCTGTGTGTCTCTGCCTCTATCTCTATGTCTCTGTCTCTGCATCTCTGCCTCCGTGCCTATGTCTCTATGTTTCTGTCTCTGTCTCTGTCCCTGTCTCAGTCTCTGTCTCTGTCTCTGTCTCTGTCTCTGCCTCCGTCTCTGTGTCTGTCTCTGCCTCTGTCTCCGACTCTGTCTCTGTCTCTGTCTGTGTCTCTGTCTCTGCCTCTGTCTCTGTCTCTGTCTCTGTCTCTGTCTCTGTCTCTGTCTCTGTCTCTCTCTCTGTCTCTCTCTCTGTCTCTGTCTCTGTCTCTGTCTCCGTCTCTGTCTCTGTCTCTGTCTCTGTCTCTGTCTCTGTCTCTGTCTCTGTCTCTGTCTCTGTCTCTGTCTCTGTCTCTGTCTCTGTCTCTGTCTCTGTCTCTGTCTCTGTCTCTGTCTCTGTCTCTGTCTCTGTCTCTGTCTCTGTCTCTGTCTCTGTCTCTGTCTCTGTCTCTGTCTCTGTCTCTGTCTCTGTCACTGCCTCTGTCTCTGTCTCTGCCTCTGTCGCTGTCTCTTCCTCTGTCTCTTTCTCCGTCTCTGTCCCTGGCTCTGTCTCTGCCTCTGTCTCTGTCTCTGCCTCCGTCTCTGTCTCCGTCTGTGTCTCTCTCTCTGTCTCTGGATCTCTGTCTGTGTGTCTCTGCCTCTGCCTCTTTGTCCCTGTCTCTGCATCTCTGCCTCCGTGCCTATGTCTCTATGTCTCTGTCTCTGTCTCAGTCTCTGTCTCTGTCTCTGTCTCTGTCTCTGCCTCCGTCTCTGTATCTGTCTCTGCCTCTGCCTCTGTCTCTGTCTCTCTCTCTGCCTTTGTCTCTGTCTCTGTCTCTGTCTGTGTCTCTGCCTCTGTCTCGGTCTTTGCCTCCGTCTCTGTCTCTGTCTCTGTCTCTGTTTCTGTCTCTGTCTCTGTCTCTGTCACTGTCTCTGTCTCTGTCTCTGTCCCTGTCTCTGTCTCAGTCTCTGTCTCTCTCTCCGTCTTTGTCTCCGTCCTTGTCTCCGTCTTTGTCCCCTGCCCCTCTGCCACCGACCTTGTCTCATGCCCCTCTGTCTCTGTCTGTCTCTCTGCCTCTGTCTCGGTCTTTGCCTCCGTCTCTGTCTCTGTCTCTGACTCTGTCTCTGTCTCTGTCTCTGTCTCTGTCACTGTCTCTGTCTCTGTCTCTGTCTCTTTCTCTGTCTCTGTCTCTGTCTGTGTCTCTGTCTCTGTCTCTGTCTCTGTCACTGCCTCTGTCTCTGTCTCTGCCTGTGTCGCTGTCTCTTCCTCTGTCTCTTTCTCCGTCTCTGTCCCTGGCTCTGTCTCTGCCTCTGTCTCTGTCTCTGCCTCCGTCTCTGTCTCCGTCTGTGTCTCTGTCACTGTCTCTGGGTCCCTGTCTGTGTGTCTCTGCCTCTGCCTCTTTGTCTCTGTCTCTGCATCTCTGCCTCTGTGCCTATGTCTTTATGTCTCTGTCTCTGTCTCAGTCTCTGTCTCTGTCTCTGTCTCTGTCTCTGCCTCCGTCTCTGTGTCTGTCTCTGCCTCTGTCTCTGTCTCTGTCTCTATCTCTGCCTTTGTCTCTGTCTCTGTCTCTGCCTCTGTCTCGGTCTTTGTCTCCGTCTCTGTCTCTGCCTCTGTCTCTGTCTCTGTCTCTGTCCCTGTCACTGTCTCTGTCTCTGTCTCTGTCCCTGTCTCTGTCTCAGTCTCTGTCTCTGTCTCCGTCTTTGTCTCCGTCCTTGTCTCCGACTTTGTCCCCTGCCCCTCTGCCACCGACCTTGTCTCCTGCCCCTCTGTCTCTGTCTGTCTCTCTGTCTCTCCATCTGTCTTTGTCTCTGTCTCTTCCTCGGTCTGTGTCTCTGTCCCTGCCTCTGTCTCTGTCTATGTTTCTGTCTCTGTCTCTGTCTCTGTCCCTGTCTCAGTCTCTGTCTCTGTCTCTGTCTCTGTCTCTGCCTCCGTCTCTGTGTCTGTCTCTGCCTCTGTCTCCGTCTCGGTCTCTGTCTCTGTCTCCGTCTCTGCCTCCGTCTCTGTGTCTGTCTCTGCCTCTGTCATTGTGCCTCGGTCTCTGTGAATCTCTCTGTCTCTGTCTCTGTGTCTCTGTCTCTGGGTCTCTGTCTGAGTGTCTCTGCCTCTGTCTCTTTGTCCCTGTTCGGCCGCGAACACTTACCTGCTTTCGTCGCGACCGAAGGGATTTTATGACTCAAGTGGTTCGGCGCGTAGGCCACCGTGAAGACCCTCTGCCTCGACATTCGAGTCAAGGCAGAGTCTTTTGTCTATTAGTTGTACTCGAATCGGTTTGGAAATACCCATTTGCAAGTCGTAAATAACCTAACGGTTTTCCTTGCCTCTCACGATGGTCAAGAGTCGGAATTTTGTAAACCATCGCCCCTCTCGTGCGGGGGTTTTTCCAACATGTATCTTTTTAACGTATATTTTTTAGTCAGTCGTTGAGCCTTGTGCGGGTCGGATCGAGAGTACAACTTCGTGCGTCACGAAATAACAGATAAACTCCGTGTATCGCGGAACAACATACAACCTCCATGCATCATGGAGTCACGTAAAGCATCCAATGCAGGGTGGATTCCAAATACAATTATAACATTATTCGAGTGAGACCCTGCACTCCTCGAATAAACTATCGCAACACAACATTATCCGAGTGAGACTCTACACTCCTCGGATAAGCCAATGTAGGGTGGTAAAGAACGCAAAACATCATTCGAGTGGGACCCTACACTCCTCGAATAAATCATCGTCGACAATCCTACGCAATGTAGATTGTAACACATTACCGTCATATTGAGTAATTATAATCCGCAATTGTGCGCTCGTGATCTTCGGATTGCGTATCGTAAATTGATTCTCTCGACGAGAATCAATCGAGATTTACACCTCGGTGTTCAAATCTTATGAAAACACGGTCGTGACGACGATCCGTAACGTGAACGCGGTCATGACGATGACCCGCAGAGTCGATTGCTCTATGCAACCACTCTTATTATATCGGCGCAATGCTATGCTACCCTATTGTCATACACACACATTACGACACATTTACAAATCGTCTTCAATCGCTCGCATTTCCGCTTATAACCATAGTAAAATAAACATATTAGTTTCCGTGGGGTTTTTTATGCCGCAAGGCTTTTTCCCCAAACCGTGTATAACGAGCCAATAAACGTGTTAATTTTAGGCTCAAATCTGTATAACTTATTTTACACATACCCCCTTCCTCATTCATCGAATAATAAAAATTTTGAACAACGGAATTTCTCCATGTTGGAGAGATTTCGACGATACAGTCCCTTTATCAGTTTCTCTGCCTCCGCGCCTATGTCTCTGTGTCTCTGTCTCTGTCTCTGTCTCTGTCTCTGTCTCTGTCTCTGCTCCTGCCTCAGTCTCGGCCTCTGTCTCCGTCTCTGTCTCTGTCTCTGTCTCTATCTCCGTCTCTGTCTCTGTCTCTGACTCTGTCTCTGTCTCTGTCTCTGCGTCTGCCTCTGTCGCTGTCTCTCCTTCTGTCTCTGTCTCTGCCTCTGTCTCTGCCTCTGTCTCTGCCTCTGTCTCTGCCCTGTCTCTATCTCTGTCTCTGTCGCTGTCTCTGCCTCTGTCTCAGTCCAAGCGTCTGTCTCTGCCTCTGTCTCTGCCTCTGTCTCTGTCTCTGTCTCTGTCGCTGTCTCTCCCTCTGTCTCTGTCTCTGTCTCTGTCCCTGCCTCTGTCTCTGCCTCTGTCTCCGTCTCCGTCTCTGTCTCTGTCTCTGTCTCCGTCTCAGTCTCTGTCTCTGTCCCTGTCTCTGTCTCTGTCTCTGTCTCTGTCTCTGTCACTGTCTCTGTCTATGTCTCCGTCTCTGTCTCTGTCTCTGTGTCTCTGTCTCTGCATCTCTGTCTCTGTGTCTCCGTCTCTGTGTCTCTGCCTCTGCCTCTGCCTCTGTCTCTGTCTCTATCTCTGTCTCTGTCTCTGTCTCTGTCTCTGTCCCTGCCTCAGTCTCTGCCTCTGTCTCCGTCCCTGGCTCTGTCTCCGGCTCTGTCTCTGTCTCTGCCTCTATCTCCGTCTCAGTCTCTGTCTCTGCCTCTGTCTCTGTCTCTATCTCCGTCCCTGGCTCTGTCTCCGTCTCTGTCTCTGTCTCTGTGTCTCTGTCTCTGCATCTCTGTCTCTGTGTCTCCGTCTCTGTGTCTCTGCCTCTGCCTCTGTCTCTGTGTCTGTCTCTGTCTCTGTCTCTCTCTCTGTCTCTGTCTCTGTCTCTGTCTCTGTCTCTGTCTCTGTCTCTGTCTCTGTCTCTGTCTCTGTCTCTGTCTCTGTCTCTGTCTCTGTCTCTGTCTCTGTCTCTGTCTCTGTCTCTGTCTCTGTCTCTGTCTCTGTCTCTGTCTCTGCCTCTGTCTCTGTCTCCGTCTCGGTCTCTGTCTCTGTCCCTGCCTCTGTCTCTGTCTCTGTCTCTGTCCCTCTCCCTGTGCCTGTCGCTGTCTCTGCCTCTGTCTCTGTCTCTGCCTCCGTCTCTGTCTCCGTCTGTGTCTCTCTCTCTGTCTCTGGG
Organism: Megachile willughbiella; assembly: GCA_945859595.2. NCBI lineage: Eukaryota > Metazoa > Arthropoda > Insecta > Hymenoptera > Megachilidae > Megachile > Megachile willughbiella. Next base: position 704,327 of record CAMAOD020000013.1, on the reverse strand, counting down.
TCTCTGTCTGTGTGTCTCTGCCTCTGCCTCTTTGTCTCTGTCTCTGCATCTCTGCCTCCGTGCCTATGTCTTTATGTCTCTGTCTCTGTCTCAGTCTCTGTCTCTGTCTCTGTCTCCGTCCCTGCCTCCGTCTCTGTGTCTGTCTCTGCCTCTGTCTCTGTCTCTGTCTCTATCTCTGCCTTTGTCTCTGTCTCTGTCTCTGCCTCTGTTTCGGTCTTTGTCTCCGTCTCTGTCTCTGCCTCTGTCTCTGTCTCTGTCTCTGTCCCTGTCACTGTCTCTGTCTCTGTCTCTGTCCCTGTCTCTGTCTCAGTCTCTGTCTCTGTCTCCGTCTTTGTCTCCGTCCTTGTCTCCGTCTTTGTCCCCTGCCCCTCTGCCTCCGACCTTGTCTCCTGCCCCTCTGTCTCTCCATCTGTCTTTGTCTCTGTCTCTTCCTCGGTCTGTGTCTCTGTCCCTGCCTCTGTCTCTGTCTATGTTTCTGTCTCTGTCTCCGTCCCTGGCTCTGTCTCCGTCTCTGTCTCTGTCTCTGTCTCTGCCTCTATCTCCGTCTCCGTCTCTGGCTCTGTCTCTGTCTCCGTCTCAGTCTCTGTCTCTGTCTCTGTCTCTGTCTCTGCCTCCGTCTCTGTGTCTGTCTCTGCCTCTGTCTCTGTCTTTGTCTCTCTCTCTGCCTTTGTCTCTGTCTCTGTCTCTGTCTGTGTCTCTGCCTCTGTCTCGGTCTTTGTCTCCGTCTCTGTCTCTGACTCTGTCTCTGTCTCTGTCTCTGCCTCTGCCTCTGTCGCTGTCTCTCCTTCTGTCTCTGTCTCTGCCTCTGTCTCTGCCTCTGTCTCTGCCTCTGTCTCTGCCCTGTCTCTATCTCTGTCTCTGTCGCTGTCTCTGCCTCTGTCTCAGTCCAAGCGTCTGTCTCTGCCTCTGTCTCGGTCTCTGTCTCTGTCTCTGTCTCTGTCTCTGTCTCTGTCGCTGTCTCTCCCTCTGTCTCTGTCTCTGTCTCTGTCCCTGCCTCTGTCTCTGCCTCTGTCTCCGTCTCCGTCTCTGTCTCTGTCTCTGTCTCCGTCTCAGTCTCTGTCTCTGTCTCTGTCTCTGTCTCTGTCTCTGACTCTGTCTCTGTCTCTGTCTCTGTCTCTGTCTCTGTCTCTGTCTCTGTCTCTGTCTCTGCCTCTGTCACTGCCTCTGTCTCTGTCTCTGCCTCTGTCGCTGTCTCTTCCTCTGTCTCTGTCTCCGTCTCTGTCCCTGGCTCTGTCTCTGCCTGTGTCTCTGTCTCTGCCTCCGTCTCTGTCTCTGTGTCTCTGTCTCTGCATCTCTGCCTCCGTGCCTATGTCTCTATGTTTCTGTCTCTGTCTCTGTCCCTGTCTCAGTCTCTGTCTCTGTCTCTGTCTCTGTCTCTGCCTCCGTCTCTGTGTCTGTCTCTGCCTCTGTCTCCGACTCTGTCTCTGTCTCTGTCTGTGTCTCTGTCTCTGCCTCTGTCTCCGTCTTTGCCTCCGTTCTTGTCTCCGTCTTTGTCCCCTGCCCCTCTGCCGCCGACCTTGTCTCCTGCCCCTCTGTCTCTGTCTGTCTCTCTGTCTCTCCCTCTGTCTTTGTCTCTGTCTCTTCCTCGGTCTGTGTCTCTGTCCCTGTCTCTGTCTCCGTCTCTTTCTCCGTCTCTGTCCCTGGCTCTGTCTCTGCCTCTGTCTCTGTCTCTGCCTCCGTCTCTGCCTCCGTCTCTGTCTCCGTCTGTGTCTCTGTCTCTGTCTCTGGGTCTCTGTCTGTGTGTCTCTGCCTCTGCCGCTTTGTCTCTGTCTCTGCATCTCTGCCTCCGTCTCTGTCGCTGTCTCTGCCTCTGTCTCAGTCCAAGCGTCTGTCTCTGCCTCTGTCTCGGTCTCTGTCTCTGTCTCTGTCTCTGTCTCTGTCTCTGTCGCTGTCTCTCCCTCTGTCTCTGTCTCTGTCTCTGTCCCTGCCTCTGTCTCTGCCTCTGTCTCCGTCTCCGTCTCTGTCTCTGTCTCTGTCTCCGTCTCAGTCTCTGTCTCTGTCCCTGTCTCTGTCTCTGTCTCTGACTCTGTCTCTGTCTCTGTCTCTGTCTCTGTCTCTGTCTCTGTCACTGCCTCTGTCTCTGTCTCTGCCTCTGTCGCTGTCTCTTCCTCTGTCTCTGTCTCCGTCTCTGTCCCTGGCTCTGTCTCTGCCTGTGTCTCTGTCTCTGCCTCCGTCTCTGTCTCTGTGTCTCTGTCTCTGCATCTCTGCCTCCGTGCCTATGTCTCTATGTCTCTGTCTCCGTCTCTGTCCCTGGCTCTGTCTCTGCCTGTGTCTCTGTCTCTGCCTCCGTCTCTGTCTCTGTCTCTGTCTCTGTCTCTGTCTCTGTCTCTGCCCTGTCTCTATCTCTGTCTCTGTCGCTGTCTCTGCCTCTGTCTCAGTCCCTGCGTCTGTCTCGGTCTCTGTCTCTGTCTTTGTCTCTGTCTCTGTCTCTGTCTCTGCCTCTGTCTCTGTCTCTGTCTCTGTCTCTGTCTCTGTCTCTGTCTCTGTCTCTGTCTCTGTCTCTGTCTCTGTCTCTGTCTCTGTCTCTGTCTCTGTCTCTGTCACTGCCTCTGTCTCTGTATCTGCCTCTGTCGCTGTCTCTTCCTCTGTCTCTGTCTCCGTCTCTGTCCCTGGCTCTGTCTCTGCCTGTGTCTCTGTCTCTGCCTCCGTCTCTGTCTCTGTGCCTCTGTCTCTGCATCTCTGCCTCCGTGCCTATGTCTCTATGTTTCTGTCTCTGTGTCTGTCCCTGTCTCAGTCTCTGTCTCAGTCTCTGTCTCTGTCTCTGTCTCTGTCTCTGCCTCCGTCTCTGTGTCTGTCTCTGCCTCTGTCTCCGACTCTGTCTCTGTCTCTGTCTGTGTCTCTGTCTCTGCCTCTGTCTCTGCCCTGTCTCTGTCTCTGTCTCTGTCCCTGTCTCTGTCTCTGTCTCTGTCTCTGTCTCTGTCTCTGTCTCTGTCTCTGTCTCTGTCTCTGTCGCTGTCTCTGTCCCTCGCCCTCTCCCTGTGCCTGTCGCTGTTTCTGTCTCTGTCTCTGTCTCTGTCTCTTTCTCTGTCTCAGTCCCTGTCTCTGTCTCTGTCTCTGTCTCTGTCCCTGTCCCTCTCCGCGTGCCTGTCGCTGTCTCTGTCTCTGTCTCTGTCTCTGTCCCTGTCCCTCTCCGTGTGCCTGTCGCTGTCTCTGTCTCTGTCTCTGTCTCTGCCTCTGTCTCTGTCTCTGTCTCTGTCTCTGTCCCTGTCTCTGTCTCAGTCTCTGTCTCTGTCTCCGTCTTTGCCTCCGTCCTTGTCTCCGTCTTGGTCCCCTGCCCCTCTGCCTCCGACCTTGTCTCCTGCCCCTCTGTCTCTGTCTGTCTCTCTGTCTCTCCCTCTGCCTTTGTCTCTGTCTCTTCCTCGGTCTGTGTCTCTGTCCCTGTCTCTGTCTCTTTCTCCGTCTCTGTCCCTGGCTCTGTCTCTGCCTCTGTCTCTGTCTCTGCCTCCGTCTCTGTCTCCGTCTGTGTCTCTGTCTCTGTCTCTGTGTCTCTGTCTGTGTGTCTCTGCCTCTGCCTCTTTGTCTCTGTCTCTGCATCTCTGCCTCCGTGCCTATGTCTCTATGTCTCTGTCTCTGTCTCAGTCTCTGTCTCTGTCTCTGTCTCTGTCTCTGTCTCTGTCTCTGTCTCTGTCTCTGTCTCTGTCTCTGCCTCCGTCTCTGTATCTGTCTCTGCCTCTGCCTCTGTCTCTGTCTCTCTCTCTGCCTTTGTCTCTGTCTCTGTCTCTGTCTATGTCTCGGTCTTTGTCTCCGTCTCTGTCTCTGCCTCTGTCTCTGTCTCTGTCTCTGTCCCTGTCACTGTCTCTGTCTCTGTCTCTGTCCCTGTCTCTGTCTCAGTCTCTGTCTCTGTCTCCGTCTTTGTCTCCGTCCTTGTCTCCGTCTTTGTCCCCTGCCCCTCTGCCACCGACCTTGTCTCCTGCCCCTCTGTCTCTGTCTGTCTCTCTGTCTCTCCATCTGTCTTTGTCTCTGTCTCTTCCTCGGTCTGTGTCTCTGTCCCTGCCTCTGTCTCTGTCTATGTTTCTGTCTCTGTCTCTGTCTCTGTCCCTGTCTCAGTCTCTGTCTCTGTCTCTGTCTCTGTCTCTGCCTCCGTCTCTGTGTCTGTCTCTGCCTCTGTCTCCGTCTCTGTCTCTGTCTCTGTCTCTGTCTCTGCCTCCGTCTCTGTGTCTGTCTCTGCCTCTGTCACCGTCTCTGTCTCTGTCTCTGTGTCTCTCTCTCTGCATCTCTGTCTCTGTGTCTCCGTCTCTGTGTCTCTGCCTCTGTCTCTGTCCCTGTCTCAGTCTCTGTCTCTGTCTCTGTCTCTGTCTCTGTCTCTGTCTCTGTCTCTGTCTCTGTCTCTGTCTCTGTCTCTGTCTCTGTCTCTGTCTCTGTCTCTGTCTCTGTCTCTGTCTCTGTCTCTGTCTCTGTCTCTGTCTCTGTCTCTGTCTCTGTCTCTGTCTCTGTCTCTGTCTCTGTCTCTGCCTCTGCCTCCGTCTCTGTCTCCGTCTGTGTCCCTGTCTCTGCCTCTGGGTCTCTGTCTGTGTGTCTCTGCCTCTATCTCTATCTCTCTGTCTCTGCATCTCTGCCTCCGTGCCCATGTCTCTATGTTTCTGTCTCTGTCTCTGTCCCTGTCTCAGTCTCTGTCTCTGTCTCTGTCTCTGTCTCTGCCTCCGTCTCTGTGTCTGTCTCTGCCTCTGTCTCCGTCTCTGTCTCTGTCTCTGTCTCTGTCTCTGCCTCCGTCTCTGTGTCTGTCTCTGCCTCTGTCTCCGTCTCTGTCTCTGTCTCTGTGTCTCTGTCTCCGCATCTCTGTCTCTGTGTCTCCTTCTCTGTGTCTCTGCCTCTGTCTCTGCCTCTGTCTCTGTCTCTGCCTCTGTCTCTGTCTCTGTCTCTATCTCTGTCTCTGTCTCTGTCTCTGTCTCTGACCCTGCTTCAGTCTCTGCCTCTGTCTCCGTCTCTGTCTCTGTCTCTGTCTCTATCTCCGTCTCCGTCTCTGTCTCTGACTCTGTCTCTGTCTCTGTCTCTGTCCCTGCCTCAGTCTCTGCCTCTGTCTCCGTCCCTGGCTCTGTCCGTCTCCCTGTGCCTGTCTCTGACTCTGTCTCTGTCTCTGTGTCTGTCTCTGCCTCTGTCTCTGTCTTTGTCTCTCTCTCTGCCTTTGTCTCTGTCTCTGTCTCTGTCTGTGTCTCTGCCTCTGTCTCGGTCTTTGTCTCCGTCTCTGTCTCTGTCCCTGTCTCTGTCTCTGTCTCTGTCTCTGTCACTGTCTCTGTCTCTGTCTCTGTCTCTGTCTCTGCCTCTGTCTCTGTCTCTGTCTCTGTCTCTGTCTCTGTCTCTGTCTCTGTCTCTGTCTCTGTCTCTGTCTCTGTCTCTGTCTCTGTCTCTGTCTCTGTCTCTGTCTCTGTCTCTGTCTCTGTCTCCGTCTCTGTCTCTGTCTCTGTGTCTCTGTCTCCGCATCTCTGTCTCTGTGTCTCCGTGTATGTGTCTCTGCCTCTGTCTCTGCCTCTGTCTCTGTCTCTGCCTCTATCTCTGTCTCTGTCTCTATCTCTGTCTCTGTCTCTGTCTCTGTCTCTGTCTCTGTCCCTGCTTCAGTCTCTGCCTCTGTCTCCGTCTCTGTCTCTGTCTCTGTCTCTATCTCCGTCTCCGTCTCTGTCTCTGACTCTGTCTCTGTCTCTGTCTCTGCGTCTGTCTCTGTCGCTGTCTCTCCGTCTGTCTCTGTCTCTGTCGCTGTCTCTGCCTCTGTCTCTGCCCTGTCTCTATCTCTGTCTCTGTCGCTGTCTCAGCCTCTGTCTCAGTCCCTGCGTCTGTCTCTGTCTCTGTCTCTGTCTGTGTCTCTGTCTCTGTCTCTGTCTCTGTCTCTGTCTCTGTCTCTGTCTCTGTCTCTGTCTCTGTCTCTGTCTCTGTCTCTGTCTCTGTCCCTGCCTCTGTCTCTGCCTCTGTCTCCGTCTCCGTCTCTGTCTCTGTCTCTGTCTCCGTCTCAGTCTCTGTCTCTGTCTCTGTCTCTGTCTCTGTCTCTGACTCTGTCTCTGTCTCTGTCTCTGTCTCTGTCTCTGTCTCTGTCTCTGTCTCTGTCTCTGTCTCTGTCACTGCCTCTGTCTCTGTCTCTGCCTCTGTCGCTGTCTCTTCCTCTGTCTCTGTCTCCGTCTCTGTCCCTGGCTCTGTCTCTGCCTGTGTCTCTGTCTCTGCCTCCGTCTCTGTCTCTGTGTCTCTGTCTCTGCATCTCTGCCTCCGTGCCTATGTCTCTATGTTTCTGTCTCTGTCTCTGTCCCTGTCTCAGTCTCTGTCTCTGTCTCTGTCTCTGTCTCTGCCTCCGTCTCTGTGTCTGTCTCTGCCTCTGTCTCCGACTCTGTCTCTGTCTCTGTCTCTGTCTCTGTCTCTGCCTCTGTCTCTGCCCTGTCTCTGTCTCTGTCTCTGTCCCTGTCTCTGTCTCTGTCTCTGTCTCTGTCTCTGTCTCTGTCTCTGTCTCTGTCTCTGTCTCTGTCTCTGTCTCTGTCTCTGTCTCTGTCTCTGTCTCTGTCTCTGTCTCTGTCTCTGTCTCTGTCCCTCGCCCTCTCCCTGTGCCTGTCGCTGTTTCTGTCTCTGTCTCTGTCTCTGTCTCTTTCTCTGTCTCAGTCCCTGTCTCTGTCTCTGTCTCTGTCTCTGTCTCTTTCTCTGTCTCAGTCCCTGTCTCTGTCTCTGTCTCTGTCTCTGTCCCTGTCCCTCTGCGTGTGCCTGTCGCTGTCTCTGTCTCTGTCTCTGTCTCTGTCTCTGTCCCTGTCTCTGTCTCAGTCTCTGTCTCTGTCTCCGTCTTTGCCTCCGTTCTTGTCTCCGTCTTTGTCCCCTGCCCCTCTGCCGCCGACCTTGTCTCCTGCCCCTCTGTCTCTGTCTGTCTCTCTGTCTCTCCCTCTGTCTTTGTCTCTGTCTCTTCCTCGGTCTGTGTCTCTGTCCCTGTCTCTGTCTCCGTCTCTTTCTCCGTCTCTGTCCCTGGCTCTGTCTCTGCCTCTGTCTCTGTCTCTGCCTCCGTCTCTGTCTCCGTCTGTGTCTCTGTCTCTGTCTCTGGGTCTCTGTCTGTGTGTCTCTGCCTCTGCCGCTTTGTCTCTGTCTCTGCATCTCTGCCTCCGTGCCTATGTCTCTATGTCTCTGTCTCTGTCTCAGTCTCTGTCTCTGTCTCTGTCTCTGTCTCTGCCTCCGCCTCTGTATCTGTCTCTGCCTCTGCCTCTGTCTCTGTCTCTCTCTCTGCCTTTGTCTCTGTCTTTGTCTCTGTCTGTGTCTCTGCTTCTGTTTCGGTCTTTGCCTGCGTCTCTGTCTCTGTCTCTGCCTCTGTTTCTGTCTCTGTCTCTGTCTCTGTCACTGTCTCTGTCTCTGTCTCCGTCTCTGTCTCCGACTCTGTCTCTGTCTCTGTCTGTGTCTCTGTCTCTGTCTCTGTCTCTGTCTCTGTCTCTGTCTCTGTCTCTGTCTCTGTCTCTGTCTCTGTCTCTGTCTCTGTCTCTGTCTCTGTCTCTGTCTCTGTCTCTGTCTCTGTCTCTGTCTCTGTCTCTGTCTCTGTCTCTGTCACTGCCTCTGTCTCTGTCTCTGCCTCTGTCGCTGTCTCTTCCTCTGTCTCTTTCTCCGTCTCTGTCCCTGGCTCTGTCTCTGCCTCTGTCTCTGTCTCTGCCTCCGTCTCTGTCTCCGTCTGTGTCTCTCTCTCTGTCTCTGGGTCTCTGTCTGTGTGTCTCTGCCTCTGCCTCTTTGTCTCTGTCTCTGCATCTCTGCCTCCGTGCCTATGTCTCTATGTCTCTGTCTCTGTCTCAGTCTCTGTCTCTGTCTCTGTCTCTGTCTCTGCCTCCGTCTCTGCATCTGTCTCTGCCTCTGCCTCTGTCTCTGTCTCTGTCTCTGTCTCTGTCTCTGTCTCTGTCTCTGTCTCTGTCTCTGTCTCTGTCACTGTCTCTGTCTCTGTCTCTGCCTATGTCTCCGTCTCTGTCTCTGTCTCTGTCTCTGTCTCTGTCTCTGTCTTTGTCTCTGTCTCTGTCTCTGTCTCTGTCTCTGCCTGTGTCGCTGTCTCTTCCTCTGTCTCTTTCTCCGTCTCTGTCCCTGGCTCTGTCTCTGCCTCTGTCTCTGTCTCTGCCTCCGTCTCTGTGTCTGTCTCTGCCTCTGTCTCCGTCTCGGTCTCTGTCTCTGTCTCTGTCTCTGCCTCCGTCTCTGTGTCTGTCTCTGCCTCTGTCATTGTGCCTCGGTCTCTGTGAATCTCTCTGTCTCTGTCTCTGTGTCTCTGTATCTGGGTCTCTGTCTGAGTGTCTCTGCCTCTGTCTCTTTGTCCCTGTATCAGTTTCTCTGCCTCCGTGCCTATGTCTCTGTGTCTCTGTCTCTGTCTCTGTCTCTGTCTCTGTCTCTGTCTCTGCTCCTGCCTCAGTCTCGGCCTCTGTCTCCGTCTCTGTCTCTGTCTCTGTCTGTATCTCCGTCTCTGTCTCTGTCTCTGACTCTGTCTCTGTCTCTGTCTCTGCCTCTGCCTCTGTCGCTGTCTCTCCTTCTGTCTCTGTCTCTGCCTCCGTCTCTGCCTGTGTCTCTGCCTCTGTCTCTGCCCTGTCTCTATCTCTGTCTCTGTCGCTGTCTCTGCCTCTGTCTCAGTCCAAGCGTCTGTCTCTGCCTCTGTCTCTGTCTCTGTCTCTGTCTCTGTCTCTGTCGCTGTCTCTGTCTCTGTCTCTGTCTCCGTCTCAGTCTCTGTCTCTGTCCCTGTCTCTGTCTCTGTCTCTGTCTCTGTCGCTGTCTCTGTCTCTGTCTCTGTCTCCGTCTCAGTCTCTGTCTCTGTCCCTGTCACTGTCTCTGTCTCTGTCTCTGCCTATGTCTCCGTCTCTGTCTCTGTCTCTGTCTCTGTCTCTGTCTCTGTCTTTGTCTCTGTCTCTGTCTCTGTCTCTGTCTCTGTCTCTGTCTCTGTCTCTGTCACTGCCTCTGTCTCTGTATCTGCCTCTGTCGCTGTCTCTTCCTCTGTCTCTGTCTCCGTCTCTGTCCCTGGCTCTGTCTCTGCCTGTGTCTCTGTCTCTGCCTCCGTCTCTGTCTCTGTGCCTCTGTCTCTGCATCTCTGCCTCCGTGCCTATGTCTCTATGTTTCTGTCTCTGTGTCTGTCCCTGTCTCAGTCTCTGTCTCTGTCTCTGTCTCTGTCTCTGCCTCCGTCTCTGTGTCTGTCTCTGCCTCTGTCTCCGACTCTGTCTCTGTCTCTGTCTGTGTCTCTGTCTCTGCCTCTGTCTCTGCCCTGTCTCTGTCTCTGTCTCTGTCCCTGTCTCTGTCTCTGTCTCTGTCTCTGTCTCTGTCTCTGTCTCTGTCTCTGTCTCTGTCTCTGTCTCTGTCGCTGTCTCTGTCCCTCGCCCTCTCCCTGTGCCTGTCGCTGTTTCTGTCTCTGTCTCTGTCTCTGTCTCTTTCTCTGTCTCAGTCCCTGTCTCTGTCTCTGTCTCTGTCTCTGTCCCTGTCCCTCTCCGCGTGCCTGTCGCTGTCTCTGTCTCTGTCTCTGTCTCTGTCCCTGTCCCTCTCCGTGTGCCTGTCGCTGCCTCTGTCTCTGTCTCTGTCTCTGCCTCTGTCTCTGTCTCTGTCTCTGTCTCTGTCCCTGTCTCTGTCTCAGTCTCTGTCTCTGTCTCCGTCTTTGCCTCCGTCCTTGTCTCCGTCTTGGTCCCCTGCCCCTCTGCCTCCGACCTTGTCTCCTGCCCCTCTGTCTCTGTCTGTCTCTCTGTCTCTCCCTCTGCCTTTGTCTCTGTCTCTTCCTCGGTCTGTGTCTCTGTCCCTGTCTCTGTCTCTTTCTCCGTCTCTGTCCCTGGCTCTGTCTCTGCCTCTGTCTCTGTCTCTGCCTCCGTCTCTGTCTCCGTCTGTGTCTCTGTCTCTGTCTCTGTGTCTCTGTCTGTGTGTCTCTGCCTCTGCCTCTTTGTCTCTGTCTCTGCATCTCTGCCTCCGTGCCTATGTCTCTATGTCTCTGTCTCTGTCTCAGTCTCTGTCTCTGTCTCTGTCTCTGTCTCTGTCTCTGTCTCTGTCTCTGTCTCTGTCTCTGTCTCTGCCTCCGTCTCTGTATCTGTCTCTGCCTCTGCCTCTGTCTCTGTCTCTCTCTCTGCCTTTGTCTCTGTCTCTGTCTCTGTCTATGTCTCGGTCTTTGTCTCCGTCTCTGTCTCTGCCTCTGTCTCTGTCTCTGTCTCTGTCCCTGTCACTGTCTCTGTCTCTGTCTCTGTCCCTGTCTCTGTCTCAGTCTCTGTCTCTGTCTCCGTCTTTGTCTCCGTCCTTGTCTCCGTCTTTGTCCCCTGCCCCTCTGCCACCGACCTTGTCTCCTGCCCCTCTGTCTCTGTCTGTCTCTCTGTCTCTCCATCTGTCTTTGTCTCTGTCTCTTCCTCGGTCTGTGTCTCTGTCCCTGCCTCTGTCTCTGTCTATGTTTCTGTCTCTGTCTCTGTCTCTGTCCCTGTCTCAGTCTCTGTCTCTGTCTCTGTCTCTGTCTCTGCCTCCGTCTCTGTGTCTGTCTCTGCCTCTGTCTCCGTCTCTGTCTCTGTCTCTGTCTCTGTCTCTGCCTCCGTCTCTGTGTCTGTCTCTGCCTCTGTCACCGTCTCTGTCTCTGTCTCTGTGTCTCTCTCTCTGCATCTCTGTCTCTGTGTCTCCGTCTCTGTCTCTGTCTCTGTCTCTGTCTCTGTCTCTGTCTCTGTCTCTGTCTCTGTCTCTGTCTCTGTCTCTGTCTCTGTCTCTGTCTCTGTCACTGCCTCTGTCTCTGTATCTGCCTCTGTCGCTGTCTCTTCCTCTGTCTCTGTCTCCGTCTCTGTCCCTGGCTCTGTCTCTGCCTGTGTCTCTGTCTCTGCCTCCGTCTCTGTCTCTGTGCCTCTGTCTCTGCATCTCTGCCTCCGTGCCTATGTCTCTATGTTTCTGTCTCTGTCTCTGTCCCTGTCTCAGTCTCTGTCTCTGTCTCTGTCTCTGTCTCTGCCTCCGTCTCTGTGTCTGTCTCTGCCTCTGTCTCCGACTCTGTCTCTGTCTCTGTCTGTGTCTCTGTCTCTGCCTCTGTCTCTGCCCTGTCTCTGTCTCTGTCTCTGTCTCTGTCTCTGTCTCTGTCTCTGTCTCTGTCTCTGTCTCTGTCTCTGTCTCTGTCTCTGTCTCTGTCTCTGTCTCTGTCTCTGTCACTGCCTCTGTCTCTGTATCTGCCTCTGTCGCTGTCTCTTCCTCTGTCTCTGTCTCCGTCTCTGTCCCTGGCTCTGTCTCTGCCTGTGTCTCTGTCTCTGCCTCCGTCTCTGTCTCTGTGCCTCTGTCTCTGCATCTCTGCCTCCGTGCCTATGTCTCTATGTTTCTGTCTCTGTGTCTGTCCCTGTCTCAGTCTCTGTCTCTGTCTCTGTCTCTGTCTCTGCCTCCGTCTCTGTGTCTGTCTCTGCCTCTGTCTCCGACTCTGTCTCTGTCTCTGTCTGTGTCTCTGTCTCTGCCTCTGTCTCTGCCCTGTCTCTGTCTCTGTCTCTGTCCCTGTCTCTGTCTCTGTCTCTGTCTCTGTCTCTGTCTCTGTCTCTGTCTCTGTCTCTGTCTCTGTCTCTGTCGCTGTCTCTGTCCCTCGCCCTCTCCCTGTGCCTGTCGCTGTTTCTGTCTCTGTCTCCGTCTCTGTCTCTTTCTCTGTCTCAGTCTCTGTCTCTGTCTCTGTCTCTGTCTCTGCCTCCGTCTCTGTGTCTGTCTCTGCCTCTGTCTCCGTCTCTGTCTCTGTCTCTGTCTCTGTCTCTGCCTCCGTCTCTGTGTCTGTCTCTGCCTCTGTCACCGTCTCTGTCTCTGTCTCTGTGTCTCTCTCTCTGCATCTCTGTCTCTGTGTCTCCGTCTCTGTCTCTGTCTCTGTCTCTGTCTCTGTCTCTGTCTCTGTCTCTGTCTCTGTCTCTGTCTCTGTCTCTGTCTCTGTCTCTGTCTCTGTCACTGCCTCTGTCTCTGTATCTGCCTCTGTCGCTGTCTCTTCCTCTGTCTCTGTCTCCGTCTCTGTCCCTGGCTCTGTCTCTGCCTGTGTCTCTGTCTCTGCCTCCGTCTCTGTCTCTGTGCCTCTGTCTCTGCATCTCTGCCTCCGTGCCTATGTCTCTATGTTTCTGTCTCTGTCTCTGTCCCTGTCTCAGTCTCTGTCTCTGTCTCTGTCTCTGTCTCTGCCTCCGTCTCTGTGTCTGTCTCTGCCTCTGTCTCCGACTCTGTCTCTGTCTCTGTCTGTGTCTCTGTCTCTGCCTCTGTCTCTGCCCTGTCTCTGTCTCTGTCTCTGTCTCTGTCTCTGTCTCTGTCTCTGTCTCTGTCTCTGTCTCTGTCTCTGTCTCTGTCTCTGTCTCTGTCTCTGTCTCTGTCACTGCCTCTGTCTCTGTATCTGCCTCTGTCGCTGTCTCTTCCTCTGTCTCTGTCTCCGTCTCTGTCCCTGGCTCTGTCTCTGCCTGTGTCTCTGTCTCTGCCTCCGTCTCTGTCTCTGTGCCTCTGTCTCTGCATCTCTGCCTCCGTGCCTATGTCTCTATGTTTCTGTCTCTGTGTCTGTCCCTGTCTCAGTCTCTGTCTCTGTCTCAGTCTCTGTCTCTGTCTCCGTCTTTGTCTCCGTCCTTGTCTCCGTCTTTGTCCCCTGCCCCTCTGCCACCGACCTTGTCTCCTGCCCCTCTGTCTCTGTCTGTCTCTCTGTCTCTCCATCTGTCTTTGTCTCTGTCTCTTCCTCGGTCTGTGTCTCTGTCCCTGCCTCTGTCTCTGTCTATGTTTCTGTCTCTGTCTCTGTCTCTGTCCCTGTCTCAGTCTCTGTCTCTGTCTCTGTCTCTGTCTCTGCCTCCGTCTCTGTGTCTGTCTCTGCCTCTGTCTCCGTCTCTGTCTCTGTCTCTGTCTCTGTCTCTGCCTCCGTCTCTGTGTCTGTCTCTGCCTCTGTCACCGTCTCTGTCTCTGTCTCTGTGTCTCTCTCTCTGCATCTCTGTCTCTGTGTCTCCGTCTCTGTCTCTGTCTCTGTCTCTGTCTCTGTCTCTGTCTCTGTCTCTGTCTCTGTCTCTGTCTCTGTCTCTGTCTCTGTCTCTGTCTCTGTCTCTGTCACTGCCTCTGTCTCTGTATCTGCCTCTGTCGCTGTCTCTTCCTCTGTCTCTGTCTCCGTCTCTGTCCCTGGCTCTGTCTCTGCCTGTGTCTCTGTCTCTGCCTCCGTCTCTGTCTCTGTGCCTCTGTCTCTGCATCTCTGCCTCCGTGCCTATGTCTCTATGTTTCTGTCTCTGTCTCTGTCCCTGTCTCAGTCTCTGTCTCTGTCTCTGTCTCTGTCTCTGCCTCCGTCTCTGTGTCTGTCTCTGCCTCTGTCTCCGACTCTGTCTCTGTCTCTGTCTGTGTCTCTGTCTCTGCCTCTGTCTCTGCCCTGTCTCTGTCTCTGTCTCTGTCTCTGTCTCTGTCTCTGTCTCTGTCTCTGTCTCTGTCTCTGTCTCTGTCTCTGTCTCTGTCTCTGTCTCTGTCTCTGTCTCTGTCTCTGTCACTGCCTCTGTCTCTGTATCTGCCTCTGTCGCTGTCTCTTCCTCTGTCTCTGTCTCCGTCTCTGTCCCTGGCTCTGTCTCTGCCTGTGTCTCTGTCTCTGCCTCCGTCTCTGTCTCTGTGCCTCTGTCTCTGCATCTCTGCCTCCGTGCCTATGTCTCTATGTTTCTGTCTCTGTGTCTGTCCCTGTCTCAGTCTCTGTCTCTGTCTCTGTCTCTGTCTCTGCCTCCGTCTCTGTGTCTGTCTCTGCCTCTGTCTCCGACTCTGTCTCTGTCTCTGTCTGTGTCTCTGTCTCTGCCTCTGTCTCTGCCCTGTCTCTGTCTCTGTCTCTGTCCCTGTCGCTGTCTCTGTCTCTGTCTCTGTCTCTGTCTCTGTCTCTGTCTCTGTCTCTGTCTCTGTCTCTGTCTCTGTCTCTGTCTCTGTCGCTGTCTCTGTCCCTCGCCCTCTCCCTGTGCCTGTCGCTGTTTCTGTCTCTGTCTCCGTCTCTGTCTCTTTCTCTGTCTCAGTCCCTGTCTCTGTCTCTGTCTCTGTCTCTGTCCCTGTCCCTCTCCGCGTGCCTGTCGCTGTCTCTGTCTCTGTCTCTGTCTCTGTCCCTGTCCCTCTTCGTGTGCCTGTCGCTGTCTCTGTCTCTGTCTCTGTCTCTGCCTCTGTCTCTGTCTCTGTCTCTGTCTCTGTCCCTGTCTCTGCCTCAGTCTCTGTCTCTGTCTCCGTCTTTGCCTCCGTCCTTGTCTCCGTCTTGGTCCCCTGCCCCTCTGCCTCCGACCTTGTCTCCTGCCCCTCTGTCTCTGTCTGTCTCTCTGTCTCTCCCTCTGCCTTTGTCTCTGTCTCTTCCTCGGTCTGTGTCTCTGTCCCTGTCTCTGTCTCTTTCTCCGTCTCTGTCCCTGGCTCTGTCTCTGCCTCTGTCTCTGTCTCTGCCTCCGTCTCTGTCTCCGTCTGTGTCTCTGTCTCTGTCTCTGTGTCTCTGTCTGTGTGTCTCTGCCTCTGCCTCTTTGTCTCTGTCTCTGCATCTCTGCCTCCGTGCCTATGTCTCTATGTCTCTGTCTCTGTCTCAGTCTCTGTCTCTGTCTCTGTCTCTGTCTCTGTCTCTGTCTCTGTCTCTGTCTCTGTCTCTGCCTCCGTCTCTGTATCTGTCTCTGCCTCTGCCTCTGTCTCTGTCTCTCTCTCTGCCTTTGTCTCTGTCTCTGTCTCTGTCTATGTCTCGGTCTTTGTCTCCGTCTCTGTCTCTGCCTCTGTCTCTGTCTCTGTCTCTGTCCCTGTCACTGTCTCTGTCTCTGTCTCTGTCCCTGTCTCTGTCTCAGTCTCTGTCTCTGTCTCCGTCTTTGTCTCCGTCCTTGTCTCCGTCTTTGTCCCCTGCCCCTCTGCCACCGACCTTGTCTCCTGCCCCTCTGTCTCTGTCTGTCTCTCTGTCTCTCCATCTGTCTTTGTCTCTGTCTCTTCCTCGGCCTGTGTCTCTGTCCCTGCCTCTGTCTCTGTCTATGTTTCTGTCTCTGTCTCTGTCTCTGCCTCTGCCTCCGTCTCTGTCTCCGTCTGTGTCCCTGTCTCTGCCTCTGGGTCTCTGTCTGTGTGTCTCTGCCTCTATCTCTATCTCTCTGTCTCTGCATCTCTGCCTCCGTGCCCATGTCTCTATGTTTCTGTCTCTGTCTCTGTCCCTGCCTCAGTCTCTGCCTCTGTCTCCGTCCCTGGCTCTGTCCGTCTCCCTGTGCCTGTCTCTGACTCTGTCTCTGTCTCTGTGTCTGTCTCTGCCTCTGTCTCTGTCTTTGTCTCTCTCTCTGCCTTTGTCTCTGTCTCTGTCTCTGTCTGTGTCTCTGCCTCTGTCTCGGTCTTTGTCTCCGTCTCTGTCTCTGTCCCTGTCTCTGTCTCTGTCTCTGTCTCTGTCCCTGTCTCTGTCTCTGTCTCTGTCTCTGTCTCTGTCTCTGTCTCTGTCTCTGTCTCTGTCTCTGTCTCTGTCTCTGTCTCTGTCTCTGTCGCTGTCTCTGTCCCTCGCCCTCTCCCTGTGCCTGTCGCTGTTTCTGTCTCTGTCTCCGTCTCTGTCTCTTTCTCTGTCTCAGTCCCTGTCTCTGTCTCTGTCTCTGTCTCTGTCCCTGTCCCTCTCCGCGTGCCTGTCGCTGTCTCTGTCTCTGTCTCTGTCTCTGTCCCTGTCCCTCTTCGTGTGCCTGTCGCTGTCTCTGTCTCTGTCTCTGTCTCTGCCTCTGTCTCTGTCTCTGTCTCTGTCTCTGTCCCTGTCTCTGCCTCAGTCTCTGTCTCTGTCTCCGTCTTTGCCTCCGTCCTTGTCTCCGTCTTGGTCCCCTGCCCCTCTGCCTCCGACCTTGTCTCCTGCCCCTCTGTCTCTGTCTGTCTCTCTGTCTCTCCCTCTGCCTTTGTCTCTGTCTCTTCCTCGGTCTGTGTCTCTGTCCCTGTCTCTGTCTCTTTCTCCGTCTCTGTCCCTGGCTCTGTCTCTGCCTCTGTCTCTGTCTCTGCCTCCGTCTCTGTCTCCGTCTGTGTCTCTGTCTCTGTCTCTGTGTCTCTGTCTGTGTGTCTCTGCCTCTGCCTCTTTGTCTCTGTCTCTGCATCTCTGCCTCCGTGCCTATGTCTCTATGTCTCTGTCTCTGTCTCAGTCTCTGTCTCTGTCTCTGTCTCTGTCTCTGTCTCTGTCTCTGTCTCTGTCTCTGTCTCTGCCTCCGTCTCTGTATCTGTCTCTGCCTCTGCCTCTGTCTCTGTCTCTCTCTCTGCCTTTGTCTCTGTCTCTGTCTCTGTCTATGTCTCGGTCTTTGTCTCCGTCTCTGTCTCTGCCTCTGTCTCTGTCTCTGTCTCTGTCCCTGTCACTGTCTCTGTCTCTGTCTCTGTCCCTGTCTCTGTCTCAGTCTCTGTCTCTGTCTCCGTCTTTGTCTCCGTCCTTGTCTCCGTCTTTGTCCCCTGCCCCTCTGCCACCGACCTTGTCTCCTGCCCCTCTGTCTCTGTCTGTCTCTCTGTCTCTCCATCTGTCTTTGTCTCTGTCTCTTCCTCGGCCTGTGTCTCTGTCCCTGCCTCTGTCTCTGTCTATGTTTCTGTCTCTGTCTCTGTCTCTGCCTCTGCCTCCGTCTCTGTCTCCGTCTGTGTCCCTGTCTCTGCCTCTGGGTCTCTGTCTGTGTGTCTCTGCCTCTATCTCTATCTCTCTGTCTCTGCATCTCTGCCTCCGTGCCCATGTCTCTATGTTTCTGTCTCTGTCTCTGTCCCTGCCTCAGTCTCTGCCTCTGTCTCCGTCCCTGGCTCTGTCCGTCTCCCTGTGCCTGTCTCTGACTCTGTCTCTGTCTCTGTGTCTGTCTCTGCCTCTGTCTCTGTCTTTGTCTCTCTCTCTGCCTTTGTCTCTGTCTCTGTCTCTGTCTGTGTCTCTGCCTCTGTCTCGGTCTTTGTCTCCGTCTCTGTCTCTGTCCCTGTCTCTGTCTCTGTCTCTGTCTCTGTCACTGTCTCTGTCTCTGTCTCTGTCTCTGTCTCTGTCTCTGTCTCTGTCTCTGTCTCTGTCTCTGTCTCTGTCTCTGTCTCTGTCTCTGTCTCTGTCTCTGTCTCTGTCTCCGTCTCTGTCTCTGTCTCTGTGTCTCTGTCTCCGCATCTCTGTCTCTGTGTCTCCGTCTATGTGTCTCTGCCTCTGTCTCTGCCTCTGTCTCTGTCTCTGCCTCTATCTCTGTCTCTGTCTCTATCTCTGTCTCTGTCTCTGTCTCTGTCTCTGTCTCTGTCCCTGCTTCAGTCTCTGCCTCTGTCTCCGTCTCTGTCTCTGTCTCTGTCTCTATCTCCGTCTCCGTCTCTGTCTCTGACTCTGTCTCTGTCTCTGTCTCTGCGTCTGTCTCTGTCGCTGTCTCTCCGTCTGTCTCTGTCTCTGTCGCTGTCTCTGCCTCTGTCTCTGCCCTGTCTCTATCTCTGTCTCTGTCGCTGTCTCAGCCTCTGTCTCAGTCCCTGCGTCTGTCTCTGTCTCTGTCTCTGTCTGTGTCTCTGTCTCTGTCTCTGTCTCTGTCTCTGTCTCTGTCTCTGTCTCTGTCTCTGTCTCTGTCTCTGTCTCTGTCTCTGTCCCTGCCTCTGTCTCTGCCTCTGTCTCCGTCTCCGTCTCTGTCTCTGTCTCTGTCTCCGTCTCAGTCTCTGTCTCTGTCTCTGTCTCTGTCTCTGTCTCTGACTCTGTCTCTGTCTCTGTCTCTGTCTCTGTCTCTGTCTCTGTCTCTGTCTCTGTCTCTGTCTCTGTCTCTGTCTCTGTCACTGCCTCTGTCTCTGTCTCTGCCTCTGTCGCTGTCTCTTCCTCTGTCTCTGTCTCCGTCTCTGTCCCTGGCTCTGTCTCTGCCTGTGTCTCTGTCTCTGCCTCCGTCTCTGTCTCTGTGTCTCTGTCTCTGCATCTCTGCCTCCGTGCCTATGTCTCTATGTTTCTGTCCCTGTCTCTGTCCCTGTCTCAGTCTCTGTCTCTGTCTCTGTCTCTGTCTCTGCCTCCGTCTCTGTGTCTGTCTCTGCCTCTGTCTCCGACTCTGTCTCTGTCTCTGTCTGTGTCTCTGTCTCTGCCTCTGTCTCTGCCCTGTCTCTGTCTCTGTCTCTGTCCCTGTCTCTGTCTCTGTCTCTGTCTCTGTCTCTGTCTCTGTCTGTGTCTCTGTCTCTGTCTCTGCCTCCGTCTCTGTGTCTGTCTCTGCCTCTGTCTCCGACTCTGTCTCTGTCTCTGTCTGTGTCTCTGTCTCTGCCTCTGTCTCTGCCTCTGTCTCTGCCCTGTCTCTATCTCTGTCTCTGTCGCTGTCTCTGCCTCTGTCTCAGTCCAAGCGTCTGTCTCTGCCTCTGTCTCTGTCTCTGTCTCTGTCTCTGTCTCTGTCGCTGTCTCTGTCTCTGTCTCTGTCTCCGTCTCAGTCTCTGTCTCTGTCCCTGTCTCTGTCTCTGTCTCTGTCTCTGTCTCTGTCACTGTCTCTGTCTATGTCTCCGTCTCTGTCTCTGTCTGTGTCTCTGTCTCTGTCTCTGTCTCTGTCTCTGTCTCTCCCTCTGTCTCTGTCTCTGTCTCTGTCCCTGCCTATGTCTCTGTCTCTGTCTCCGTCTCTGTCTCTGCCTCTGTCTCTGTCTCTGTCTCCGTCTCTGTCTCTGACTCTGTCTCTGTCTCTGCCTATGTCTCCGTCTCTGTCTCTGTCTCTGTCTCTGTCTCTGTCTCTGTCTCTGTCTCTGTCTCTGTCTCTGTCTCTGTCTCTGTCTCTGTCTCTGTCTCTGTCTCTGTCTCTGTCTCTGCCCTGTCTCTATCTCTGTCTCTGTCGCTGTCTCTGCCTCTGTCTCAGTCCCTGCGTCTGTCTCGGTCTCTGTCTCTGTCTCTGTCTCTGTCTCTGTCTCTGTCTCTGTCTCTGTATCTGTCTCTGTCTCTGCCTCTGTCTCTGTCTCTGTCTCTGTCTCTGTCTCTGTCTCTGTCTCTGTCTCGGTCTCTGTCTCTGTCTCTGTCTCTGTCTCTGTCTCTGTCTCTGTCTCTGTCTCTGTCTCTGTCTCTGTCTCTGTCGCTGTCTCTGTCTCTGTCTCTGTCTACTCCTCTGTCTCTGTCTCTGTCTCCGTCTCTGTCTCTGTCTTTGTCTGTGTCTCTGTCTCTGTCTCTGTCTCTGTCTCTCTCTCTGTCTCTGTCTCTGTCTCTGTCTCTGTCTCTGTCTCTGTCTCTGTCTCTGTCTCTGTCTCTGTATCTGTCTCTGTCTCTGTCTCTGTCTCTGTCTCTGTCTCTGTCTCTGTTTCCGTCACCGTCTCTGTCTCTGTCTCTGTCTCTGTCCCCGTCTCTGTCTCTGTCTCTGTCTCTGTCACTGTCTCTGTCTCTGTCTCTGTCTCTGTCTCTGTCTCTGTCTCTGTCTCTGTCTCTGTCTCTGTCTCTGTCTCTGTCTCTGTCTCTGTCTCTGTCTCTGTCTCTGTCTCTGTCTCTGTCTCTGTCTCTGTCTCTGTCTCTGTCTCTGTCTCTGTCTCTGTCTCTGTCTCTGTCTCTGTCTCTGTCTCTGTCTCTGTCTCCGTCCCATCTCCGTCACCATCTCTGTCTCTGTCCCTGTCTCCCTTTCTGTCTCTGTCTCTGTCTCTGCCTCCGTCTCTCTCTCCGTCTGTGTCCCTGTCTCTGTCTCTGTGTCTCTGTCTGTGTGTCTCTGCCTCTATCTCTGTGTCTCTGTCTCTGCGTCTCTGCCTCCGTGCCTATGTCTCCATGTTTCTGCCTCTGTCTCTGTCCCTGTCTCAGTCTCTGTCTCTGTCTCTGTCTCTGTCTCTGCCTCCGTCTCTGTGTCTGTCTCTGCCTCTGTCTCCGTCTCTGTCTCTGTCTCTGTCTCTGTCTCTGTCTCTGCCTCCGTCTCTGTGTCTGTCTCTGCCTCTGTCTCCGTCTCTGTCTCTGTCTCTGTGTCTCTGTCTCTGCATCTCTGTCTCTGTGTCTCCGTCTCTGTGTCTCTGCCTCTGTCTCTGCCTCTGTCTCTGTCTCTGTCTCTATCTCTGTCTCTGTCTCTGTCTCTGTCTCTGTCCCTGCCTCAGTCTCTCCCTCTGTCTCCGTCCCAGGCTCTGTCTCCGTCTCTGTCTCTGTCTCTGCCTCTGTCCCTGTCTCTGTCTCTGTCTCTGTCTCTGTCACTGTCTCTGTCTCTGTCTCTGCCTCTGTCTCTGTCTCTGTCTCTGTCTCTGTCTCTGTCTCTGTCTCTGTCTATGTCTCTGTCTCTGTCTCAGTCCCGTCTCCGTCTCCATCTCTGTCTCTGTCTCTGTCTCTCTTTTTGTCTCTGTCTCTGTCTCTGCCTCCGTCTCTGTCTCCGTCTGTGTCCCTGCCTCTGCCTCTGGGTCTCTGTCTGTGTGTCTCTGCCTCTACCTCTATGTCTCTGTCTCTGCATCTCTGCCTCCGTGCCTATGTCTCTATGTTTCTGTCTCTGTCTCTGTCTCTATCTCTGTCTCTGTCTCTGTCTCTGTCTCTGCCTGTGTCTCAGTCTCTGTGCCTGTCTCGCTCTCTGTGTCTGTCTCGCTCTCTGTCTCTGTCTCGGTCTTTGTCTCCGTCTCTGTCTCTGTCTCTGTCTCTGTCTCTGTCTCTGTCTCTGTCTCTGTCTCTGTCTCTGTCTCTGTCTCTGTCTCTGTCACTGTCTCTGTCTCTGTCTCTGTCCCTGCCTCTGTCTCAGTCTCTGTCTCTGTCTCCGTCTCAGTCTCTGTCTCTGTCCCTGTCTCTGTCTCTTTCTCTGTCTGTGTCTCTGCCTCTGTCTCGGTCTTTGTCTCCGTCTCTGTCTCTGTCCCTGTCTCTGTCTCTGTCTCTGTCTCTGTCACTGTCTCTGTCTCTGTCTCTGTCTCTGTCTCTGTCTCTGTCTCTGTCTCTGTCTCTGTCTCTGTCTCTGTCTCTGTCTCTGTCTCTGTCTCTGTCTCTGTCTCTGTCTCCGTCTCTGTCTCTGTCTCTGTCTCTATCTCCGTCTCCGTCCCTGTCTCTGACTCTGTCTCTGTCTCTGTCTCTGTCACTTCCTCTGTCTCTGTCTCTGCCTGTGTCGCTGTCTCTTCCTCTGTCTCTTTCTCCGTCTCTGTCCCTGGCTCTGTCTCTGCCTCTGTCTCTGTCTCTGCCTCCGTCTCTGTGTCTGTCTCTGCCTCTGTCTCCGTCTCGGTCTCTGTCTCTGTCTCTGTCTCTGCCTCCGTCTCTGTGTCTGTCTCTGCCTCTGTCATTGTGCCTCGGTCTCTGTGAATCTCTCTGTCTCTGTCTCTGTGTCTCTGTCTCTGGGTCTCTGTCTGAGTGTCTCTGCCTCTGTCTCTTTGTCCCTGTATCAGTTTCTCTGCCTCCGTGCCTATGTCTCTGTGTCTCTGTCTCTGTCTCTGTCTCTGTCTCTGTCTCTGTCTCTGTCTCTGCTCCTGCCTCAGTCTCGGCCTCTGTCTCCGTCTCTGTCTCTGTCTCTGTCTGTATCTCCGTCTCTGTCTCTGTCTCTGACTCTGTCTCTGTCTCTGTCTCTGCCTCTGCCTCTGTCGCTGTCTCTCCTTCTGTCTCTGTCTCTGCCTCCGTCTCTGCCTCTGTCTCTGCCTCTGTCTCTGCCCTGTCTCTATCTCTGTCTCTGTCGCTGTCTCTGCCTCTGTCTCAGTCCAAGCGTCTGTCTCTGCCTCTGTCTCTGTCTCTGTCTCTGTCTCTGTCTCTGTCGCTGTCTCTGTCTCTGTCTCTGTCTCCGTCTCAGTCTCTGTCTCTGTCCCTGTCTCTGTCTCTGTCTCTGTCTCTGTCTCTGTCACTGTCTCTGTCTATGTCTCCGTCTCTGTCTCTGTCTCTGTCTCTGTCTCTGTCTCTGTCTCTGTCTCTGTCTCTGTCTCTCCCTCTGTCTCTGTCTCTGTCTCTGTCCCTGCCTATGTCTCTGTCTCTGTCTCCGTCTCTGTCTCTGCCTCTGTCTCTGTCTCTGTCTCCGTCTCTGTCTCTGACTCTGTCTCTGTCTCTGCCTATGTCTCCGTCTCTGTCTCTGTCTCTGTCTCTGTCTCTGTCTCTGTCTCTGTCTCTGTCTCTGTCTCTGTCTCTGTCTCTGTCTCTGTCTCTGTCTCTGTCTCTGTCTCTGTCTCTGCCCTGTCTCTATCTCTGTCTCTGTCGCTGTCTCTGCCTCTGTCTCAGTCCCTGCGTCTGTCTCGGTCTCTGTCTCTGTCTCTGTCTCTGTCTCTGTCTCTGTCTCTGTCTCTGTATCTGTCTCTGTCTCTGCCTCTGTCTCTGTCTCTGTCTCTGTCTCTGTCTCTGTCTCTGTCTCTGTCTCTGTCTCTGTCTCTGTCTCTGTCTCTGTCTCTGTCTCTGTCTCTGTCTCTGTCTCTGTCTCTGTCTCTGTCTCTCTCTCTGTCGCTGTCTCTGTCTCTGTCTCTGTCTACTCCTCTGTCTCTGTCTCTGTCTCCGTCTCTGTCTCTGTCTTTGTCTGTGTCTCTGTCTCTGTCTCTGTCTCTGTCTCTCTCTCTGTCTCTGTCTCTGTCTCTGTCTCTGTCTCTGTCTCTGTCTCTGTCTCTGTCTCTGTCTCTGTATCTGTCTCTGTCTCTGTCTCTGTCTCTGTCTCTGTCTCTGTCTCTGTTTCCGTCACCGTCTCTGTCTCTGTCTCTGTCTCTGTCCCCGTCTCTGTCTCTGTCTCTGTCTCTGTCACTGTCTCTGTCTCTGTCTCTGTCTCTGTCTCTGTCTCTGTCTCTGTCTCTGTCTCTGTCTCTGTCTCTGTCTCTGTCTCTGTCTCTGTCTCTGTCTCTGTCTCTGTCTCTGTCTCTGTCTCTGTCTCTGTCTCTGTCTCTGTCTCTGTCTCTGTCTCTGTCTCTGTCTCTGTCTCTGTCTCTGTCTCTGTCTCTGTCTCTGTCTCTGTCTCCGTCCCATCTCCGTCTCCATCTCTGTCTCTGTCCCTGTCTCCCTTTCTGTCTCTGTCTCTGTCTCTGCCTCCGTCTCTCTCTCCGTCTGTGTCCCTGTCTCTGTCTCTGTGTCTCTGTCTGTGTGTCTCTGCCTCTATCTCTGTGTCTCTGTCTCTGCGTCTCTGCCTCCGTGCCTATGTCTCCATGTTTCTGCCTCTGTCTCTGTCCCTGTCTCAGTCTCTGTCTCTGTCTCTGTCTCTGTCTCTGCCTCCGTCTCTGTGTCTGTCTCTGCCTCTGTCTCCGTCTCTGTCTCTGTCTCTGTCTCTGTCTCTGTCTCTGCCTCCGTCTCTGTGTCTGTCTCTGCCTCTGTCTCCGTCTCTGTCTCTGTCTCTGTGTCTCTGTCTCTGCATCTCTGTCTCTGTGTCTCCGTCTCTGTGTCTCTGCCTCTGTCTCTGCCTCTGTCTCTGTCTCTGTCTCTATCTCTGTCTCTGTCTCTGTCTCTGTCTCTGTCCCTGCCTCAGTCTCTCCCTCTGTCTCCGTCCCAGGCTCTGTCTCCGTCTCTGTCTCTGTCTCTGCCTCTGTCCCTGTCTCTGTCTCTGTCTCTGTCTCTGTCACTGTCTCTGTCTCTGTCTCTGCCTCTGTCTCTGTCTCTGTCTCTGTCTCTGTCTCTGTCTATGTCTCTGTCTCTGTCTCAGTCCCGTCTCCGTCTCCATCTCTGTCTCTGTCTCTGTCTCTCTTTTTGTCTCTGTCTCTGTCTCTGCCTCCGTCTCTGTCTCCGTCTGTGTCCCTGTCTCTGCCTCTGGGTCTCTGTCTGTGTGTCTCTGCCTCTACCTCTATGTCTCTGTCTCTGCATCTCTGCCTCCGTGCCTATGTCTCTATGTTTCTGTCTCTGTCTCTGTCTCTATCTCTGTCTCTGTCTCTGTCTCTGTCTCTGCCTGTGTCTCAGTCTCTGTGCCTGTCTCGCTCTCTGTGTCTGTCTCGCTCTCTGTCTCTGTCTCGGTCTTTGTCTCCGTCTCTGTCTCTGTCTCTGTCTCTGTCTCTGTCTCTGTCTCTGTCTCTGTCTCTGTCTCTGTCACTGTCTCTGTCTCTGTCTCTGTCCCTGCCTCTGTCTCAGTCTCTGTCTCTGTCTCCGTCTCAGTCTCTGTCTCTGTCCCTGTCTCTGTCTCTTTCTCTGTCTGTGTCTCTGCCTCTGTCTCGGTCTTTGTCTCCGTCTCTGTCTCTGTCCCTGTCTCTGTCTCTGTCTCTGTCTCTGTCACTGTCTCTGTCTCTGTCTCTGTCTCTGTCTCTGTCTCTGTCTCTGTCTCTGTCTCTGTCTCTGTCTCTGTCTCTGTCTCTGTCTCTGTCTCTGTCTCTGTCTCTGTCTCTGTCTCTGTCTCCGTCTCTGTCTCTGTCTCTGTCTCTATCTCCGTCTCCGTCCCTGTCTCTGACTCTGTCTCTGTCTCTGTCTCTGCCTGTGTCTCCGTCTCTGTGTCTCTGCCTCTGTCTCTGCCTCTGTCTCTGTCTCTGTCTCTGTCTCTGTCTCTGTCTCTGTCTCTGTCGCTGTCTCTGTCTCTGTCTCTGTCTACTCCTCTGTCTCTGTCTCTGTCTCCGTCTCTGTCTCTGTCTTTGTCTGTGTCTCTGTCTCTGTCTCTGTCTCTGTCTCTCTCTCTGTCTCTGTCTCTGTCTCTGTCTCTGTCTCTGTCTCTGTCTCTGTCTCTGTCTCTGTCTCTGTCTCTGCGTCTGTCTCTGTCGCTGTCTCTCCGTCTGTCTCTGTCTCTGTCGCTGTCTCTGCCTCTGTCTCTGGCCTGTCTCTATCTCTGTCTCTGTCGCTGTCTCAGCCTCTGTCTCAGTCCCTGCGTCTGTCTCTGTCTCTGTCTCTGTCTGTGTCTCTGTCTCTGTCTCTGTCTCTGTCTCTGTCTCTGTCTCTGTCTCTGTCTCTGTCTCTGTCTCTGTATCTGTCTCTGTCTCTGTCTCTGTCTCTGTCTCTGTCTCTGTCTCTGTCTCCGTCCCATCTCCGTCTCCATCTCTGTCTCTGTCCCTGTCTCTCTTTCTGTCTCTGTCTCTGTCTCTGCCTCCGTCTCTGTCTCCGTCTGTGTCCCTGTCTCTGTCTCTGGGTCTCTGTCTGTGTGTCTCTGCCTCTATCTCTGTGTCTCTGTCTCTGCGTCTCTGCCTCCGTGCCTATGTCTCCATGTTTCTGCCTCTGTCTCTGTCCCTGTCTCAGTCTCTGTCTCTGTCTCTGTCTCTGTCTCTGCATCCGTCTCTGTGTCTGTCTCTGCCTCTGTCTCCGTCTCTGTCTCTGTCTCTGTCTCTGTCTCTGTCTCTGCCTCCGTCTCTGTGTCTGTCTCTGCCTCTGTCTCCGTCTCTGTCTCTGTCTCTGTGTCTCTGTCTCTGCATCTCTGTCTCTGTGTCTCCGTCTCTGTGTCTCTGCCTCTGTCTCTGCCTCTGTCTCTGTCTCTATCTCTGTCTCTGTCTCTGTCTCTGTCTCTGTCCCTGCCTCAGTCTCTCCCTCTGTCTCCGTCCCTGGCTCTGTCTCCGTCTCTGTCTCTGTCTCTGCCTCTGTCCCTGTCTCTGTCTCTGTCTCTGTCTCTGTCACTGTCTCTGTCTCTGTCTCTGCCTCTGTCTCTGTCTCTGTCTCTGTCTCTGTCTCTGTCTATGTCTCTGTCTCTGTCTCAGTCCCGTCTCTGTCTCCATCTCTGTCTCTGTCTCTGTCTCTCTTTTTGTCTCTGTCTCTGTCTCTGCCTCCGTCTCTGTCTCCGTCTGTGTCCCTGTCTCTGCCTCTGGGTCTCTGTCTGTGTGTCTCTGCCTCTACCTCTATGTCTCTGTCTCTGCATCTCTGCCTCCGTGCCTATGTCTCTATGTTTCTGTCCCTGTCTCTGTCCCTGTCTCAGTCTCTGTCTCTGTCTCTGTCTCTGTCTCTGCCTCCGTCTCTGTGTCTGTCTCTGCCTCTGTCTCCGTCTCTGTCTCTGTCTCTGTCTCTGTCTCTGTCTCTGCCTCCGTCTCTGTGTCTGTCTCTGCCTCTGACTCCGTCTCTGCCTCTGTCTCTGTGTCTCTGTCTCGGCATCTCTGTCTCTGTGTCTCCGTCTCTGTGTCTCTGCCTCTGTCTCTGCCTCTGTCTCTGTCTCTGTCTCTGTCTCTGTCTCTGTCTCTGTCTCGGTCTCTGTCTCTGTCTCTGTCTCTGTCTCTGTCTCTGTCTCTGTCTCTGTCTCTGTCTCTGTCTCTGTCTCTGTCTCTGTCTTAGTCTCTGTCTCTGTCTCTGTCTCTATCTCTGTCACTGTCTCTGTCTCTGTCTCTGCCTGTGTCGCAGTCTCTGTGTCTGTCTCGCTCTCTGTGTCTGTCTCGCTCTCTGTCTCTGTCTCGGTCTTTGTCTCCGTCTCTGTCTCTGTCTCTGTCCCTGTCTCTGTCTCTGTCTCTGTCTCTGTCTCTGTCACTGTCTCTGTCTCTGTGTCTGTCTCTGCCTCTGTCTCAGTCTCTGTCTCTGTCTCTGTGTCTCTGTCTCCGCATCTCTGTCTCTGTGTCTCCGTCTCTGTGTCTCTGCCTCTGTCTCTGCCTCTGTCTCTGTCTCTGCCTCTGTCTCTGTCTCTGTCTCTATCTCTGTCTCTGTCTCTGTCTCTGTCTCTGTCCCTGCTTCAGTCTCTGCCTCTGTCTCCGTCTCTGTCTCTGTCTCTGTCTCTATCTCCGTCTCCGTCTCTGTCTCTGACTCTGTCTCTGTCTCTGTCTCTGCGTCTGTCTCTGTCGCTGTCTCTCCGTCTGTCTCTGTCTCTGTCGCTGTCTCTGCCTCTGTCTCTGCCCTGTCTCTATCTCTGTCTCTGTCGCTGTCTCAGCCTCTGTCTCAGTCCCTGCGTCTGTCTCTGTCTCTGTCTCTGTCTGTGTCTCTGTCTCTGTCTCTGTCTCTGTCTCTGTCTCTGTCTCTGTCTCTGTCTCTGTCTCTGTCTCTGTCTCTGTCTCTGTCTCTGTCTCTGTCGCTGTCTCTCCCTCTGTCTCTGTCTCTGTCCCTGTCCCTGCCTCTGTCTCTGCCTGTGTCTCCGTCTCTGTCTCTGTCTCTGTCTCTATCTCCGTCTCTGTCTCTGTCTCTGACTCTGTCTCTGTCTCTGTCTCTATCTCTGTCTCTGTCTCTGTCTCTGTCTCTGTCCCTGCCTCAGTCTCTGCCTCTGTCTCCGTCCCTGGCTCTGTCCGTCTCCCTGTGCCTGTCTCTGACTCTGTCTCTGTCTCTGTCTCTGCCTGTGTCTCAGTCTCTGTCTGTCTCGCTCTCTGTGTCTGTCTCGCTCTCTGTCTCTGTCTCGGTCTTTGTCTCCGTCTCTGTCTCTGCCTCCGTCTCTGTGTCTGTCTCTGCCTCTGTCTCTGTCTCTGTCTCTGTCTCTGTCTCTGTCTCTGTCTCTGTCTCTGTCTCGGTCTCTGTCTCTGTCTCTGTCTCTGTCTCTGTCTCTGTCCCTGTATCAGTCTCTGTCTCCGTCTCTGTCTCTGTCTCTGCCTCCGTCTCTGTGTCTGTCTCTGCCTCTGTCTCCGTCTCTGTCTCTGTCTCTGTCTCTGTCTCTGTCTCTGTCTCTGCCTCCGTCTCTGTGTCTGTCTCTGCCTCTGTCTCCGACTCTGTCTCTGTCTCTGCCCCTATCTCCGTCTCAGTCTCTGTCTCTGTCTCCGTCTCTGTCTCTGCCTCTCTCTCTGTCTCTGTCTCCGTCTCTGTCTCTGACTCTGTCTCTGTCTCTGCCTCTGTCTCCGTCTCTGTCTCTGTCTCTGTCTCTGTCTCTGTCTCTGTCTCTGTCTCTGTCTCTGTCTCTGTCTCTGTCCCTGTCTCTGTCTCTGTCTCTGTCGCTGTCTCTGTCTCTGTCTCTGTCTACTCCTCTGTCTCTGTCTCTGTCTCCGTCTCTGTCTCTGTCTCTGTCTCTGTCTCTCTCTCTGTCTCTGTCTCTGTCTCTGTCTCTGTCTCTGTCTCTGTCTCTGTCTCTGTCTCTGTCTCTGTCTCTGTCTCTGTCTCTGTCTCTGTCTCTGTCTCTGTTTCCGTCTCCGTCTCTGTCTCTGTCTCTGTCTCTGTCCCCGTCTCTGTCTCTGTCTCTGTCTCTGTTACTGTCTCTGTCTCTGTCTCTGTCTCTGTCTCTGTCTCTGTCCCTGTCTCTGTCTCTGTCTCTGTCCCTGTCTCTGTCTCTGTCTCTGTCTCTGTCTCTGTCTCTGTCTCTGTCTCTGTCTCTGTCTCTGTCTCTGTCTCTGTCTCTGTCTCTGTCTCTGTCTCTGTCTCTGTCTCTGTCTCTGTCTCTGTCTCTGTCTCTGTCTCTGTCTCTGTCTCTGTCTCTGTCTCTGTCTCTGTCTCTGTCTCTGTCGCTGTCTCTCCCTCTGTCTCTGTCTCTGTCTCTGTCCCTGCCTCTGTCTCTGCCTGTGTCTCCGTCTCTGTCTCTGTCTCTGTCTCTATCTCCGTCTCTGTCTCTGTCTCTGACTCTGTCTCTGTCTCTGTCTCTATCTCTGTCTCTGTCTCTGTCTCTGTCTCTGTCTCTCTTTCTGTCTCTGTCTCTGCCTCTGCCTCCGTCTCTGTCTCCGTCTGTGTCCCTGTCTCTGCCTCTGGGTCTCTGTCTGTGTGTCTCTGCCTCTATCTCTATGTCTCTGTCTCTGCATCTCTGCCTCCGTGCCCATGTCTCTATGTTTCTGTCTCTGTCTCTGTCCCTGTCTCAGTCTCTGTCTCTGTCTCTGTCTCTGTCTCTGCCTCCGTCTCTGTGTCTGTCTCTGCCTCTGTCTCCGTCTCTGTCTCTGTCTCTGTCTCTGTCTCTGCCTCCGTCTCTGTGTCTGTCTCTGCCTCTGTCTCCGTCTCTGTCTCTGTCTCTGTGTCTCTGTCTCCGCATCTCTGTCTCTGTGTCTCCGTCTCTGTGTCTCTGCCTCTGTCTCTGCCTCTGTCTCTGTCTCTGCCTCTGTCTCTGTCTCTGTCTCTATCTCTGTCTCTGTCTCTGTCTCTGTCTCTGTCCCTGCTTCAGTCTCTGCCTCTGTCTCCGTCTCTGTCTCTGTCTCTGTCTCTATCTCCGTCTCCGTCTCTGTCTCTGACTCTGTCTCTGTCTCTGTCTCTGCGTCTGTCTCTGTCGCTGTCTCTCCGTCTGTCTCTGTCTCTGTCGCTGTCTCTGCCTCTGTCTCTGCCCTGTCTCTATCTCTGTCTCTGTCGCTGTCTCAGCCTCTGTCTCAGTCCCTGCGTCTGTCTCTGTCTCTGTCTCTGTCTGTGTCTCTGTCTCTGTCTCTGTCTCTGTCTCTGTCTCTGTCTCTGTCTCTGTCTCTGTCTCTGTCTCTGTCTCTGTCTCTGTCTCTGTCTCTGTCTCTGTCTCTGTCGCTGTCTCCCCTCTGTCTCTGTCTCTGTCTCTGTCCCTGCCTCTGTCTCTGCCTGTGTCTCCGTCTCTGTCTCTGTCTCTGCCTCTATCTCCGTCTCTGTCTCTGTCTCTGACTCTGTCTCTGTCTCTGTCTCTATCTCTGTCTCTGTCTCTGTCTCTGTCTCTGTCCCTGCCTCAGTCTCTGCCTCTGTCTCCGTCCCTGGCTCTGTCCGTCTCCCTGTGCCTGTCTCTGACTCTGTCTCTGTCTCTGTCTCTGCCTGTGTCTCAGTCTCTGTCTGTCTCGCTCTCTGTGTCTGTCTCGCTCTCTGTCTCTGTCTCGGTCTTTGTCTCCGTCTCTGTCTCTGTCTCTGTCTCTGTCTCTGTCTCTGTCTCTGTCTTTGTCACTGTCTCTGTCTCTGTCTCTGTCCCTGCCTCTGTCTCAGTCTCTGTCTCTGCCTCCGTCTTTGTCTCCGTCCTTGTCTCCGTCTTTGTCCCCTGCCCTTCAGCCTCCGACCTTGTCGCCTGCCCCTCTGTCACTGTCTGTCTCTCTGTCTCTCCCTCTGTCTTTGCCGCTGTCTCTTCCTCGGTCTGTGTCTCTGTCCCTGCCTCTGTCTCTATCTCTGTCTCTGCCTCTGTCCCTCTCCCTGTGCCTGTCGCTGTCTCTGCCTCTGTCTCTGTCTCTGTCTCTGCCTCCGTCTCTGTCTCCGTCTGTGTCTCTGTCTCTGTCTCTGGGTCTCTGTCTGTGTGTCTCTGCCTCTGCCTCCTTGTCTCTGTCTCTGCATCTCTGCCTCCGTGCCTATGTCTCTATGTCTCTGTCTCTGTCTCAGTCTCTGTCTCTGTCTCTGTCTCTGTCTCTGTCTCTGCCTCCGTCTCTGTGTCTGTCTCTGCCTCTGTCTCTGTCTCTGTCTCTGTCTCTGTCTCTGTCTCTGTCTCTGTCTCGGTCTCTGTCTCTGTCTCTGTCTCTGTCTCTGTCTCTGTCCCTGTATCAGTCTCTCTCTCTGTCTCTGTCTCTGTCTCTGCCTCCGTCTCTGTGTCTGTCTCTGCCTCTGTCTCCGTCTCTGTCTCTGTCTCTGTCTCTGTCTCTGTCTCTGCCTCCGTCTCTGTGTCTGTCTCTGCCTCTGTCTCCGACTCTGTCTCTGTCTCTGCCCCTATCTCCGTCTCAGTCTCTGTCTCTGTCTCCGTCTCTGTCTCTGCCTCTCTCTCTGTCTCTGTCTCCGTCTCTGTCTCTGACTCTGTCTCTGTCTCTGCCTCTGTCTCCGTCTCTGTCTCTGTCTCTGTCTCTGTCTCTGTCTCTGTCTCTGTCTCTGTCTCTGTCTCTGTCTCTGTCTCTGTCTCTGTCTCTGTCTCTGTCTCTGCCCTGTCTCTATCTCTGTCTCTGTCGCTGTCTCTGCCTCTGTCTCAGTCCCTGCGTCTGTCTCGGTCTCTGTCTCTGTCTCTGTCTCTGTCTCTGTCCCTCTCCCTGTGCCTGTCGCTGACTCTGTCTCTGTCTCTGTCTCTGTCTCTGTCTCTGTCTCTGTCTCTGTCTCTGTCTCTGTCTCTGTCTCTGTCTCTGTCTCTGTCTCTGTCTCTGTCTCTGTCTCTGTCTCTGTCTCTGTCTCTGTCTCTGTCCCTGTCTCTGTCTCCGTCCCATCTCCGTCTCCATCTCTGTCTCTGTCCCTGTCTCTCTTTCTGTCTCTGTCTCTGTCTCTGCCTCCGTCTCTGTCTCCGTCTGTGTCCCTGTCTCTGTCTCTGGGTCTCTGTCTGTGTGTCTCTGCCTCTATCTCTGTGTCTCTGTCACTGCGTCTCTGCCTCCGTGCCTATGTCTCCATGTTTCTGCCTCTGTCTCTGTCCCTGTCTCAGTCTCGGTCTGTGTCTCTGTCCCTGCCTCTGTCTCTGTCTCTGTCTCTGTCTCTGTCTCTGTCTCTGTCTCTGTCACTGTCTCTGTCTCTGTCTCTGTCCCTGCCTCTGTCTCAGTCTCTGTCTCTGCCTCCGTCTTTGTCTCCGTCCTTGTCTCCGTCTTTGTCCCCTGCCCTTCAGCCTCCGACCTTGTCGCCTGCCCCTCTGTCACTGTCTGTCTCTCTGTCTCTCCCTCTGTCTTTGCCGCTGTCTCTTCCTCGGTCTGTGTCTCTGTCCCTGCCTCTGTCTCTATCTCTGTCTCTGTCTCTGTCCCTCTCCCTGTGCCTGTCGCTGTCTCTGCCTCTGTCTCTGTCTCTGTCTCTGCCTCCGTCTCTGTCTCCGTCTGTGTCTCTGTCTCTGTCTCTGCGTCTCTGCCTCCGTGCCTATGTCTCCATGTTTCTGCCTCTGTCTCTGTCCCTGTCTCAGTCTCGGTCTGTGTCTCTGTCCCTGCCTCTGTCTCTGTCTCTGTCTCTGTCCCTCTCCCTGTGCCTGTCGCTGTCTCTGCCTCTGTGTCTCTGTCTGTGTGTCTCTGCCTCTGCCTCCTTGTCTCTGTCTCTGCATCTCTGCCTCCGTGCCTATGTCTCTATGTCTCTGTCTCTGTCTCAGTCTCTGTGTCTGTCTCTGTCTCTGTCTCTGCCTCCGTCTCTGTGTCTGTCTCTGCCTCTGTCTCTGTCTCTGTCTCTCTCTCTGCCTTTGTCTCTGTCTCTGTCTCTGTCTCTGTCTCTGTCTCTGTCTCTGTCTCTGTCTCTGTCTCTGTCTCTGTCTCTGTCTCTGTCTCTGTCTCTGTCTCTGTCTCTGTCTCTGTCTCTGTCTCTGTCTCTGTCTCTGTCTCTGTCTCTGTCTCTGTCTCTGTGTCTGTCTCTGTCTCTGTCTCTGTCCCTGTCCCTCTCCCTGTGCCTGTCGCTGTTTCTGTCTCTGACTCTGTCTACTCCTCTGCCTCTGTCTCTGTCTCCGTCTCTGTCTCTGTCTTTGTCTGTGTCTCTGTCTCTGTCTCTGTCTCTGTCTCTCTATCTGTCTCTGTCTCTGTCTCTGTCTCTGTCTCTGTCTCTGTCTCTGTCTCTGTCTCTGTCTCTGTCTCTGTCTCTGTCTCTGTCTCTGTCTCTGTCTCTGTCTCCGTCTCCGTCTCTGTCTCTCTCTCTGTCTCCGTCTCAGTCTCTGTCTCTGTCCCTGTCTCTGTCTCTGTCTCTGTCTCTGTCACTGTCTCTGTCTCTGTCTCTGTCTCTGTCTCTGTCTCTCTCTCTGTCTCTGTCTCTGTCTCTGTCTCTGTCTCTGTCTCTGTCTCTGTCTCTGTCTCTGTCTCTGTCTCTGTCTCTGTCTCTGTCTCCGTCTCCGTCTCTGTCTCTGTCTCTGTCTCTGTCTCTGTCTCTGTCTCTGTCTCTGTCTCTGTCTCTTCCTCTTTCTCTGTCTCCGTCTCTGTCCCTGGCTCTGTCTCTGCCTCTGTCTCCGTCTTTATCTCTGTCTCGGTCTTTGTCTCCGTCTCTGTCTCTGTCTCTGTCTCTGTCTCTGTCTCTGTCTCTGTCTCTGTCTCTGTCTCTGTCTCTGTCTCTGTCTCTGTCTCTGTCTCTGTCTCTGTCTCTGTCTCTGTCTCTGTCTCTGTCTCTGTCTCTGTTTCCGTCTCTGTCTCTGTCTCTGTCTCTGCCTCCGTCTCTGTGTTTGTCTCTGCCTCTGTCTCCGTCTCCGTCTCCATCTCTGTCTCTGTCTCTGTCTCTGTCTCTGTCTCTGTCTCTGTCTCTGTCTCTGTCTCTGTCTCTGTCTCGGTCTCTGTCTCTGCCTCTATCTCCGTCTCAGTCTCTGTCTCTGTCTCCGTCTCTGTCTCTGCCTCTGTCTCTGTCTCTGTCTCCGTCTCTGTCTCTGACTCTGTCTCTGTCTCTGCCTCTGTCTCCGTCTCTGTCTCTGTCTCTGTCTCTGTCTCTGTCTCTGTCTCTGTCTCTGTCTCTGTCTCTGTCTCTGTCTCTGTCTCTGTCTCTGCCCTGTCTCTATCTCTGTCTCTGTCGTTGTCTCTGCCTCTGTCTCAGTCCCTGCGTCTGTCTCGGTCTCTGTCTCTGTCTCTGTCTCTGTCTCTGTCTCTGTCTCTGTCTCTGTCTCTGTCTCTGTCTCTGTCTCTGTCTCTGTCTCTGTCTCTGTCTCTGTCTCTGTCTCTGTCTCTGTCTCTGTCCCTGCCTCTGTCTCAGTCTCTGTCTCTGCCTCCGTCTTTGTCTCCGTCCTTGTCTCCGTCTTTGTCCCCTGCCCTTCAGCCTCCGACCTTGTCGCCTGCCCCTCTGTCACTGTCTGTCTCTCTGTCTCTCCCTCTGTCTTTGCCGCTGTCTCTTCCTCGGTCTGTGTCTCTGTCCCTGCCTCTGTCTCTATCTCTGTCTCTGTCTCTGTCCCTC
Organism: Megachile willughbiella; assembly: GCA_945859595.2. Taxonomy (NCBI): domain Eukaryota; kingdom Metazoa; phylum Arthropoda; class Insecta; order Hymenoptera; family Megachilidae; genus Megachile; species Megachile willughbiella. Next base: position 671,278 of record CAMAOD020000013.1, on the reverse strand, counting down.
TCCCTGTGCCTGTCGCTGTCTCTGCCTCTGTCTCTGTCTCTGTCTCTGCCTCCGTCTCTGTCTCCGTCTGTGTCTCTGTCTCTGTCTCTGGGTCTCTGTCTGTGTGTCTCTGCCTCTGCCTCCTTGTCTCTGTCTCTGCATCTCTGCCTCCGTGCCTATGTCTCTATGTCTCTGTCTCTGTCTCAGTCTCTGTCTCTGTCTCTGTCTCTGTCTCTGTCTCTGCCTCCGTCTCTGTGTCTGTCTCTGCCTCTGTCTCTGTCTCTGTCTCTGTCTCTGTCTCTGTCTCTGTCTCTGTCTCGGTCTCTGTCTCTGTCTGTGTCTCTGTCTCTGTCTCTGTCTCTGTCTCCGTCTCTGTCTCTGCCTCTCTCTCTGTCTCTGTCTCCGTCTCTGTCTCTGACTCTGTCTCTGTCTCTGCCTCTGTCTCCGTCTCTGTCTCTGTCTCTGTCTCTGTCTCTGTCTCTGTCTCTGTCTCTGTCTCTGTCTCTGTCTCTGTCTCTGTCTCTGTCTCTGTCTCTGTCTCTGTCTCTGTCTCTGTCTCTGTCTCTGCCCTGTCTCTATCTCTGTCTCTGTCGCTGTCTCTGCCTCTGTCTCAGTCCCTGCGTCTGTCTCGGTCTCTGTCTCTGTCTCTGTCTCTGTCTCTGTCCCTCTCCCTGTGCCTGTCGCTGACTCTGTCTCTGTCTCTGTCTCTGTCTCTGTCTCTGTCTCTGTCTCTGTCTCTGTCTCTGTCTCTGTCTCTGTCTCTGTCTCTGTCTCTGTCTCTGTCTCTGTCTCTGTCTCTGTCCCTGTCTCTGTCTCCGTCCCATCTCCGTCTCCATCTCTGTGTCTGTCCCTGTCTCTCTTTCTGTCTCTGTCTCTGTCTCTGCCTCCGTCTCTGTCTCCGTCTGTGTCCCTGTCTCTGTCTCTGGGTCTCTGTCTGTGTGTCTCTGCCTCTATCTCTGTGTCTCTGTCTCTGCGTCTCTGCCTCCGTGCCTATGTCTCCATGTTTCTGCCTCTGTCTCTGTCCCTGTCTCAGTCTCGGTCTGTGTCTCTGTCCCTGCCTCTGTCTCTGTCTCTGTCTCTGTCCCTCTCCCTGTGCCTGTCGCTGTCTCTGCCTCTGTGTCTCTGTCTGTGTGTCTCTGCCTCTGCCTCCTTGTCTCTGTCTCTGCATCTCTGCCTCCGTGCCTATGTCTCTATGTCTTTGTCTCTGTCTCAGTCTCTGTCTCTGTCTCTGTCTCTGTCTCTGCCTCCGTCTCTGTGTCTGTCTCTGCCTCTGTCTCTGTCTCTGTCTCTCTCTCTGCCTTTGTCTCTGTCCCTGTCTCTGTCTCTGTCTCTGTCTCTGTCTCTGTCTCTGTCTCTGTCTCTGTCTCTGTCTCTGTCTCTGTCTCTGCCTCCGTCTCTGTGTCTGTCTCTGCCTCTGTCTCCGTCTCTGTCTCTGTCTCTGTCTCTGTCTCTGCCTCCGTCTCTGTGTCTGTCTCTGCCTCTGTCTCCGTCTCTGCCTCTGTCTCTGTGTCTCTGTCTCCGCATCTCTGTCTCTGTGTCTCCGTCTCTGTGTCTCTGCCTCTGTCTCTGTCCCTGTCTCTGTCTCTGTCTCTGTCTCTGTCACTGTCTCTGTCTCTGTCTCTGTCTCTGCCTCTGCCTCTGTCTCTGTCTCTGTCTCTGTCTCTGTCTCTGTCTCTGTCTCTGTCTCTGTCTCTGTCTCTGTCTATGTCTCTGTCCCTGTCTCAGTCCCGTCTCCGTCTCCATCTCCGTCTCTGTCTCTGTCTCTCTTTCTGTCTCTGTCTCTGTCTCTGCCTCCGTCTCTGTCTCCGTCTGTGTCCCTGTCTCTGCCTCTGGGTCTCTGTCTGTGTGTCTCTGCCTCTATCTCTATGTCTCTGTCTCTGCATCTCTGCCTCCGTGCCTATGTCTCTATGTTTCTGTCTCTGTCTCTGTCCCTGTCTCAGTCTCTGTCTCTGTCTCTGTCTCTGTCTCTGTCTCGGTCTCTGTCTCTGTCTCTGTCTCTGTCTCTGTCTCTGTCTCTGTCCCTGTCTCAGTCTCTGTCTCTGTCTCTGTCTCTGTCTCTGCCTCCGTCTCTGTGTCTGTCTCTGCCTCTGTCTCCGTCTCTGTCCCTGTCTCTGTCTCTATCTCTGTCTCTGCCTCCGTCTCTGTGTCTGTCTCTGCCTCTGTCTCCGACTCTGTCTCTGTCTCTGCCTCTATCTCCGTCTCAGTCTCTGTCTCTGTCTCCGTCTCTGTCTCTGCCTCTGTTTCTGTCTCTGTCTCCGTCTCTGTCTCTGACTCTGTCTCTGTCTCTGCCTCTGTCTCCGTCTCTGTCTCTGTCTCTGTCTCTGTCTCTGTCTCTGTCTCTGTCTCTGTCTCTGTCTCTGTCTCTGTCTCTGTCTCTGTCTCTGTCTCTGTCTCTGTCTCTGTCTCTGTCTCTGTCTCTGTCTCTGTCTTAGTCTCTGCCTCTGTCTCTGTCTCTTTGTCTGTCACTGTCTCTGTCTCTGTCTCTGCCTGTGTCTCAGTCTCTGTGTCTATCTCGCTCTCTGTGTCTGTCTCGCTCTCTGTCTCTGTCTCGGTCTTTGTCTCCGTCTCTGTCTCTGTCTCTGTCTCTGTCTTAGTCTCTGTCTCTGTCTCTGTCTCTTTGTCTGTCACTGTCTCTGTCTCTGTCTCTGCCTGTGTCTCAGTCTCTGTGTCTGTCTCGCTCTCTGTGTCTGTCTCGCTCTCTGTCTCTGTCTCGGTCTTTGTCTCCGTCTCTGTCTCTGTCTCTGTCCCTCTCTCTGTCTCTGTCTCTGTCTCTGTCACTGTCTCTGTCTCTGTCTCTGTCCCTGCCTCTGTCTCAGTCTCTGTCTCTGCCTCCGTCTTTGTCTCCGTCCTTGTCTCCGTCTTTGTCCCCTGCCCTTCAGCCTCCGACCTTGTCGCCTGCCCCCTGTCACTGTCTGTCTCTCTGTCTCTCCCTCTGTCTTTGCCGCTGTCTCTTCCTCGGTCTGTGTCTCTGTCCCTGCCTCTGTCTCTGTCTCTGTCTCTGTCCCTCTCCCTGTGCCTGTCGCTGTCTCTGCCTCTGTCTCTGTCTCTGTCTCTCTCTCTGTCTCTGTCTCTGTCTCTGTCTCTGTCTCTGTCTCTGTCTCTGTCTCTGTCTCTGTCTCTGTCTCTGTCTCTGTCTCTGTCTCTGTCTCCGTCTCCGTCTCTGTCTCTGGCTCTGTCTCCGTCTCAGTCTCTGTCTCTGTCCCCGTCTCTGTCTCTGTCTCTGTCTCTGTCTCTGTCACTGTCTCTGTCTCTGTCTCTGTCTCTGTCTCTGTCTCTGTCTCTGTCTCTGTCTCTGTCTCTGTCTCTGTCTCTGTCTCTGTCTCTGTCTCTGTCTCTGTCACTGTCTCTGTCTCTGTCTCCGTCCCATCTCCGTCTCCATCTCTGTCTCTGTCTCTGTCTCTCTTTCTGTCTCTGTCTCTGTCTCTGCCTCCGTCTCTGTCTCCGTTTGTGTCCCTGTCTCTGTCTCTGGGTCTCTGTCTGTGTGTCTCTGCCTCTATCTCTGTGTCTCTGTCTATGCGTCTCTGCCTCCGTGCCTATGTCTCCATGTTTCTGCCTCTGTCTCTGTCCCTGTCTCAGTCTCTGTCTCCGTCTCTGTCTCTGTCTCTGTCTCTGTCTCTGTCTCCGTCTCTGTGTCTGTCTCTGCCTCTGTCCCCGTCTCTGTCTCTGTCTCTGTCTCTGTCTCTGTCTCTGCCTCCGTCTCTGTGTCTGTCTCTGCCTCTGTCTCCGTCTCTGTCTCTGTCTCTGTGTCTCTGTCTCTGCATCTCTGTCTCTGTCTCACTCCCGTCTCCGTCTCCTTCTCTGTCTCTGTCTCTGTCTCTCTTTCTGTCTCTGTCTCTGTCTCTGCCTCCGTCTCTGTCTCCGTCTGTGTCCCTGACTCTGCCTCTGGGTCTCTGTCTGTGTGTCTCTGCCTCTATCTCTATGTCTCTGTCTCTGCATCTCTGCCTCCGTGCCTATGTCTCTATGTTTCTGTCTCTGTCTCTGCCCCTGTCTCAGTCTCTGTCTCTGTCTCTGTCTCTGTCTCTGCCTCCGTCTCTGTGTCTGTCTCTGCCTCTGTCTCCGTCTCTGTCTCTGTCTCTGTCTCTGTCTCTGTCTCTGCCTCCGTCTCTGTGTCTGTCTCTGCCTCTGTCTCGGTCTCTGCCTCTGTCTCTGTGTCTCTGTCTCCGCATCTCTGTCTCTGTGTCTCTGTCTCTGTGTCTCTGCCTCTGTCTCTGCCTCTGTCTCTGTCCCTGTCTCTGTCTCTGTCTCTGTCTCTGTCTCGGTCTCTGTCTCTGTCTCTGTCTCTGTCTCTGTCTCTGTCTCTGTCTCTGTCTCTGTCTCTGTCTCTGTCTCTGTCTCTGTCTCTGTCTCTGTCCCTGTCTCGGTCTCTGTCTCTGTCTCCGCCCCGTCTCCGTCTCCATCTCTGTCTCTAACTCTGTCTCTCTTTCTATCTCTGTCTCTGTCTCGGCCTCCGTCTCTGTCTCCGTCTCCGTCTGTGTCTCTGTCTCTGTCTCTGTGTCTCTGCCTCTGTCTCTGCCTCTGTCTCTGTCTCTGTCTCTGCCTCTGTCTCTGTCTCTGTCTCTGTCTCTGTCTCTGTCTCTGTCTCGGTCTCTGTCTCTGTCTCTGTCTCTGTCTCCGTCTCTGTCCCTGGCTCTGTCTCTGCCTCTGTCTCCGTCTCTATCTCTGTCTCGGTCTTTGTCTCCGTCTCTGTCTCTGTCTCTGTCTCTGTCTCTGTCTCTGTCTCTGTCTCTGTCTCTGTCTCTGTCTCTGTCTCTGTCTCTGTCTCTGTCTCTGTCTCTGTCTCTGTCTCTGTCTCTGTCTCTGTCTCTGTCTCTGTCTCTGTTCCCGTCTCTGTCTCTGTCTCTGTCTCTGCCTCCGTCTCTGTGTTTGTCTCTGCCTCTGTCTCCGTCTCCGTCTCCATCTCTGTCTCTGTCTCTGTCTCTGTCTCTGTCTCTCTCTCAGTCCAAGCGTCTGTCTCTGCCTCTGTCTCTGTCTCTGTCTCTGTCTCTGTCTCTGTCGCTGTCTCTCCCTCTGTCTCTGTCTCTGTCTCTGTCTCTTTCTCTGTCACTGTCTCTGTCTCTGTCTCTGCCTGTGTCTCAGTCTCTGTATCTGTCTCGCTCTCTGTGTCTGTCTCGCTCTCTGTCTCTGTCTCGGTCTTTGTCTCCGTCTCTGTCTCTGTCTCAGTCCAAGCGTCTGTCTCTGCATCTGTCTCTGTCTCTGTCTCTGTCTCTGTCTCTGTCGCTGTCTCTCCCTCTGTCTCTGTCTCTGTCTCTGTCCCTGCCTCTGTCTCTGCCTCTGTCTCTGTCTCTGTCTCTGTCTCTGTCTCTGTCTCTGTCTCTGCCTCTGTCTCTGTCTCTGTCTCTGTCTCTGTCTCTGTCTCTGTCTCTGTCTCTGTCTCTGTCTCTGTCTCTGTCTCTGTCACTGCATCTGTCTCTGTCTCTGCCTCTGTCGTTGTCTCTTCCTCTGTCTCTTTCTCCGTCTCTGTCCCTGGCTCTGTCTCTGTCTCTGCATCTGTCTCTGTCTCTGTCCCTGTCCCTCTCCGTGTGCCTGTCGCTGTCTCTGTCTCTGTCTCTGTCTCTGTCCCTGTCCCTCTCCGTGTGCCTGTCGCTGCCTCTGTCTCTGCCTCTATCTCCGTCTCCGTCTCTGTCTCTGTCTCTGTCACAGTCTCTGTCTCTGTCTCTGTCTCTGTCTCTGTCTCTGTCTCTGTCTCTGTCTCTGTCTCTGTCTCTGTCTCTTTCTCTGTCTCTGTCCATGTCTCTGTCTCTGTCTCTGTCTCCGTCTCTATCTCTGTCTCGGTATTTGTCTCTGTCGCTGTCTCTGTCTCTGTCTCTGTCCCTGCCTCTGTCTCTGCCTCTGTCTCCGTGTCCGTCTCTGTCTCTGTCTCTGTCTCCGTCTCAGTCTCTCTCTCTGTCCCTGTCTCTGTCTCTGTCTCTGTCTCTGTCACTGTCTCTGTCTCTGTCTCTGTCTCTGTCTCTGTCTCTGTCTCTGTCGCTGTCTCTGTCTCTGCCCCTATCTCCGTCTCCGTCTCTGTCTCTCTCTGTCTCTGTCTCTGTCTCTGACTATGTCTCTGTCTCTGCCTCTGTCTCAGTCCAAGCGTCTGCCTCTGCCTCTGTCTCTGTCTCTGTCTCTGTCTCTGTCTCTGTCTCTGTCTCTGTCTCTGTCTCTGTCTCTGTCTCTGTCTCTGTCTCTGTCTCTGTCTCTGTTCCCGTCTCTGTCTCTGTCTCTGTCTCTGCCTCCGTCTCTGTGTTTGTCTCTGCCTCTGTCTCCGTCTCCGTCTCCATCTCTGTCTCTGTCTCTGTCTCTGTCTCTGCCTCCATCTCTGTCTCCGTCAGTGTCTCTGTCTCTGTCTCTGGGTCCCTGTCTGTGTGTCTCTGCCTCTGTCTCTTTGTCTCTGTCTCTGCATCTCTGCATCTCTGCCTCCGTGCCTATGTCTCTATGTTTCTGTCTCTGTCTCTGTCTCTGTCCCTGTCCCTGTCTCAGTCTCTGTCTCTGTCTGTGTCTCTGCCTCCGTCTCTGTCTCTGTCTCCGTCTCTGTCTCTGTCTCTGTCTCTGTCTCTGTCTCTGTCTCAGTCCAAGCGTCTGTCTCTGCCTCTGTCTCTGTCTCTGTCTCTGTCTCTGTCTCTGTCGCTGTCTCTCCCTCTGTCTCTGTCTCTGTCTCCGTCTCTTTCTCTGTCACTGTCTCTGTCTCTGTCTCTGCCTGTGTCTCAGTCTCTGTATCTGTCTCGCTCTCTGTGTCTGTCTCGCTCTCTGTCTCTGTCTCGGTCTTTGTCTCCGTCTCTGTCTCTGTCTCAGTCCAAGCGTCTGTCTCTGCCTCTGTCTCTGTCTCTGTCTCTGTCTCTGTCTCTGTCGCTGTCTCTCCCTCTGTCTCTGTCTCTGTCTCTGTCCCTGCCTCTGTCTCTGCCTCTGTCTCTGTCTCTGTCTCTGTCTCTGTCTCTGTCTCTGTCTCTGCCTCTGTCTCTGTCTCTGTCTCCGTCTCCGTCTCCATCTCTGTCTCTGTCTCTGTCTCTGTCTCTGCCTCCATCTCTGTCTCCGTCAGTGTCTCTGTCTCTGTCTCTGGGTCCCTGTCTGTGTGTCTCTGCCTCTGTCTCTTTGTCTCTGTCTCTGCATCTCTGCATCTCTGCCTCCGTGCCTATGTCTCTATGTTTCTGTCTCTGTCTCTGTCTCTGTCCCTGTCCCTGTCTCAGTCTCTGTCTCTGTCTGTGTCTCTGCCTCCGTCTCTGTCTCTGTCTCCGTCTCTGTCTCTGTCTCTGTCTCTGTCTCTGTCTCTGTCTCAGTCCAAGCGTCTGTCTCTGCCTCTGTCTCTGTCTCTGTCTCTGTCTCTGTCTCTGTCGCTGTCTCTCCCTCTGTCTCTGTCTCTGTCTCTGTCTCTTTCTCTGTCACTGTCTCTGTCTCTGTCTCTGCCTGTGTCTCAGTCTCTGTATCTGTCTCGCTCTCTGTGTCTGTCTCGCTCTCTGTCTCTGTCTCGGTCTTTGTCTCCGTCTCTGTCTCTGTCTCAGTCCAAGCGTCTGTCTCTGCCTCTGTCTCTGTCTCTGTCTCTGTCTCTGTCTCTGTCGCTGTCTCTCCCTCTGTCTCTGTCTCTGTCTCTGTCCCTGCCTCTGTCTCTGCCTCTGTCTCTGTCTCTGTCTCTGTCTCTGTCTCTGTCTCTGTCTCTGTCTCTGCCTCTGTCTCTGTCTCTGTCTCTGTCTCTGTCTCTGTCTCTGTCTCTGTCTCTGTCTCTGTCTCTGTCACTGCATCTGTCTCTGTCTCTGCCTCTGTCGTTGTCTCTTTCTCTGTCTCTTTCTCCGTCTCTGTCCCTGGCTCTGTCTCTGTCTCTGTCTTTGTCTCTGTCTCTGTCTCTGTCTCTGTCTCTGTCTCTGTCTCTGTCTCTGTCTCTGTCTCTGTCTCTGTCTCTGTCTCTGTCTCTGTCTCTGTCTCTGTCTCTGCATCTGTCTCTGTCTCTGTCCCTGTCCCTCTCCGTGTGCCTGTCGCTGTCTCTGTCTCTGTCTCTGTCTCTGTCCCTGTCCCTCTCCGTGTGCCTGTCGCTGTCTCTGTCTCTGCCTCTATCTCCGTCTCCGTCTCTGTCTCTGTCTCTGTCACAGTCTCTGTCTCTGTCTCTGTCTCTGTCTCTGTCTCTGTCTCTGTCTCTGTCTCTGTCTCTGTCTCTGTCTCTGTCTCTGTCACTGCATCTGTCTCTGTCTCTGCCTCTGTCGTTGTCTCTTCCTCTGTCTCTTTCTCCGTCTCTGTCCCTGGCTCCGTCTCTGTCTCTGTCTCTGCCTCTGCCTCTGCCTCTGTCTCTGTCTCTGTCTCTCTCTCTGCCTTTGTCTCTGTCTCTGCATCTGTCGCCGTCTCTGTCTCTGTCTCTGGGTCTCTGTCTCTGTCTCTGTCTCTGTCTCTGTCTCTGTCTCTGTCTCTGTCTCTGTCTCTGTCTCTGTCTCTGTCTCTATCTGTGTCTCTGCCTCTTTCTCAGTCTTTGTCTCCGTCTCTGTTTCTGTCTCTGTCTCTGTCTCTGTCTCAGTCTCAGTCTCTGCCTCTGTCTCTGTCCCTGTCTCTGTCTCTGTCTCTGTCTCTGTCTCTGTCTCTGTCGCTGTCTCTGTCTCTGTCTCAGTCTCTGTCTCTGTCTCTGTCTCTGTCTCTGTCCCTGTCTCTGTATCTGTCTCTGTCTCTGTCCCTGTCCCTCTCCCTGTGCCTGTCGCTGTTTCTGTCTCTGTCTCTGTCTCTGTCTCTGTCTCTGTCTCTGTCTCTGTCTCTGTCTCTGTCTCCGTCTCCGTCTGTGTCTCTGTCTCTGTCTCTGGGTATCTGTCTCTGTGTCTCTGCCTCTGTCTCTGCCTCTGTCTCTGTCTCTGTCTCTGTCTCTGTCTCTGTCTCTGTCTCTGTCTCGGTCTCTGCCTCTGTCTCTGTCTCTGTCTCCGTCTCTGTCCCTGGCTCTGTCTCTGCCTCTGTCTCTGTCTCTGTCTCTGTCTCTGTCTCTGTCTCTGTCACTGTCTCTGTCTCTGTCTCTGTCTCTGTCTCTGTCTCTGTCTCTGTCTCTGTCTCTGTCTCTGTCTCTGTCTCTGTCTCTGTCTCTGTCTCTGTCTCTGTCTCTGTCTCTGTCTCCGTCCCATCTCCGTCTCCATCTCTGTCTCTGCCTCCGTCTCTGTCTCCGTCTGTGTCCCTGTCTGTGTGTCTCTGCCTCTGTCTCTTTGTCTCTGTCTCTGTCGCTGTCTCTCCCTCTGTCTCTGTCTCTGTCTCTGTCTCTTTCTCTGTCACTGTCTCTGTCTCTGTCTCTGCCTGTGTCTCAGTCTCTGTATCTGTCTCGCTCTCTGTGTCTGTCTCGCTCTCTGTCTCTGTCTCGGTCTTTGTCTCCGTCTCTGTCTCTGTCTCAGTCCAAGCGTCTGTCTCTGCCTCTGTCTCTGTCTCTGTCTCTGTCTCTGTCTCTGTCGCTGTCTCTCCCTCTGTCTCTGTCTCTGTCTCTGTCCCTGCCTCTGTCTCTGCCTCTGTCTCTGTCTCTGTCTCTGTCTCTGTCTCTGTCTCTGTCTCTGCCTCTGTCTCTGTCTCTGTCTCTGTCTCTGTCTCTGTCTCTGTCTCTGTCTCTGTCTCTGTCTCTGTCTCTGTCTCTGTCACTGCATCTGTCTCTGTCTCTGCCTCTGTCGTTGTCTCTTCCTCTGTCTCTTTCTCCGTCTCTGTCCCTGGCTCTGTCTCTGTCTCTGTCTTTGTCTCTGTCTCTGTCTCTGTCTCTGTCTCTGTCTCTGTCTCTGTCTCTGTCTCTGTCTCTGTCTCTGTCTCTGTCTCTGTCTCTGTCTCTGTCTCTGTCTCTGTCTCTGTCTCTGTCTCTGTCTCTGTCTCTGTCTCTGTCTCTGTCTCTGTCTCTGCATCTGTCTCTGTCTCTGTCCCTGTCCCTCTCCGTGTGCCTGTCGCTGTCTCTGTCTCTGTCTCTGTCTCTGTCCCTGTCCCTCTCCGTGTGCCTGTCGCTGTCTCTGTCTCTGCCTCTATCTCCGTCTCCGTCTCTGTCTCTGTCTCTGTCACAGTCTCTGTCTCTGTCTCTGTCTCTGTCTCTGTCTCTGTCTCTGTCTCTGTCTCTGTCTCTGTCTCTGTCTCTGTCTCTGTCACTGCATCTGTCTCTGTCTCTGCCTCTGTCGTTGTCTCTTCCTCTGTCTCTTTCTCCGTCTCTGTCCCTGGCTCCGTCTCTGTCTCTGTCTCTGCCTCTGCCTCTGCCTCTGTCTCTGTCTCTGTCTCTCTCTCTGCCTTTGTCTCTGTCTCTGCATCTGTCGCCGTCTCTGTCTCTGTCTCTGGGTCTCTGTCTCTGTCTCTGTCTCTGTCTCTGTCTCTGTCTCTGTCTCTGTCTCTGTCTCTGTCTCTGTCTCTGTCTCTGTCTCTGTCTCTGTCTCTGTCTGTGTCTCTGCCTCTTTCTCAGTCTTTGTCTCCGTCTCTGTTTCTGTCTCTGTCTCTGTCTCTGTCTCTGTCTCAGTCTCAGTCTCTGCCTCTGTCTCTGTCCCTGTCTCTGTCTCTGTCTCTGTCTCTGTCTCTGTCTCTGTCTCTGTCTCTGTCTCAGTCTCTGTCTCTGTCTCTGTCTCTGTCTCTGTCCCTGTCTCTGTATCTGTCTCTGTCTCTGTCCCTGTCCCTCTCCCTGTGCCTGTCGCTGTTTCTGTCTCTGTCTCTGTCTCTGTCTCTGTCTCTGTCTCTGTCTCTGTCTCTGTCTCTGTCTCTGTCTCTGTCTCTTTCTCTGTCTCTGTCCATGTCTCTGTCTCTGTCTCTGTCTCTGTCTCTGTCCCTGTCCCTCTCCCTGTGCCTGTCGCTGTCTCTGCCTCTGCCTCTGTCTCTGTCTCTGTCTCCGTCTCTGTCTCTGTCTCTGTCTCTCTCTCCGTCTTTGTCTCCGTCCTTGTCTCCGTCTTTGTCCCCTGCCCCTCTGCCACCGACCTTGTCTCCTGCCCCTCTGTCTCTGTCTGTCTCTCTGTCTCTCCATCTGTCTTTGTCTGTGTCTCTTCCTCGGTCTGTGTCTCTGTCCCTGCCTCTGTCTCTGTCTGTGTTTCTGTCTCTGTCTCTGTCTCTGCCTCTGTCGCTGTCGCTGTCTCTTCCTCTGTCTCTGTCTCTGTCTCTGTCTCTGTCCCTGTCCCTCTCCCTGTGCCTGTCGCTGTTTCTATCTCTGTCTCTGTCTCTGTCTCTGTCTCTGTCTCTGTCTCTGTCTCTGTCTCTACCTCTGTCTCTGTCTCTCTCTCCGTCTCTGTCTCTGTCTCTGTCTCCGTCTCTGTCTCTGTCTCTGTCTGTTTCTCTGTCTCTGTCTCTGTCTCTGTCTCTGTCTCTGTCTCTGCCCTGTCTCTATCTCTGTCTCTGTCGCTGTCTCTGCCTCTGTCTCAGTCCCTGCGTCTGTCTCGGTCTTTGTCTCCGTCTCTATCTCTGTCTCTGTCTCTGTCTCTGTCTCTGCCTCTGTCTCAGTCCAAGCGTCTGCCTCTGCCTCTGTCTCTGTCTCTGTCCCTGTCTCTGTCTCTGTCTCTGTCTCTGTCTCTGTCTCTGTCTCTGTCGCTGTCTCTTCCTCTTTCTCTGTCTCCGTCTCTGTCCCTGGCTCTGTCTCTGCCTCTGTCTCCGTCTCTATCTCTGTCTCGGTATTTGTCTCTGTCGCTGTCTCTGTCTCTGTCTCTGTCCCTGCCTCTGTCTCTGCCTCTGTCTCCGTGTCCGTCTCTGTCTCTGTCTCTGTCTCCGTCTCAGTCTCTGTCTCTGTCCCTGTCTCTGTCTCTGTCTCTGTCTCTGTCACTGTCTCTGTCTCTGTCTCTGTCTCTGTCTCTGTCTCTGTCTCTGTCTCTGTCTCTGTCTATGTCTCTGTCTCTGCCTCTGTCTCTGTCGCTGTCTCTGTCTCTGCCCCTATCTCCGTCTCCGTCTCTGTCTCTCTCTGTCTCTGTCTCTGTGTCTGTCTATGTCTCTGTCTCTGCCTCTGTCTCAGTCCAAGCGTCTGCCTCTGCCTCTGTCTCTGTCTCTGTCTCTGTCTCTGTCTCTGTCTCTGTCTCTGTCTCTGTCCCTGTCCCTCTCCCTGTGCCCGTCGCTGTTTCTGTCTCTGTCTCTGTCCCTGTCCCTCTCCCTGTGCCCGTCGCTGTTTCTGTCTCTGTCTCTGCCTATTCCTCTGTCTCTGTCTCTGTCTCTGTCTCTGTCTCTGTCTCTGTCTCTGTCTCTGTCTCTGTCTCTGTCTCTGTCTCTGTCTCTGTCTCTGTCTCTGTCTCTGTCTCTGTCTCTGCGTCTGTCTCTGTCGTTGTCTCTCCGTCTGTCCCTGTCTCTGTCGCTGTCTCTGCCTCTGTCTCTGCCCTGTCTCTATCTCTGTCTCTGTCGCTGTCTCTCCTTCTGTCTCTGTCTCTGCCTCTGTCTCTGCCTCTGTCTCTGTCGCTGTCTCTCCTTCTGTCTCTGTCTCTGCCTCTGTCTCTGTCTCTGTCTCTGTCTCTGTCTCTGTCTCTGTCACTGTCTCTGTCTCTGTCTCTGTCTCTGTCTCTGTCTCTGTCTCTGTCTCTGTCTCTGTCTCTGTCTCTGTCTCTGTCTCTGTCTCTGTCTCTGTCTCTGTCTCTGTCTCTGTCTCTGTCTCTGTCTCTGTCTCCGTCCCATCTCCGTCTCCATCTCTGTCTCTGCCTCCGTCTCTGTCTCCGTCTGTGTCCCTGTCTGTGTGTCTCTGCCTCTGTCTCTTTGTCTCTGTCTCTGCATCTCTGCATCTCTGCCTCCGTGCCTATGTCTCTATGTTTCTGTCTCTGTCTCTGTCTCTGTCCCTGTCCCTGTCTCAGTCTCTGTCTCTGTCTGTGTCTCTGCCTCCGTCTCTGTCTCTGTCTCCGTCTCTGTCTCTGTCTCTGTCTCTGTCTCTGTCTCTGTCTCAGTCCAAGCGTCTGTCTCTGCCTCTGTCTCTGTCTCTGTCTCTGTCTCTGTCTCTGTCTCTGTCTCTGTCTCTGTCTCTGTCTCTGTCTCTGTCTCTGTCACTGCATCTGTCTCTGTCTCTGCCTCTGTCGTTGTCTCTTCCTCTGTCTCTTTCTCCGTCTCTGTCCCTGGCTCTGTCTCTGTCTCTGTCTTTGTCTCTGTCTCTGTCTCTGTCTCTGTCTCTGTCTCTGTCTCTGTCTCTGTCTCTGTCTCTGTCTCTGTCTCTGTCTCTGTCTCTGTCTCTGTCTCTGTCTCTGTCTCTGTCTCTGTCTCTGTCTCTGTCTCTGTCTCTGTCACTGCATCTGTCTCTGTCTCTGCCTCTGTCGTTGTCTCTTCCTCTGTCTCTTTCTGCGTCTCTGTCCCTGGCTCCGTCTCTGTCTCTGTCTCTGCCTCTGCCTCTGCCTCTGTCTCTGTCTCTGTCTCTCTCTCTGCCTTTGTCTCTGTCTCTGCATCTGTCGCCGTCTCTGTCTCTGCCTCTGGGTCTCTGTCTCTGTCTCTGTCTCTGTCTCTGTCTCTGTCTCTGTCTCTGTCTCTGTCTCTGTCTCTGTCTCTGTCCCTGTCCCTCTCCCTGTGCCTGTCGCTGTCTCTGCCTCTGCCTCTGTCTCTGTCTCTGTCTCCGTCTCTGTCTCTGTCTCTGTCTCTCTCTCCGTCTTTGTCTCCGTCCTTGTCTCCGTCTTTGTCCCCTGCCCCTCTGCCACCGACCTTGTCTCCTGCCCCTCTGTCTCTGTCTGTCTCTCTGTCTCTCCATCTGTCTTTGTCTGTGTCTCTTCCTCGGTCTGTGTCTCTGTCCCTGCCTCTGTCTCTGTCTGTGTTTCTGTCTCTGTCTCTCTCTCTGTCGCTGTCTCTCCCTCTGTCTCTGTCTCTGTCTCTGTCTCTGTCTCTGTCTCTGTCTCTGTCTCTGTCTCTGTCTCTGTCTCTGTCTCTGTCTCTGACTCTGTCTCTGTCTCTGTCCATGTCTCTGTGTCTGTCTCTGTCTCTGTCTCTGT